>BPTQ01000004.1:2994846-3496566 GCA_019973895.1 Chrysanthemum seticuspe
ACCAATCAATATTCAATAATTAAGTTTCATATTCCCTAAGCAAACACACAAATAAATTAGCCAGACATGGAGAACATGCAAGCATACACACAAATAATCAAAGACATAATTAAATTAATGAAGTAAATACTTATCTTGATGTATAATAGGGTTTAGAACCCTAAAATACTGCACAAGAAAGCCTTGGTTCGGTTTTAGGTTTTTTACTCCAAAAGACTACCCACCAAAAACTGAAAAATTCGGATTCTATATATAAGATTACATCTGCGACGGCGTCACCTTATGTTTTGTGACGCCGTCGTGTCGCCGTCATTAGGGTTTCGTCTTGGCCACGTAAACCTTGCGACGGCGTCACCTTATGACTGTGACGCCGTCCCCTTCAGCTCTGACGCCGTCTTGGCTGCATCTAGGCCGTCTGAGTAGCGACGGCCTATTCCTTTAGAACCTGACGTCGTCCCTTGAAAACATGCAATTTCGCCTCTGAGCCGTCGCAAAATGCCTTCCCGACGGCGTCGCAGATATGCAGTGACGCCGTCGCCTTATGTTTCAGCAGCTTTGAGTGTCTCGATTCTGACTTTGGCCATTTTCTTCGTATATTCGCGCCTTTTCGTCCAAATAAGCATCATTCCAGCATTTTGCCTTCAAGAGACCTAAAAAGTGAAAAGGAACGATATTAAGCAATAACGGATACAAAAGTGATCGAATAAGGGCTTAAATGACCCCTCAAAAAGGTACCTTTTAAAACCTTATCATAAGTTCAGATAAGTAACAGATCAAACATTCAGAAAGGGTTCATAGCAATGGCATCGGGAATCCTAATAAGTGAAATAGAAAAACGAACGAAAAGAACATCATAAGGAACCTTTACTGAAAAGGTCAGAATATCTGTACCTTAAAGCAAATGAGAGAAAAGCAACGAATGAGTGAATACGAAGATGTAACGTCGCGTCTCCTCCAACGAATCTACACGGATTATGATTTATTTAATACTTATTAGTATCATTAATGTCATAACGGATTAATCTCATTAATACTTTTAGAGTTGTCAGATTATTCTCATTTTTAGTGACGGACGGAATTACAATGTTTTAGAGTCTTAATCATTAATTAGTCAAACTTATGGGTTGCAAATGACAAATAGTAAACTTAAGGGCTTAATATGATAATTATCTTATTTGAGAACTTATATGATCATTATTCATAGCATAGGGTTTACAAATGTCAATAACGGATTTTAGGACTCTCTTTCAAGATAGTTTACATAATCTTTTATAACTGACATGATTAACCAAGACTCACACGTAACATTGTTCGAATGCAAACCCTTAATGAGACCATGCATATTCTAATTTAATTCATTATAACTCACGCATGTTTACAACACACTTAATACTAGCTCGTTACACGTTTAATCAACGGTTATTAATGACCTCAAAACTTACTATTTTCACATGAAATAACGAATCAACACTCACAACTTTTAACCCTAATCGACTACTATTTATGACCTAGGGTTTTTCCCCAAACTTTTGGTACCATATTAATGGGTATCAAATATTTGACGTGCTACGGGTTTTAATGACCAACTCATGCATGCATTTACCCAGACCACCACACCATGTCGACTCATTTGCATTGGGTTAACGAGACCCAGATTTATCCTTTTTCCTTTGCTTTGACACTATATGCAACTTAAATGGAAATCACAGTTTTACCTATTTCATTAATTCATGTTATGACCACTTTACAGGTCATTAACACACGCATGCACACTCAAGTTGACGCCCCAACATTTACATGAAATCATATTATAACCGACCTCATATTAAGTATATGTCCCCATGCATGACCTTATTAGTTATTCACTTTATAACCAGTTTCTAATACATATTTTAAAGTGTCGAGAAGCCAACAGGGAGACGTACGTCAACCAACAGATATGAATGACTCAAAACAGAACAATTACCAACCCGACATAAGTTACCACACCAGCAACCCAACATAAAATCGCACGCGACATGCAACACACATATATCTCTTAAACAAACGAGTCGATAGCAGATTCATGGGTTTCCAGATTAGTGCCACGTTAATGTGTATTTAATACCGATTTTAATCACCAAGTTTAAACTTCCACGAGTTAGTTTTATAGGACTGATTCGAATGGAGAACCAAACAAGAGTCGACATATATATATTTAGAGTTTCAAGATTTTGAAGCGTATGCGTTATTATACATGGTTCATGACAACCTGCTTTATAAGATTTGTATAGCATGATTAGGTTCTGATTTTATGTATATATGAGGGTCGTATGTCTGAAAACAGAAAAGAAGATGATTAATACCTTTGCAGCGTGTGAAAGGAGCAAGAAAACAAAGATCAAACACCAACGAATTCAGCACCCTTGTGCCCTAGACTTCACGACTAGCAGCAGCAGTATTAAACCAACGACAAGGCCAAGTAACCCTTCGTACCACACACGAATTCAGCCCGTACAAGCAGCCTTCGAACCCTTTCTTTGGAGCTTTGGTGTCGACAGAAAAATGGAGGAGGGAATTGTTTGTTTGCCGTAATTTTTCTTGGGGAGACTAGGGTTTCAGTTTTGATGTGTTTGTGTTGTATATATATGTATACCGATTGGTATTATGGGTGGGCTTTTGAGTGTGGATCTCGGCTCACAAAACAAACCGGACTCAATGGGCTTAAGTGACATTCGGCTTAGAAAACAACGAGGCCCAAAATGTTTATAGTGATCGGTTTGCAAAAAAGGAAAACGAGGCCCAAATGAATTATATGCGTCACCTTTATTTTTGTCGTACCAACGTCGATAGTTTAATATACACGTTAGGTTTTTATGCTTATTTATAAGTTAGGTTTTAATCTCATTTAATGAACGTTACGTCTTTTACGTATTTTAGGATTTTGACTATTTTAAGGATAAAATAGTCTTTTAAACACGTTTCATATTTTTAGGGTTTTACACTTACGCTGAGACAAGAACATCCCAAATGCATCAAGCTCAACCAAAATACCCAGAAAATAATTCTGCGAGCCAATATCAATCATAGAGAATTCCTGATGCAATAAGGTAATAATATGTTGTAACAAAAACTTAGATGAATCAATCAAGACAATATCATCAACATATAACAGTAAATAAGATGTCTTAGTCCTTGTGTGTAAATAAATAATGATAAGTCACAACGGCTATAATAAAAACCAACACGAATAACATAAGCACCAAATCGTTGAAACCAAGCGCGCGGGGCATACTTAAGACCATAAAGAGAGCATTGCAATAAACAAACATAGTCAAGATGTTGTGAATCTCGAAAACCTAGAGGCTAATGCATTTAAATTGTATTACATAAATCACCATGTAAAAATGCATTATTGCATTAAGTTGATTGACATGCTAATGTTGAGAAGCAACAAGACTAATCACAATCTGAATAGTAGCCGGTTTAACAACCGGACTAAAAGTATCATCAATATTAATACCATATAATTATATGATGCCATTCACTAAGAGATGAGCCTTGTAACGACTTAGGGTACAATCTGCTAAATGCTTATGCCTAAACAACCACATGGAACGAACGATGTTCACATTCTTGGGTTGGGGCACAATGCCCGAGTATTATTTTTAATAAGTTATATAGCACTTTGCAAATTAGAATCATTAAAGGCTTCACTATATGATTTAGGTAATGGAGAAATGGTATACACATGAAGATTAAGAATCTCAGTAGGACGATTAGACGCGGCTTAAAAAGCGTAACCATAGGGTGAGTAGTAAACGGGTTTGGGTTGCAATTGGGGCAGGTGTGGACTGTTGGTATGACGTTGGGGAATGTTAGTCCACTTGAGCTTCATGGACCGGATGTATTAAGGTAAAGGGTGTTTGATTAGTAACTGGAGTGGAAGTGGGTTGTGGTATGGTAAATTCGTTTAGGGAATTAAGATGATTGGGCTTAGGTGCATTGGGCTCAGGAATACGATGACGGGCCGATGGAATGATTGTGTTTAAAGAATTCGCTGGTGTATTGTATCAACAGTAGATGATGTAGTTGGTATATTAATATTTTGGCGAACATTAGTATTATCTTGTTGTGGCTTTTGTAATTGGTGTTGTACGTATGGTGTGAGTTATAATATTAGGTGGTTCATCCAAAAAGGCATATGAGGGAGACGAGTTAGGTGTCATAGAACCAAAGGGGAAAATGGTTTCATAGAAAGTAACATGTCTTAACATGTATTGAAAGAATTATTTTATCTGTATTTAAGTCAAGACAATGATACCTACGGTGATTGAATGGGTAGCCCAAAATATTGATAGTGTATCATGTGGTTCAAGTTTGGTAATGGCGTATAGGTGCGGGCTACATAAAGATCCAAAAATACGCAAGAGGCTATAATCACCTTTGGTTCCAAACAAACGGGTATGAGGTATGTCATTATTAATAGCATTAAAAGGTAGAATATTCAACAGATAAATGGTCATATTAAGTGCTTCTACCAAAAAGTGAGGAGGAGGGTGAGCTTGAAAAATTGAAGTCCGAATTAAATTATCAATGGTTCGGATCATGCATTCGGACTTGTTGTTTTGTCGGGAGGTTTTACGGCATGAAAAATGAGATTGGATGTCTTTAGAGGCAAACAATTTGTGTAAGGCGTGGTTATTAAATTTACCATGTTGGGGTGAATAATATCTTGCATTCTATTAATCACAAATTACAAAATATAATTAAGAAGTGGCTAAGCCTAAACAATAACTAAGCCCATAATAACATATATTAACTAACACATATAAACTAATAGGTTAAAGACGCGTGGTTAAGACGAGCCGTAATAAACCCGCCCCGAACCTGACCCGTTGCCATCCCTAGTTATATCCTTGTTTTAATGTTTAAGCTTTTAATCGAGGTATTGGTTACACCAATTAAAGAATTACCTTTAATTACCACTATATCCTACTGCTGCATGAGTCATAAGACCCAAGTTATTCGGATAATTACCACGAAAGTGGCGCGTAGAATTTAAGGTCAGTTCACCCTTAAGATGTTGTGCACATTATATAGGAATACTTGGTAACTCCATTAAGACGCACAAAGGAGCGGAGAATTAGGTCAGCGCGAAGCATATTATATACCCTCTTCTTTAAGGTCACAATTTAATGCGTACCAACTTTATACCCCTCTTATAGTTTGTCATTAATGGGTGCGTCGTTCTAACTATTTGTGCATAAACATCAATCAATTAAACGTTTATGACTATTATGCTTAAAAAACACATGTTTCACCATTGTTTATATCAGTTTATTTTTCTTATAAAAAATACCCTTGTTTACAACTTGTCTCACAAAACAAACAAGTTGAAAAATAAACACATAAACAATTAATAGATAACTTAACAATTAATCATGCACATCAAGTAGCCACATGCAAACCTTTTTGATAAATCCTATCAATAATCAACTCTAGATTTGAATTAATGTATATGTTTAATTAAGACTTTCACCCGTTTACAAGTAAGGTGAGCCACATGCATCGATTTATCGATTGCGTAAGTAAAAATTAAACAAATACCACATTGCATGTAATTGAATTATTAATAATGATTGAGGTCTTCCCCAATTTTAGATCTATCAAAATTAATTAATTATATGTATACACTTAATCCAAGTAAAGCATACAATAATAAATCAGATCCATAACAAAACATGCATGTTTTTATCATGGGAGTTAACACATAACAATTATTGCAACACATCATAGTTATGCAATAAACACATAATATTGCATGCAACCTAGGGTTTTTCTAATCCAATTAAAAAATTACAAAACACAAAAAAAATTAAGGCATAAATAAACGCCCCCCAAAAATTAGGGTTTAGGGTTTGTAAAGCCCTAGATCTAATACATACAAAATAACACAATACAATTATTTGTTTTTTATGTGTTTTCAGTAATTAATTACATATTATATCTGGCTTTGATACCACTATTAAGGTTATTAGATTTGACATATAAAATAATAAACAAGACACTACAGAGTATACACAGCGGAAGATTCATATAATTGCAATTAATTAATTGAATAATAAATGCGTAACATACCTCTTGCAATTGGCTAAATCTCTTTAATACAAGCGACAAACTGGTTTAACGAGTTATCTCTCACTGTTTTATAACTCAAACCAATTGATGTAACAATAGTGTATTACACCACGTTCTTGTACACACGAATTAACAAGCGAATTAACGAGATTGCTAGATCTACAAAACTTGTTTTAGAAAAACAAACCAAACACCCTAGGAGGGGGTTTCGGCCGAGTATGCAAGAGAAACAAAGATTAGGGTTTAGGTTAATGTGTGTGTACAAAAGTTAACCTTAAACCTTCACCCTAGGTTTGCTTATATAGTGAATGAAAAACTTTGGGAAAAAGTTAGGGTTTTAGGTTGGAAAACCCTCCCCAAAACCGGCCATAGACCAAGGGGGACACCCAAATCTTTTTCTTTTATGAAAATTTCACTATTAGTCATTCTCTTTACATTTTACGACCGTTAGTCATTTTCCGTTAAATGCTTAACGATCGTTAGTCAGTTTTGTGTAATAATTAATCGTAATCATTTTACATTAATTATGTAACTTTAATTCTCACTCGTAATGTGTGCAATCTCGTGGTAACGAGTTCGAATCTGGACCTAAACGTTTTATAAATATATACATATTACGAACAAAAAAAGAGAACAAAGGGCACTTTATCTTATTTAACAAAAAAACTCTACGACACATTTATCTTGGGCCAATACATGTGTATGGGTTGGGCTTGAAAACCTAGCATGCACTTGTATATATACTTTTGGCAAAACCCTTTAGAAGGTACGCACGGTGTTAATCGATTGATAGAAATGGTTGTGTTAGATGTTGTCGAGGAGATGCTTTTACAATTGCCACTGAAAGATCTTCTCCGATGCAAAAGCATTTGTAAGTCATGGTATTCCTTGATATCAAGTCCTTCTTTTGTTAAAACTCATCATAAACTTATGTGCAACAAAGAGGACATTACAAGAAGGATCGCTATGAATGAAAGTAGTATCAGATATACAGAGGGGTGGAGTATGGAAGGTTGTTCCAATGGCCTTGTATGTATTTATAAAGAAAACTCTAAACGAATTATTGTAACCAATCCTTCGACTGGAGAGTGTAGAGAAATTCAACAGCCACCAAAAAGAATTCATAAAGATAGGCGATGTTTGGGCTTTGGTTATGATTCATCCACAGATGATTACAAAGTTGTTACGGCGACATGCAAAAGTAATATTACACATGTTCATATATTATCTTTGAAATCAAATATTTGGAAATATTTTGGACGAATCAATTATAGGCTTGGTGGATATAGGCGGTTTGATATTGATGATAGTCCACTAGCCACACCTGGTATCTTATTCAATGGCGCACTTCACTGGTTTTGGCATCCCCCTAATGATACCTGGGACGAGAAGGTATCACTTATGTCGTTCGATTTAGCTAAAGAGGAATTTAGAGAAATTCCCCAACCTGATAACTCGAGCGGAAACCCAGGTATAACAAAAAAGAAAAAGGAAAAAAAATATGTTTGGAATTATCAATACTCACTGGGGATTATCGAAGGCAGTCTATTCATATTTATCCAAACGAGATATGATGTCGATGATTCCTCCGACAGGATTTGGGTTATGCAAAACTGCAATGGCAAACCGTCTTGGGAACTCTTGCCAATCACAAATTATTTTCAGATGAAGGGTCTTGCTATACACTATATGCTTAAGGATAGTAATGACTACAGGATACCAACTTACTATTGTGATGATGATATAGAGTTTTCTTGGTATGAGACATATATTTCGTCTCCTATCTTTGTGCAAACCCTTGTATCTCCTTATGTTAATAATAATAATGGGATACCAAGCCGTACAAAGAATAACAAGAGCATTGTTAGTACTCGGAGACCAAGCCACACAAAGAACAACAAGAGCACCATTAATAATGGTAGACCAAGTCACGCAAATAATAACAAGAGCAGTGTTAAAGCCTGGAGAGTTAAGGTGAGCTCTGCTTATTATGTTCTTGTTTCACCATCTGTCTTTTAATACAATCAATTATACTTGGATTTAAACAAAAATCCAAACATCCATTAAACTAAACAACATACAAACAACCTCTAAATGGAAATTTGGCAGGATACGCCTCATAAGAGTTCCTCTTTCAAATAAAGCCATCATAAGTGCTCTCTTTGAATAACTACGCCACCTTGAAGAGTGTATAGTGTGAAAATTAGGGGTATTTTTGGAACAACAACATGAAAACTTTGTAATTCTTTTTCCCTAGCCGACTTGGGGCTTAATTGTTCGTTAATGGTTTCGAATATAAAGTAACAAGGTTTCTGTATGAAGTAAAATAACAAAAGAATTTGATATATACTAATAATGCTTTATTGATTAATTGTATGTTATTGTTACAGACTCGAGACATATTTATACATGCTGAATCGTTGCCTTTGTGGCGGTTATACCGATTCAACAAAACTAAACGACACAACCTAAATAACCGTTATATCTATAACAACCCAAACGACCCATATTGACCCAGCCCATAACCCAAGTGGTTTTACAGGCTTTACATAAAACTTAATACATAATATACACTAACTATCCTTATCTTTGCTTCTATAACATTAATGGTCCAACATTCACCCCCCTAATGTTATAGACGGCAAAGTCTTCCATTCTTCAAAGTTCTTTTATAGCAATGGTTCATCATCTTCGTACTGAATCAGGTTTGCTTCCATCTTTGGACATTCGCCTTTGTAGTGTCCAAGTTCTTTGCACTTGTAACATCTTATCTGACTCAGGTCTTGATCACCATTTTTCTTCCATGGTTTCCCATTCTTGTCTTGCCCACGTCCTGGTCTTCCTTGACTTGAATTCTCATGACCGCAACGTTCACACTTGTGTTCCTTGGTCTTCTCCTTTTCATCTACTTTGCTGAAAAGTAGGACACTTGATCCATCTTCTTCTTTGACTGCCTTTTTCATTCGTTCTTCGAAAGCTTTTAATCTCCCAATGGCTTCTTGAAATGGCATCGTATTAAGATCTGCAAACTGCTTTATTGCTGCAACAATTTGCATAAACTTCTCTGGTACAGAACTTAAAAGTTTCCTAACCAGCCTTTTATCATCCATCGTATGCCCCAAACTGCTTGCATGTGTTGCAATCTCACTTATCTTCCCGGCATACACATCTAGCGACTCATTGTCTTTCATCTTCAATAGTTCAAACTCCGACTCTAGTGTTTGAACACGCGCCTCCTTAACTCTATCAACTCCAACATGTCGAATTTTCAACGCATCCCAAATCTCCTTTGCCGATTTAAGGTTAGCAACTTGCAATACCATACTTTCTGGAATTGCTTGATATAGCATTGCAATTGCCGAGTTATCTTTCTTTTGATCGACTTCAGTTCCTTGCGTTGGTTCAACCGCTTCCTAAATTCCATGGACATTAAAGATTGCTCTAATCTTTACAGCCCAAATTGTATAATTCGTTGAATTGAGAATCGGGCATTGGAATGTCATTGATGTTCCATTATCCTTTGTAGGCTCGTTCTTATTTTTATCGCCTGCCATTTACTTTTTCTTCCTTCCTTTTCCAATCTTGATCTAACACCTACAGCACCCTGGTTAACCAATGGTTTACCTACTGTATCCTCCAAGAATAGTTCCCTGGTTTCCTAATAACCAACTATCCTTAATCCTCCTAGTTTCTATAACCACAATCCCTGGTTTCACCACAAAACCAACACGACTTCCTGGTTTCACCACAAAACCAACACCACTTCCTGGTTTCACCACAAAACCAAAACAACTTCCTGATACAAATCTACTATTCTAATCTTTTCTAAACATAACAATTCTTAATTCCAACACTAGATACTCACAATTCGAAATTGACAAAATAATACTTATCTCACTGTGTTTGGTTTCTTGTTTCTGCCTTTGGTTCCTCTTCTGCGAATCTTTTCAAAACGAAATTCTGGGTTTTCTTTTCCAATCGATGGCCACTTGCACTTGTTCTTCCCTGGATCGATTAACACTTGCTCTGATGCCAATTAATGGTTTTGAATATAAAGTAACAAGGTTTCTGTATGAAGTAAAATAACAACAGAATTTGATAAATACTAATAATGCTTTATTGATTAATTGTATGTTATTGTTACAGACTCGAGACATATTTATACATGCTGAATCGTTGCCTTTGTGGCGGTTATACCGATTCAACAAAACTAAACGACACAACCTAAATAACCGTTATATGTATAACAACCCAAACGACCCATATGGACCCAGCCCATAACCCAAGTGGTTTTACACGCTTTACATAAAACTTAATACATAATATACACTAACTATCCTTATCTTTGCTTCTATAACATTAATGGTCAAACATCCGTTATTCTACACATTGTACCCAATTTGGAATTCATTATTTATTTCTTCTTTTATAAAATCCCGAACTCAATTGCAGGAAAAGAGAGACACCAAGGAAGAAGAGAAAGGAGTGGTAACTAAGACATACGAGAACGGGTCTCAGGTATAACTTAAGTTTATCTTTAACATATTTTACCTGTTTTAGAATCTTTAATAAGTTCTCCCTGTTTAATCTTTAGAAAACTCTTACGCAGAAAAAAGAGAGATTGTTGAAATCCTTCTGGAAGAAGAAGGAGAGGGTGGAATAAGAACACGTCAAAGAATGAATATTTGAATACGAAGAGTGTCGTGTTTGATCACTTTGTGATTGCTGTACTTGATAATTTCTTATGGATGATTGTTTTATGTTTTGTGTTTTGTAGACTCTATGTCCAACTCATTTCAAGCTGATATGTCGATCATCTGATGACTAAAGTCCTTTTGTTTCGTTCTTTATACTTCTAGAAATGTTACGTGTAATGTTAATTTAAGTGGTTTGGACTTGACTAAAGTCTAATTATCCCGAAATTGAGTTAGCACATGCATTTTTAAATGATGATGATAATGATATCATGAAAATTTTCTTGAGTTGAATAGTTTACTATGTATTGATCGTTTTACAAAGGTGATTAATGTTAGACGTATATTTGTAGTCTATCGGCTTCGTACTTAGTTAATGGATTTAACCCATAGTATTACTTATTTTTAGAATAATCCTCTTGGGGTTATATATTGTACTTATGATTATTGAATGGAAGACAATTAAAAACCATTCTTGTACAGCCATCACAATCTCTACTGTGTCTAACCCTCTATCAGTTTAATAGGTAAATAACGTGACAAATCGACATGTCCACGTGAGTTCCCATTATGTCTGTCCTCTTTAAGGAGCACGCCTGCAACAACAAACTCAAAACCATTCCAACCCAATTTCCAAACACTCCAAAACCATCAAAGAATGAAACCAAACACTCACATCTCTTCAGTCATCATGATCATAATCACCCTCGTCATAAAACTGACTCATTTCAAACTGTGCCACCTTTGTCATGCAAACCCTCCTCATTAACTATTCCATCATACCCATTTTGCAACTTAACTTTGCCAATATCGAAACGAGCTTTCGACGTGGTTTCGCGCCTTACGTTGGATGAAAAAGTGATGCAGTTGGTGAATGGAGGACCTGGGGTGGAAAGGCTTGGAGTGAGTGAGTATGAGTGGTGGTCTGAGGCTTTGCATGGGGTTTCTAGACATGGCAAAGGTGTTGGGTTTAATGGGACAATAAGGCTAGTACTATGTTTCCTCAAGTTGTCTTGACTGCTGCCAGTTTTGATAAGAGGCTTTGGTATAGGATTGGGCAGGTGATCAAATGTGTTTTTTGTTTTGTTTGAGAATTTGAGTGTTTTGATTGTTATTTAGTGCTTATTTGTGTTTAGGTTACTCGGGGAGCTAAGGGCGGGTCAGGTATTTGATTCTGATGTACGTAGCCTAACCGGGGTATCCCTTGACCGTTTCTGACCCTTCCTTGCCACCCTCAATTGTGTAACTAGTGAGATTCAACCCTTGACCTCTTGTGAGGAGGTTGAACACCTTACCTTAGGCCATTTGACGGTGGTTAATTGTGTCAAAATTTTAAATTCATGAATTTTGTAAAATGTGTTGATTGTTTGTGATTGTGTCTTGGAGGTGATTATAGATTACTGCGCCAAGACAGATAATCAGAAAAAAAAAAAAAAAAAAAAAAAAAAAAAAAAAAAAAAAAAAAAAAAAAAAAAAAAAACGTTTTGATGTAGCCTAGCGGGTATATGTGAGTAGGTGTGAGATGCTCCTCAATCTGTTTGAAACGCAATCCCAAACATCCCCTAAGATTATGAGAGACTTGTGCATGATATTAGGTTTTTATATTTGGGGGTGTTTAGAATTTTAATTATTTGGTACTTATCTGCGTTTAGAACAAGGAATTTCAAATTCCTTATTCGAAACACTTTTGATGACTATTTAATGCTTATCTGTTTTTGGAGTAAGTATCTGGGATTGTGTTCTCAAAACAGATTATGCGTTTATGCGCGTTTGCAAAATTGTGTCAAAAGGCTTGTTTCAAAAATTGTATTTGCATTTTTAAAATGTTTGCCAACCATTGTTTTCTGGTTATATTTCATTTTGCGCAATGATTAGATAATCACCCTTTAAGCAACTTCAAATTGCTTATTCAAAGTTGTTTATGTGCTGTATCAAATAACAATTAACAGATTATATGTGGTATTGAACCATATAAGAATCTGATAACCAGTTTAATTAGAAACCCGGGACACCCCTTATCAAATAAGTACTTGATTAGTTGATTGTAATACGATGTTCTAATATTGATTAGATAAATAGTTCTCGATAGTTTCTTTGTTGTTTTGTTCCTGTATAGAAAATATGTACGCAGCATAAGGTTCCGTTTTAATTACATATATAGGTACTAAAACTAGTACACGTACCATATTGAAACATTTTAGATAGTAGGTGGCTATTTTATAGCTAAAACCCTATAAAGTATTATATCTATATCTGTATATCTATTTCTATAATGTGTTTTAGGATTTTTAGTTTTAAAAATATTAAAATTTTTAAGTTTACGCATCTTGCTTTATTTAGAAGTTAAAATTAAACTTCAAAATATAATAATTACACAATACCTAATGTGTTGGAAATATAATGACAAAACAATAGTTAATGTTAGAAGATTAGCGTTCTAAATTGTAATTAGAATAGTTTTAGTATGTATTATGTAAATACTGTAAACCCACAGTATTGGGGGTCATAATGGGTATAAACGGTTATTTAGTTTAGATAGGTTACACAGATTACTTTTAGTGAATCGGTATGCCTCTTCATATAGGCAACGTTTCATCTTGTATATATAGGCATAGAATTATGTAATCAAAGGTAACCCCTTTCAGTTTTTCATATCAGTTTCAATTAAGGGTTCATCCCATCTTCCTTGTTTCCTGTTATTGATTCTTGATTGATTATACGCATGATGTTGTTTGATAATAATCGATCGTGTGAAAACCATGCAAGACCTGTGAACATTATTATCAAACAACTGTTATATGGGTTTCGAATGAATCTGCTGTTTGGGACATAAATTATGCGACATAAAAAACAATTGAATAGAATAGATTTTGTATTGATATATATTGGAATGAATTGTTTACAGAGATCTATCCTATTTATATCTAATGAATCGGTGCCAAGAACATGAGGCATACCGGTTCTCTAAAAGTAAACGTTGTATCCTATCTAAACGGTTTATAACCGTTTCTAATAAACCCAGCCCACTACAATATTTCAATTCTGCAAATAGAAACACTATACTACCCTTAAATATATTAAGATTACATATAATAACTTAAACATACTACTAAGTTTCTGGTTTTGTCATTTACATCCAACATTCCCCCCCTAATGACAAAATCAGATCTTCCTTTCTTCTTTCTTTCTTGACGAGACTTCACAGCAATGTAGGTTCATCGTCAGTTTCATAAATGAGATGAGCTTGATCCTTCTTGTCCTTCTTCTTGTCTTTCCATTTCGAGCATTCCTTTGCGAAATGTCCATGCTCACCACACTCATAACACCTGAGCTTGCTTTTTTCTATGCTTCCATGACTAGTCCCTTCTCCATAGCTATCTTTGTTTTTGGAAAAGTTTCTTCCATGTCTTCTACTTCTTTGATTATTTGAATTTGCCAATAGATGTTTATTTTGATAATTGTCTTCTGGTTCGTCGTGGCTTTTAAGTCGTTCTTCAAAAGCTGTTATTCTTCCTACGGCTTCTTCAAATTGCATTGTATCAATCTCTTTATATTGTTTGATAGACGCCACGACTGGTAGAAACTTCTTTGGGACTGAATTAAGCACTTTCCTCACGAGTACTTTATCTTTCAGAGTACCCTAAGGCTTTTAAATTTGGCTTGTATGCTACTTAACTTCCCTGCAAACTCACTTGCACTTTCATTCGATTTCATCTTTAATGTTTCCAATTCACTTCTTAAAGTCTGCAAACGTGCTTTCTGAACTAAATCAGCTCCAAGATGTTTAACCTTGATTGAGTTCCACACTTCCTTTGCAGTGGTGTATTGTGCAACTTGCATTAACATGTCTTGTGGTAATGTTTGGAATATCATTCCTTTCGCTGTATTTTCTGCTTTCTCATCTATTGCTGTATCTTGCTTGCCACTAGTTTCTTTCATGCCATCAATCACTTTCCAAAGTCCATATGCCTTTAATATTGTTTCCATCATCAATGCCCAAGTTGTATAATTTGTATCTGTCAGTTTTGGACATTGAAGTGGAACATTTCCTTCTCGAATTGATGCAGTGCTTGATGCGTTATCATGCTTGTCACCTTCTACCATGCTTGCTTGCTTTTAACAATCAGAATCGAGATGGTTTATGGTTTTCTTGCTATTTGAACCTAAGAAAAGGCTCGAAACTTGCTATTTGAATCTTAAGGCTCGGAACTTGCTATGAACCTAAGGATTCGGTTTATCTTGCTATGAACCACAAAGGGTTCGGTTTGACTTGCTATTTTATATTTTTCAGTCTAAAGTGAAAGAAAAATACAAAACTTGCTTTCTTGCTATTCTCAATTAATTTGGGATTTTATTATGGAAATATATTTTAGTTTTCTAATCTAAGGTGAAAAGAAAAAAAGTAAATACTTCAAAATTTTCTTCAAAATCCCAGACTCCCTTTTGATTGACCAGACTCCTTATCCCTTTTTTATTTTTCCTTCTAAAAGCCTAAACCTAATTAGATTGAAAAACAACGAGAAAAAGAAAAAGGACAGGAGAATACCAAAACGATCTTTCAATCTCCTTTTTTTGACTTGTGTTCTTGCGGTTGATTGGTACCAGTTATTGTAGCCTTGCCTTCAGATAAAACTGGTCTTCCTGATGTTATTTGATCTTCTGCTGGTGCGTTTCTTCTTTCTGCAATTAAGCAAAACTCCCGATCCCTTCTTTCTTTCTTGCTGCAAATCGATGGCCTACTGTTACTCGTTCTTGCCTGGATGAATTTGCTCTGATGCCACTGTTAATTGGCCTTCGATCACAACTGTTGTATGGGTTTCAAATGAATCTGCTATTTGGGAGAGAAATTATGCGACAGAAAAAACAGAAATAAAGATTGAATAGAATAGATTTTGTATTGATATATATTGGAATGAATTGTTTACAGAGATCTATCCTATTTATATCTAATGAATCGTGCCAAGAACATGAGACATACCGGTTCTCTAAAAGTAAATGTTGTAACCTAAACTAAACGGTGTATCCTATCTAAACGGTTTATAACCGTTTCTAATAAACCCAGCCCATTACAATATTTCGGTTTATACCGAAATTCTGCAAATAGAAACACTAGACTACCCTTAACTATATTAAGATTACATATAATAACTTAAACATACTACTAAGTTTCTGTTTTTGTCATTTACATCCAACATAATGCATTGACGTAGATGTTAATAGCTACCTTTATGAATTTAATATATTTATAATTTGAAATCATAACTTTTAAATATGCACATCATACCCTGACATATTAACATCTTCACAATCTCCCACCACAACCCACGACCACAAAAGGTATCATCCATCATCGAAAAATGACCTTCACAAAAAAGAAACAAATAAATCATCCCTATATATATTACTTGCCCTCGCTGCTTTGTTGGGTAGTATACTAGTTTAATAATATATCCATTCGATCACGTATGTTCATTCATTTAGTGTCCTCATAAACACGCGAAAACATATAAATGTCTTAACACACGAACATGAGCACATAGAACATAACAAGCATGTTTGTAAAGGGTCGCTCTTTTTTACGACAAAAAAAAAAGAAAAAGAAGAAAAAAGGGCACTTTATCTTATTTAACAAAAAAACTCTACTGACACTTATATATCTTGGGCCAATACCTGTGAAAAATTCGAACTAATTAATGTGTATGGGTTGGGCTTGAAGTCTTGAACAACAAGCATGCACATGTATTATATATACTTATGGCAAAACCCTTTAGAATACGGTACGGTGTTAAATCCATTGATAGAGATGGTTGTGTTAGATGTTGTTGAGGTCATACTGTCAAGATTGCTTGTAAAGGATCTTCTCCGATGCAAAAGGGTTTGTAAGTCATGGTATTCTTTGATATCAAGTCCTTCTTTTGTTAAAACTCATCTTAACTTTATGTGTAACATTGATACAAGAAGGATCGCTATGAGTCCATATTTGGATATCTACCACATCTGGAGTATGGAAGGTTCATCCAATGGCCTTGTATGCATATATAGAAGATACGCAAATAAAATTATTGTAACCAATCCTTTGACTGGAGACTTTAAAGAACTTGCACAGCCACCAGACTTTCCTGGACGATATGTCGTCCCGTATTGGGAATGTATGGGCTTTGGTTATGATTCATCCACAGATGATTACAAAGTTGTTATGGCTATTGGGACATGTCAATTATTGGTCCAGTCCAGCCACGCCTGGTATCTTATTCAATGGGGCACTTCACTGGTTTTGGTTTGATGCTAATTATACCAGAGACGACAAGGTATTGCTTGTGTCTTTCGATTTAGCTAAAGAGGAATTTAGAGAAATTCCCCAACCTGATGACACGAGATATGTTTGGAATTACGAATACTTACTGGGAACTATTGAAGGCAGCCTATGCATATTTATCAAAAAGAGAAATTATGTCAATAATCCCCCCTGCAGGATTTGGGTTATGAAAAACTACAATGGCAAACCGTCTTGGGAGCTGTTGCCAATCACAAATTATCGTGAGATGAAGCATCATGTTGTACACTATATGCTTAATGATACTAATGAGTATAGGATACCAACTTACTTTTGTGATGATAATATACATAGGTCTACGAGGGAGGAACATATTTCGTCTCCTATCTTTGTGCAAACCCTTGTATCCCCGCATATGTTAAGGACTTAAAGGTGAGCTCTCATTATTATGTTCTTGTTTCACCATCCGTCTGAATGATTTATACCGGTTTTATATCCGTATAAATTGTTTTATTATTATTTGTATTTCTATTCGATGACTCATGGAAGTGGCTTGTAATTTGTAAAGTGGTTTCTAGTTATTTTAAGAAATTCAAACAGGACATGCCTCATAAGAGCTCCTCTCAGAAATAACCATGCCTTCATAAGTGCACTCTTTGTATAACTATGCTGTAAAGGGTAAAAATTAGGGTTATCTTCGGAACATGCGTTGCAATTTTAAAAAGGGAGCTTGGTTATTAAAAAAAAAGTTTACTTATGAAGTCTCTTTCGGTGTTAGTTAGTTAGCTTCTTATCATTTTATTATATATGTTTCGCCAAGGTTGTCGAACAAGAGCGACAACTGCTTATGAGGAGGCAATTATTAGGAATTAATTATTTTTTTTATCCAAACACTAGGAATAAGTCTCTCGATTCTAGTATTACAGGTCAATCCTATTCCACTAGTACCAATAAGAAGAAAAGGAGAAGAAGCACTACACCGGGGAGTCAACAACACAAAAACTTTGTTAAAAATGTCATTACAAGAAATGTGTTGTTATTCTACACATTATACACAATTTGGAATTCGTTATTATTTCTTCTTTTATAAAATCCCGATTCAATTGCAGGAAAAGAGAGACCGAGAAGAAGACAGAGAGGAGTGGTTACAAACACATACAAGAACGGATCTAAGGTGTAACTTAAGTTTATCTTCAACATATTTTACCCGTCTTAGAATCTTTAATAAGTTCGCCATGTTTACTTTTGGAAATCTCTTATGCAGAGAAAAGAGAGATTGTTGAAAGTCCTTCTGGAAGAAGATGGGGAGGGTAACAAATACATACGAAAAGGTATTAACTGTGTCGTGTTTGATCACCTTTTATTTTTTATTTTTAGGTAACACTTGATAATTTTTATGGACGATTATTTTATGTTTTGTGTTTTGTAAACTATCTGTGTCCAACTCACTAGTCATTTCAAACTGATTTGTTGATCATCTGATGACTAAAGTCCTTGTGTTTCGTTCTTTATACTTCTAGAAATTGTAGGTGTAATGTTAATTAAGTTGTTTGGAATTGATTGAACTTTTTGCTATTTTGGAAAGTGCAAGTGAAAGTCTAATAGTCCCTGAGATTGAGTTAGCACATGCGGTTTTAAATGATGTTCATGATGATATCATGAAAACTTTCTTGAGTTGAATAGTTTACGATATACATTGATCGTTTCACAAAGGCAATTAGAAACCATTTTTGCATTATAATGTGTGCTTCATTATCAGGAATCTCAAGCCCAAACTCTTCTACAAGAGCCATCACAATCTCTACCGTGTCTAACCCTTATCAGTTTAGAAGTGGACACTTATGTTTAATAACTAAATAACGTGACAAATCAACATAGATCGTAAGTTCAACCCAATCATAAGAAAATGGGTAAATTTGGGCTTTTCTTTAATAAATGGCTCAACTATGAAAACTTTGAAAGCAGCATAAATCTAAGCTCTTGACTCTTTATCGGAAGTTTTCTACCCAAGACTTGACCACCAAGAATCTCGTATATAGTCCTAAATATATTAAATTGCTACTATTCTATATCTATCTATCAAATATAGACCCACTGTCATGTATAAAATGTTTTGGTACAAAATCCTATATCTATTTGCATGCTCAATCTATTATCAAGAAAATATGAACATTTGGATAACGTATCTGTTAGTCAATGCACGATACCAAAGAAACAAATATTTTTATTAATGTATTATAGAAGTAGTTAGTAGTTCAATGAAACTAACCTACTGCAAAACCAATTATGATAAGTCCAAATACCCTTGCTTCTTAAAACTAAAAGCATGACTAAACGTCATCTATTCGGTATAACATAAAGACATCTCAATGCATTCTGTAATTATATTCGAGAGCCTGGTTTTACTGGATTTGTGATAAATGGGACATGAACAATAAACCATATACGGGAACTTTTTCGTTCCCTTCATCATAGCTTAAATGTAAATCTTAAGTTTGTAAAACAGAGTTAAGCATTTTACCATCCATCGTACGAAAGTTTTCTATGGCCATCCTTAAACTCTGTTTTGTGACTGGATCTGCATGAAACATAGTTATGGTTACTAGTTAAATTTAAAAAAAAAAAAAAACAGAAAATAATGGATTTAAGATTATATTGTGACAGAAACTTACCACTGCTTGGGTTTTAGCTCACTGGAACACTTAAATGCAGAAACAAAAGCTGTGTGTTTAGAAAGTGGAAAGTATGTGTTTTTGAAAGTGGTCATATGCAAAACCAAACACCCTCCTTCTATATATAAGACTCCACTTTATGTACGGTTCACATGTAGTAAACCACAAAGTCAGTCAAACAAGTTGTTTTTTCGAACGAAAACAAGTTGTTATTGTAAAAATGGTAAAGAACACACAACAACTTGCAATTTCACCCAGCCAACCACCCTTTAGTGTATTTTATTAATCAACAACTATAGTACATAAGAGTGATGGGGGTAGTTGCCAATTTTTTTTTTTTTTTTTTTTTTTTTGGCATAGAACTAGGCCAATCATAAAGTTGGCAAAAGTTCAATATAGATCTCAAATTTACCATATATACAACCAACCAATAATAGCCATTCATTTTTTTTATTATAATAAACTTTCACCATTTTTTTAAAAATTAAATATCTCGCAAACCGTTAATTGTTACGCGATAAAAATCATACCATCGCGACGAGAATTAAATTATCTTTCTATAGATATGCACTACTATATATTTTTAACCATTTTTTTTTCAAAATTTCGGCCCAGAAAAATCATATATGATTTGTGAAAATCATATATGATTCTATTTTTACAAATCATATATGATTTTTGAAAATCATATATGATTTGTAAAAATCATATATGATTTGTGAAAATCATATATGATTCGATTTTTAAAAATCATATATGATTTTACAAATCATATATGATTTTACAAATCATATATTATTTTTCTGGGCGGAATTTTTGAAAAAAAAATGTTTGTCGAAAATATAGAAAAGTGCATATTGATAGAAAGATAATCTAATTCTCGTCGCGATGGTGTATTTTTTATAGTTTGAATATTTACCGTTTGCAAGATATGTTGTTTTAAAAAAAAAGTGGAAAATGATTTTTTATTAACTTTGATAAAAAATGAATGACTAAGATTGATTTATTGGATACATGGTAAATATGAGATCTATGTTGATCTCAACTCTCATAAAGTTACATGTCACTTGCCAAATTATATATATATAATAAAAGGCAGGAACGATGCTACAGTAAGAGCATCTACATGGCTCAAGTCTTTAACACTTGAGACATTTAAAGCATAATGTATTCAATGACTCTACCAAGTCTTTGAAGAAAAGCTCTTCAAAAAGCTTTTATTGCAATGCAAAAAAACCCTTTTAAAGACTTTTTAAAATAGTAAAAAGCCTTTCATCACTTTAACCATTGTGGAGGCTCTAACAAGTCTAACATTAATTACTATCTATAGCTAATTAACCAAAATAGTCCCTAAGGTTCAAGCGTCTTTGCAACTTAGGTCCCCACCATTAATTACTATCATCCGAACCAAAACCAAACTTCAAATCCTCATCCAAGACCGAACTTGCCAAGATGGCTAGTAGCGAAAATAGGGGCGGAGGGACCAAACTTGCCAAGATGGCTAAACTTTTCATAAAAACACTCTGGGACCCATTTGACGTACCAAACGGACTCGAAAAATTACGAAACTTGCACCATTGTTCACGAAATATTTTTATGATAAAAACAAGTATAAATACACATAACTTTCTTGAAATCAATTTTCTTGGCAATTACGGTTCGTTTTGTGCTTTCTAGGTTGTGCCAGTTTAATCAATGGAAAAACTCCAAATTTACATCTACAAAAGCAATCCCGCTGCCATTTAACCAAAATAGTTCCTAAGGTTTAAGTGTCATTGCAACCTAGGTCCCCACCATTAATGACTATCTATAGCCATTTAACCAAAATAGTCCCTAAGGTTTAAGTGTCTTTGCAACCTAGGTCCCCACCATTAATTACTATCTATAGCCATTTAACCAAAATAGTCCCTAAGGTTTAAGTGTATTTGCAACCTAAGTCCCCACAAATTAATTAGTATGTATTAGGGGTGAGCAATCCCGACCGACACCCGACTCCCGTCCCGATCCCGACACCCGACTCCCGTCCCGATCCCGACACCCGACTCCCTTCCCGATACCAATCCGACTGTAATCGGGTCGGTAGTCGGTTTGCGTTTTCCTGGTAATCGGGATTCGGGATGGGTCGGGAGTCGGGACGGTCCAGAGAAAACGCAGCCAAAATCAAGATTCGTGACGATTCGGGACCATTATCGGGATTCGGGACCATTATCGGGTCGGGAGTCGGTTTGGGTTTTTCCCCATTGTCGATATCGGGATTAGTCGGGACGGGTCGGGATTCGTCCCGATGCTCACCCCTAGTATGTATAGTAATTTAACAAAAATAGTTCTTAAGGTTTAATTGTCTTTTCAAGGAACACATTGTATCATTAATTAGTATGTGTAGTCATTTAACCAAAATAGTCCCTAAGGTTTAATTGTCTTTGCAACCTAGGTCCCCACAAATTTCTTGCCAGGTCATTTTTTTCAAATTTACATGTGCAAAAGGAATCCCGCCGCAACACACGAGTTACAACACTCGTATATACTAAAAGGCAGGGATGCTATGTAACATTAATTACTATCTATAGCCATTTAACCTAAACAGTCCCTAAGGTTTAATTGTCTTTGCAATCTAGGTCATTTAGCATTAATTAGTATGTATAGCCATTTAACAAAAATAGTCCCTAAGATTTAATTGTATTTGCAGCCTAGGTCCTTCAAGGAATAACCACGCAATTGTTCAAACCAAACCAAAGTAAAATTTAAGAAAACATAAACTTGAAACTGTGAATAAAAAAGGTACAAGAAAACAAAATAACAGTAATTATATAGTATATCCATGATAGCAAGTTTGAAAAAAAATATAATAAAAAAATAATAATAATTAGTTTAAGCAGCAACAAAAAAATTCCGGCGACCACATTTTTTTTCCGGCGACAGTGGTAACTTTTTCCGGACAGAGAGTGACGTCTACAGCAGCGGTACTACAAAAAAAAACACATTAGATCTAAAAAAATGTATGGATCTACAAAAACGCATATAGATCTACAAAAAAAAATATGGATCTATAAAAAAAAACTAAAGATTTACGAAAACATTTATAGATCAACAAAAAAAACAATAGATCTAAAAATAACTATAGATCTACCAAAAAACAAATAGATTTATAATAAAATCAATAGATCTAGAAAAAAAATGTATGCATTTATGAAACAAAGTATAGATATACGGAAAAAAATTATACATCAAGAAAAAAAAAAAGATCTACAAAAAAAAGAAAAAAAAAACTATTGATCTAAAAAAGACCTCAAAATTGATGAAGGAAGGTTTCGGTGGCCATCGGGTGGTCGGGTGGCGGCAGCGTCAGTTTGTACTGCCGTAGGGTGGTGGTGGTGTGAGTGGTGTTTGTGGAGAATTTATTTATTTTATTTTATTTTTTATTTTTTTTATTTTTTTAAGATGAGAGTGTTTGTGACTTTTGTGTGTATATTTTTTAGAGTGAATGAGTGAATGGAGTTTGTGAATTATTTCATTTTATGAGTGTTTTTTTTAGAGTGAGATGTGTGGTTTTTTAGTTAGGAGATTATGTATGTGTGTGTGTGTGTGTTTTTACTAAAGAAATATAAAAGGGAAGTAAATGGTATTGGGGGATGGTTATTTGTTGGGTATTGGTTTGTATGAAAAGTTTATACAATATTTTTTATGGTTGTATGTTGGTTTTGTGTGTGTAAATTTAGGAAATACTTTACCAAAATAGTACTTAATTTAATTGTCTTTGCAAGGAACACATTGTATCATTAACTAGTATGTATAGTCATTTAACCAAAATAGTCCCTAAGGTTTAATTGTCTTTGCAACCTAGGTCCCCACAAATTTCTTGCCAATTCATTTGTTTCAAATTGACATGTGCAAAAACAACCCCGCCGCAACGCGCTGGTTACAACACTCGTTCTATACTAAAAGGAGTAAGTTTGATGGGGGTGTTGCCAAATTTTGGCATTCGTAATACACTTCCAAAATTCCAAAACTCCATGCCAAAATTGCATTAATTTGAACTAGAAATTCCATGCCAACGTTGGCATATACTTGCCAAAATTCCATGCCAAAACCGCATGCCGATGTCGATTTTTTATGGGGGGTGGTGTTTTGCCGATGCCGATTTCGGTACCATGGCTCCATGCCTATCACCCCCATCACTCTAAGTCCCCAAACGGATGCTTACCAAACATATACAAAGACAAGAGTGATCTCATGTAGAACGACACCACAAGAATCTCACTACAAATACACTCAAACTAACAAACTATCAAGATCAAAGATGTTTGATCTTGTAACAATAACTAGAACACAAAAGTATGTGAAAGAAACTAGAGAGAATATTGGCAGAGATACAAAACAGAATGAGAGAGTAAAAACCCTAGATCCAGATAGGATAATATATACTCTCAACATTTACACTTAAGGCCTTCAGAATATGCCATCTTGACTTATCAGCACAACTCTTGATATAAGCTTAAACCAAGAATAAGAAAAGCCACAACTAGCCCCTCAACTTTATAACATGAAGCTTGAACCATTGTCTTCAACACCCCTCCACAAGCTGATTACCAGAACCATCTTCAACTTCTTTATCATCCAAACCAAAATTATTCACACCTGCAAACATGTCAAACAAACCAAGATTCTTGCAAAGAATCTTATGTTGAGACTGACCAAGACATTTTGTAAAAATGTTTGCAGTCTGCTCATCAGTATGGACCTTTTTAGTCACAATAACACCAGCAGACATTTTCTCCTTAACAAAGTGCACATCAATTTCAAAATGCTTTGTTTTCTCATGAAAAATAGGGTTAGCAGCAATTTGAATGGCTACACTTCTATCACAATACACATTCACATGAAACAACTCATTTAGACCCAAACTATGCAATAGATTACCCAACCATTTAACCTTACAAGCCACAAAAGCAAGGCTTCTATATTCAGCTTCTGCTGAACTTTTAGACAATGTAGCTTGTTTTTTACTTCTCCATGAAATCAATGAATCACCCAGAAAAACACAAAAACCAGTAACAGATTTCCTAGTTTTAGGACATTTAGCCCAGTCTGCACCAGAGTATGCACTTAACTTAAGACTGAACTCTTTATTAAATTGCAAACCAGACCCAGGTGATCCTTTTAAGTATTTCAACACTTTTAAAGTAGCCTTAAGATGAGACTGTAAAGGATAATGCATGTGTTTACTTAAACAATGAACATCATAGGTTATATCAGGTCTAGTATTAGTAAGATATATCAGTTTTTCAACCAATTTCTGATAAGCAGTCATATTATTTAGACCCTTGTCTTTACTAGACTCAATATGATTCAAAACAGTATTCTCAGGAAGAGGTGTGTCTACTGGCTTAACAGCCAACAGACCATACTCATACAACAACTCTAAACAATACTTCCTTTGAGACATACAAACACCTTTTTCATTTCTTAACACTTCAATACCAAGAAAATATTTGAGCTTACCAAGGTCTTTAATTAAAAACTTTGAGTTTAAAAACCTTCTAAAGCTACTAATCTCAGCCTCATTATTGCCAGTGATCACAATATCATCCACATAAACAAGAAGATCAACAAAAATAGATCCCTTTTGTTTAATGTATAAAGAATAGTCAAATTTGCTTTGAACAGACCCATGTTCAACCAAGGCAGCAGTAAGTTTAGCATTCCACTGCCTTGGTGCCTGTTTAAGACCATACAAAGACTTATTAAGTTTGCACACTTTTGTTTTATCATTACTATTATACCCTTCAGGCAATGTCATATAAACATCTTCATTCAAATCACCATACAAGAAGGCATTATTAACATCTAACTGGTATATAGGCCAAGACATTTTAACAGCAATACTAATCAAACTCCTCACAATAACCATTTTGACAACAGGACTAAATGTTTCATCATAATCAAAACCCTCTCTTTGATTAAAACCCTTAGCAATAAGCCTAGCTTTATACCTTTCCACTTCCCTATAAGTAAGAATCCATAACTTAAACCAAAAACACCTTTCTTCCGTATAACGTTGGCTATTAAGTTTGGCATGAGAACGGATAACTTGCGGCAGGGTGTGGGGCTTGTGTTATAGGGCTGAGTTAAAGGCCACCAGCCAACATAACTCACCCACACCGTGTGCTTTTAGAGCACTCGGTACCCTAAGCAATATGACGTGTTATAGCCATATGACACCAGGCCATACCTCCCCTTGCGTTATAAGGCTCGTCGCCAAAATCACCAACCAAATCATAGGGTCTCTCTCTCTCTCTCTTTTTGTGTATGTGGTTTGTGATGATGTGATGTGACAACTGACAATTTAGAGAGTCTATTGGTAAGCGCATTACGTTAAACTAAACCGAGCTTTTCCTTTATCACTATTTTTATAAACCATGACTTGATTTTATATTGTGGTAGGCATTATTCGATTCGGCACTAGAAAAGCCTAAAACGAGAATTATTGTAACTTTTAGACCGTAACTCGAAAATTGACAAATAAATAGTCAAAACTCGTGGAAAAATGTAAATAACGATGTTGGAAAGTTGAATAAACGTTGTGGGACACTCGGGGGACAATATGTGAGCTCGGGAATGGGTAAACGGGATAGTTACGAAAAATTACAACTCCGACCCCCCATTTTCCCTTATGGCCGACGCCCCCTCCACCCAAAATAATTATTTTTGAGTCCTTTTTGTCCAAGTATAAAAGGCCTCCCACCCTTTCATTTGTGCTAGCTCTTTCTCTCACTAAAAACACACACACAACACTCTTTCTCTCTCTACTCTCTCTCTCTCTAAAAACCCTAACCCTAAACCACCACCTTGGTCGCCACTTTCCGGGAAGATTCCGGCCAAAGTCCGGCGCGTCACCATACACCTCCACCACCATATCGAAGATCTTTTCATCCTCTTTCCATCCATATATAATACTCATACTAAAACCTTCATTAACACCCTCAAATTTAAAGATTAAGATTCAGATTTTTAGGGTTTCAAGTGGGTTTTGCAATTGGTGCTTGAATAAGGTAAATGGAACAAGATTAGAGCTTGTTTGAGCTATTATAAGCCACGAATGGCATTCTAGGGTTTCGACCCTATGATGAAATTTGGGGCTTTTGGGTGGAACATGAAATTAAGTCTAATTAGTTTCTAAATAAACAAATAATTAGTGTTTGGTAAGTGTGTGGTGTATTAATTTGATGGGTTTGTGCATTTTAGGTTTAGTTTCATCTTTTTGGTTAGAATAGATGATGGGTTTTGTGTTTGGTTATTGATTGGAGCTTGAATGATTGGATTGGGATGTTGTGGAAGTGATTTGGTTGTGAGATATGGGGCGTACGAGCCACCAAGGCCACGTACGTGGCTCATGGTTGGTGTACGTGACCCACTTGGGCCACGGGTCTGGGTCGGGTCATTTTGGTAGCTTGTTGGTTGATGTAGTTGAGGTTTGGATGAGATGCGTGGAGCCGAAAAGCTTCTAGAGCTTGTTTGGTTCACGTGGTCTTAACCACGACCGTGTCATGACCATTAGGGTCATAACATTGGTTTCGAGTACATTTGGTTGATTGATTGGTTGACGAGATTGTTTTGAGTTGGTTTGGGATTGGATTGCGCTATTATGACTTTTAAATTGAACTTGATATATATATTGTTGACTTTGAGCTACGTTGGCGTTACTTTGACTTTTTAGTCAATAGTTGACTCCGACAAAGCCGTAACATGGACTTTAGTATAATTTGGACTATTGATTGATTAAAAGCCGAGAAGTTATGACTCGTGCTTGTGGACTCGAAACGAATAACGATATGAGATTAATATTGGAATTTGACGGAATATATATATATATATATATATATATATATATATATATATATATATATATATATATATATATATATATATATATATATATATATATATATATATATATATATATATATATATATATATATATATATATATTCATGAAAATGCTAATAGACTATGAAATATAAATAATAAATCGGCTTTTGTACCAAAAATGTTGATAACAAGTTTTATCTTGTTATTTACTATTTTTAAATGGAAACTAACGACTAAATTGGAAATGTTTTGTAATAAATAAGTAATTAATGTTTCAAGTACACGTTTATCAATAAATGTCAATTGTGGACATTTAATACTAGTTAATAATTTATTTACTTACGTTGTGTGCATGGGTTACGGATAACCTAACGTTAATAGTGTTGATCCACGTTGGTAGCGGACTTATTAGGTTGACGAATCTAATAAGAGCCCGCTAGGTACGTTGGGTAACCTTATTAATGGGTGAATTATCCTTATGACTCTTTAGGATACGATTGATTTATGGGATAATAAGCGACGCGAATAAATAAAGGAGTTTATCGAGTTGACGAATTCGATAAGGTCTACTATTTATTCCGAAACTTATTGAACTATGGAGCTTATCGTTTAGAGGTCTCATTGTGTTGCATTGAGTTATATATTGGTTGATTGAGTGCATGCATAGCATCATATTGAGTCGATACACCCACATGCGGATACAAAACGCTAGGATTAAATGGTGAAACGAGTCATTTTTGGAAATAAAGAAATAGAATATATTGGGGTAGTTAACGTTGATTTTGAGGAATATATATATTAAAGTTGGTCTACATTAATAGGTTGTGCAGAGTCGATAGTTGCTGTGCCGTGATTTTCGTTATCTTCTACTAGTGTTTATTGTGCGTTGATTGCTTGAGGTGAGTTTCATAACCCCACTTTTATCTACGTTTTTAACTATATTGGGGTGAGAATCATGCTACTGTTTTCGGACCATGAAAACTATTTGGATTTGCTTCTATGCTTGACTGTTTAGATAGATGTGCGGTGGTTGTTGCCTTAGACTAGGGTAGCAATTCTAATTGCTATAACTGTTGCCTAGCTAAGAATAGACTTCTACCTCGACCTAGTCCGGGGTTGGAAATTGTTCTAGATTTTGCCACAACAGTGCTGGACTAGAGTCGCTGGGCCCGAGTAGTCCCTGGATGCGGGACATGTGTTATGGTTGGTGATCCGGGTAGGATCGGTATTTATCTATCTTAGGTCTTGCATAGCAAATCAACTCCTATTGGTCCACTATGATTTTGTTGAACTTAAACCTATGAACTCACCAGCGTAAGCTGACCTTTTAGCATGATTTCTCAGGTATTTGAAAGATGTTTGGAGTATGTGGATTGTGGAAGCTTGGCAAGAAGGCGGGGTTCAAGGATCATTTCTGACTCTGATAAACTTTGGGGACCTATTTGATTAAACCATGTTTTGGGCCTAATAATTATATTCTCGGATTAAATGTTTTGAATACTTAAATTTGGGATTGGTTTTGAATGTTAAATGACTATCTTTTTGCTATACTTGTGTGCGGTACCAATCCAATAGTAACGCCCCGAAAACTTGATAGTCTTCCGCTGTTCCGAGATTTGGGGGTGTTACATGTGGCGGGTTCACAACAGGACGATCATCCCATCCCCAAAACCAACTACAAAAGTCATGCCCAAATCCCAGTTGGGGATCTTATCACCCCCCCCCCCCCCCAATCGGGCAAGATGCTCTTCCAAACCTGCCCCATTCCTCATTGGGGATTTTTATTGGGTTTTCTTCTTTAGGCGAGATGCTCCGCCAAACTTATGTCGTCCCCTACTTATTATTATTTTTACACTATTAATAATAGAATTTTATACAATAACTTGAGCAATCGAAAACTCATTAATAATAAATTAAGCATTTAACTTATCAAGTCTTCAACAATAATACTAGCATAAATAACGATAAGCTACTCACGTCACAAATCAAAACTTCTTTATAATATTATGACATAAACAAAGCTTCTATAATCATAATTTGCAACCTTACAAAGATAAAAACAAGTTACGAAATTATATTTTTATTAAGTAAATACTAATAATATATGCATATAGATATGTTGATAACATGTAATCGATCATAAACATGTTCATATTAGGAGAAATGGATCATGTATGTGTATGATATTAAGAATTTAGTGTAACTTTATGCCAAAGTTGAAGGTACATTATATATATGGCCTTATAGCTATGAAGTACCTTAAATTCATATCAAGTTATGTTCCTTCTTTCCTTAAAAAATTTATATACTTTTTTTTAATTAAAATATCTACAAAAAGGGAAGATTGTTAATACAAATAATGTCTAAAAACGTTATTTCTATTTTTCGACATCTCTACGTTTTGATGATAACAAAATGTAAAAACACTTTACTTCGAAATTAACGTAAACAAGTTTTTAATTGAAATATCCTGTTTCTACGCAAATCACTCTAGGTAAGAATAAACAAATTTACAACTTGACAAAATCATCAAATGATAAATATTGTGTTCTAAGCTTCACATTTTTAATGTGACAAAAATATTTTTTCAAAAGTACATTTGACAAATTATTTTTCACTTATAAAGAAATGTTTTAGTTGAAAAAATAAGTTTGAATTGTCCACCAACTATTTTCCCTCCAAAACAGCTCCAAACTGCTTTAAATAAACCTTCACCACTAAAAACAAAATATGAAGTGTTTTTGTCTGGCACGGCACCATTAAATACCACAGTACCATTAAATTTAATGATACCATGCAAACTTTAGTGGTGCCGTCCCTCTGTAACGTTAAAGTTTCTTTTTTCACACAAACATAAAACTACATAGAATGATCCTTTGAATATGTGGTTAGTGATGTTAGAATACTGGGAGAAAGTATATCTGAGAGTGGTAGTGAGCAAGAGAGAAATGGCTCACTATTTATAGACAAAACATGTCTACTATCCCACGGTTCCCGCTGATCCCTCACCAGAGGGATCCGGCTAGTGCAAATCCTGGGATCCGGCTACTGGGTCAGTTTAGTCTGGATTTCGGGTTGCAAATCGGGTTATGGGTTATGGGTATTGGATTATGAATACCCAACAAGATGCAATGTACTTAGTCATTATGTTATGGATCTTGGGTCATGGGTCATGGACTTTGGGTCATGGATAATATCCAACATGACTTCATGCATGATGTCATGCAATAGGTCAAGGGTTATGGATCATGCTCCATGGGTATGGGTTATGGACTTTGGTTTTTACCCAACAACATTCTTTGTATCTAGTTAATGGATCATGGGTCATGGGTTATGGATTTTGATTTTTACCCATTACTTACCCATTACAACATATACAAAGTACCTATACATCTCTATAAAATGTAAACACTAATTGCTTGTTACCCATATATTTTCTATAAGATGTAAACAATATTCCTTGTTAGTGTTTATATAAAAATGTCTTTAGTTATATATAACTTATTTACTAAACGTTTTTTTATGGTTTTAATATGTTTAGTAAAAGTGTGTTAATAAACTATTGGCTCAAACTTTTACGTATTTTATTTATTTTGTTAAAATGATTTTACGTTTCTTATCGACAAAATATTAAAAGATCGTAAAATATAAATAAACGTTTTTATGGTTTATTTTTATTAACAAGTACAATTTGAAAACGTCTAAGTATATACTTTCTAAAGTCTTTTATAAACTTCCGACGATCTCGACTTAAAAAGGTTCAAAAACAAGTTCGCAAATAAATTCAGCATCTAATATTTTTAATAGTGCAGTTTTTCAGAAAAATAATATAGTTTTCATCAAAACATCGAATCGTCGTAACGTTTTCGTCATAAGTCCGTTTTTAACAAATAATACGTTCATGGTAAGGTATTTTAGTGTACTTTCAAGTTATTGAGACCTCGGTCTCTCAAACCGAGTCTAAGTGTCCATTTTATAACAAAAACATTTTCTAACAACATTTAGTCTTTACAAAAATAACCCTTTTAAGCCAACAATAAACTCAATCAACACCATACTAGCCTAATCCCTTGCACCGATATTCCAATAAACACAACACAATCAATTCCATACTATTCCTAATCCCTTCCACCAATATGTAACCATAACATCACAATGTCAAGAACATAAGTATGATAAACCACAAATAAGCTGTAAACTATCCACAAGTAACCTTTTTACATCTTATTGACAAAAATACTTGCACAAACATGGTGACAAATTTTGTATATGTATATATGTATGTCTTGTGTATATGTATATAATATATAACTATAATCCATCGTCCAACTTACCTCGCACATAACGTAAAATCCGCTTAAGAGCTGATAAGTGAGGCTCCCATGGATCATGCATATAGAGAAAAACCCTGCTGTGCCGCATAAAAAATATCCGATCGAGTGAAGGTAATATATTGAAGTGCACCAACAAGACTGCGATACAATGTCGGATTAGAGACATGATCAAGATCAACCCTTTGGAATCACTATCAACCGGAGTCTGACACGGATTGCAACTGACCATTTGATCTCTCTCAAGAATCTCTACAACATTCTTACGCTGAGACAAGAACATTCCAAATGCATCAAGCACAACCGAAATACCCAGAAAATAATTCAACGAGCCAATATCAGTCATAGAGAATTCCTGATGCAATGAGGTAATAATATGTTGTAACAAAAACTTAGATGAATTAGTAAAGACAATATCATCAACATATAACAATAAATAAGATGTCTTAGTCCCATGTGTGTAAATAGATAACGATAAGTCACAACGGCTATAATAAAAACCAACACGGGTAACATAAGCAGCAAATCGCTGAAACTAAGTGTGCGGGGTATGTTTAAGACCATAAAGAGAGCACTGCAATAAACAAACATAGTCAGGATGCCGTGAATCCTGAAAAGCTAAAGGCTAATGCATTTAAATTGTATCACATAAATCACCATGTAAAAATTATTTCTTGCATCAAGCTGATGGACATGCTAATGTTGAGAAGCAACAAGACTAAGCACAGTCTGAATAGTATCCGATTTAACAACCGGAATAAAAGTATGATCAACATTAATACGAGATAATGATATGATGTCATTCGCTAAGAGTTGAGCCTTGTAATGACTTAGGGTACGATATACTAAATGCTTATGCCTAAACATCCACATGGAACGAATGATGTTTGCATTCTTGGGTTGGGGCACAAATGTCCAAGTATAATTTTTAATAAGTTATATTCATCACACATAGCACTTTGCCAATTAGAATCATTAAAGGCATCACTATACGATTTAGGTAATGGAGAACTGGTAGACATATGAAGATTAAGATGCTCAGTAAGACGATTAGACGCGGCTCGAAGCGTAACCATAGGGTGAGTAGAAACCGGGTTTGGGTTGACATTTAGGGCTGGTGTGGACTGTTGGGGAATGTTGGTCCACTTGAGCTTCATGGACCGGATGTATTAAGGTAAAGGGTGTTTGATTAGTAACTTGGTTTGTAGTGAAAGTAGATTGTGGTATGGTAAATTTGTTAAGGGAATTAAGATGATTGGGATTAGTTGCATTGGCTTAGGAATAAGATGATAGGCTGATGGAATGATTGTGTTTAAAGAATTCGTTGGTGTATTGTATCAACGGTAGATGATGTAGTTGGTGTATTAATATTTTGGCAAACATTAGTTTTGTATGTATGGTGTGAGTTATAATATTAGGTGGTTCATCCAAAAAAGCGTATGAGGGAGACGAGTTAGTTGTCATAGAACCAAAGGGGAAAACGGTTTCATCGAAAGTAACATGTCTTGAATGAATTATTTTATTTGTATTTAAGTCAAGAAAACGATACCCACGGTGATTGAATGGGTAACCCAAAAATATTGACAGTGTAGCATGTGGTTGTGGTTCAAGTTTGGTAATGGCGTATAGGTGCGGGCTACATAAAGATCCAAAAACACGCAAGAGGCTATAATCACGTTTGGTTCCAAACAAACGGGTATGAGGTATGTCATTATTAATAGCATTAAAAGGTAGAATATTCAACAGATAAATGGTCAGGGGGAGCTTGAAAAAGTTAAGTCCGAATTAAATTATTAATGGTTCGGATCATGCATTCGGACTTGTTGTTTAGTTGGGAGGTTTTAGGGCATGAAAAACGAGATTGGACGCCTTTAGAGGCAAACAATTTGTGTAAGGCATGGTTATTAAATTCACCATGTTGGGGTTGAATAATACCTTCGCATTCTATTAATCACAAATTACAATATATAATGATAAAGAATAATTTAAAAGTGGGTTAAGCCTAAATAATAACTAAGCCCATTATAACGTATATTACCTAAGGCATATAGACTAACAGGTTAAAGACGCGTGCTTAAGACGAGCCGTAATAAAGCTGACTCGACTCGGTCGTGACACCTTTATTACACCCCGTCTTAGGTTTATTCTTTTCTTCAATATTTATGTTCTTTTTTTTCTTTTTAAAAAATATCTACAATCGGACAACCCACTCGTAAACATAAACCGAAATGAATATAAAGTATTACATTTATAATGTATTTTAGGATTTTTAGTTTTAAAAATCTTAACTTTTTTAAATTTACACATCTTGCTTTATTTAGTAAGTCAAAATCAAACTTCAAAACACTATGTATAATAATTACACATTACTTAATGCTTTATTTAGTAAGTTAAAATTAAACTTCAAAATATAATAATTACACATTACTTAATGCATTAACTTGGATATTACAATAATAAAATATAACTATCTTCAAGAATTTGATATTTTTATACCATGACATACATATTAGCATCTTCACAATCTCCCACCACAACCCACGGCCACAAGAGCTAATTATTAAAACCGTTCGATCACGTGTGTTCATTCATTTAGTGTCCTCATAAACACGCGAAAACAAATAAATGTCTTAACACACGAATATGAACACAAACATGTGCTCCTTGGTTTGTGCTGTTAAACTTAAGCAATCGAACATAACAAGCCTGTTCGTAAAGGGGCGCTCTTTTTTACGACCAAAAAAAGAGAACAAAGGGCACTTTATCTTATTCAACAAAAAAAACTCTACGACACATATATATTGGGCCAATACCTGTGTATGGGTTGGGCTTGAAAACCTAGCATGCACTTGTATATATACTTTTGGCAAAACCCTTTAGAACGTACGCACGGTGTTAATCGATTGATAGAGATGGTTGTGTTAGATGTTGTCGAGGAGATACTCTTAAGATTGCTTGTAAAGGATCTTCTCCGATACAAAAGCGTTTGTAAGTCATGGTATTCCTTGATATCAAGTCTTTCTTTTGTTAAAACTCATCGTAAATTTGTGTCCAACAAAGAGGACATTACAACAAGGATCGCTATGGATGAAAGTAGTATCATATATACAGAGGGGTGGAGTATGGAAGGTTCTTCCAATGGCCTTGTATGCATATATAAAGAAGACTCTAATCGAATTATTGTAACCAATCCTTCGACTGGAGAATGTAGAGAAATTCAACAGCCACCAAAAAGAATTCAAAAAGAGAGGCGATGTTTGGGCTTTGGTTATGATTCATCCACAGATGATTACAAAGTTGTTACGGCGACATGCAAAAGTGATATTACACATGTTCATATATTATCTTTGAAATCAAATATTTGGAAATATTTTGGACAAATCAATTATAGGTTTGGTGGATATAGGCGGTTTGATATTGATGATAGTCCACTAGCCACGCCTGGTATCTTATTCAATGGTGCACTTCACTGGTTTTGGCATACCCCTAATGATACCTGGAATAAAAATGCATCACTTGTGTCGTTCGATTTAGCTAAAGAGGAATTTAGAGAAATTCCCCAACCTGCTAAAGAGGAATTTAGAGAAATTCCCCAACCTGATGACTCGAGCGGAAACCCAGGTATAACAAAAAAAAGATATGTTTGGAATTTTAGATACTCACTGGGGATTATCGAAGGCAGTCTATGCATATTTATCCAAACGAGGTATGATGTCGATGCTTCCTCCGACAGGATTTGGGTTATGCAAAACTGCAATGGCAAACCGTCTTGGGAACTCTTGCCAATCACAAATTATTGTAAGATGAAGGGTCTTGCTATGCACTATATGCTTAAGGATAGTGATGACTACAGGATACCAACTTACTATTGTGATGATGATATAGAGTTTTCTTGGTATGAGACATATATTTCGTCTCCTATCTTTGTGCAAACCCTTGTATCTCCTTATGTTAATAATAATAATGGGATACCAAGCCGTACAAAGAATAACAAGAGCATTGTTAGTACTCGGAGACCAAGCCACACAAAGAACAACAAGAGCACCATTAATAATGGTAGACCAAGTCACGGAAAGAATAACAAGAGCGGTGTTAAAGCCTGGAGACCTTAGGTGAGCTCTGCTTATTATGTTCTTGTTTCACCATCTGTCTTTTAATACAATGAATTATACTTGGATTTAAACAGAAATCCAAACATCCATTAAACTAAACAACATACAAACAACCTCTAAATGGAAATTTGGCAGGATACGCCTCATAAGAGCTCCTCTTTCAAATAAAGCCATCATAAGTGCTCTCTTTGAAAAACTACGCCACCTTGAAGAGTGTATATGGTGAAAATTAGGGGTATTTTTGGAACAACAACACAAAAACTTTGTAATTCTTTTTCCCTAGCCGACTTGGGACTTCGTTGTCCATTATTCTACACATTGTACCCAATTTGGAATTCGTTATTTATTTTTTCTTGTATAAAATCCCGAATTCAATTGCAGCAAAAGGGAGAGACTGAGAGGAAGAAGAGAAAGGAGTGGTAACAAAACACATACAAGAACGGGTCTAAGGTATATTTCTTCAACATATTTTACTCGTTTTAGAATCTTTAGTAAGTTCTCCCTGTTTAATCTTTAGAAAACTCTTACGCAGAAAAAAGAGAGATTGTTGAAATCCTTCCGGAAGAAGAATGAGAGGGTGGAATAAGAACACGTCAAAGAATGAATATTTGAATACGAAGAGTGTCGTGTTTGATCACTTTGTGATTGCTGTACTTGATAAATTTTATGGATGATTGTTTTATGTTTTGAACTGATATGTTGATCATCTGATGACTAAAGTCCTTGTGTTTCATTCTTTATACTTCTAGAAATGTTACGTGTAATGTTAATTTAAGTGGTTTGGACTTGACTAAACTCTAATAATCTCGAAATTGAGTTAGCACAAGCAGTTTTAAATGATGATATATGATAATCATGTCATGAAAATTTTCTTGAGTTGAATAGTTTACGATATACATTGATCGTTTCACAAAGGTGATTAATGTTAGACGTATATTTGTAGTCTATCGGCTTCGTACTTAGTTAATGGATTTAACCCATAGTATTACTTATTTTTAGAATAATCCTCTTGGGGTTATATATTGTACTTATGATTATTGAATGGAAGACAATTAAAAACCATTCTTGCACAGCCATCACAATCTCTACTGTGTCTAACCCTCTATCATTTTAATAGGTAAATAACGCGACAAATCGACATAGATGGTAAGGTCAACCCAGTCATTTACTCTACCATCCGCTAAACCATCTCTAAGAAGGTCTGATAACATGTCCACGTGAGTTCCCATTATGTCTGTCCTCTTTAAGGAGCACGCCTGCAACAACAAACTCAAAACCATGCCAACCCAATATCCAAACACTCCAAAACCCTCAAACCATGAAACCAAACACTCACATCTCTTCAGTCATCATGATCATAATCACCCTCATCATAAAAACTGACTCATTTCTGTGTACAGGTTTATTGCCAAAGCTTCTTGGTTTCAAAAGGTTTTTCATTGTGATGATAATCGAATTGTAAAGTGGATAAGTGCAGTAAAATAACAAAGGGTACAAAGTGAATAATAATAACAGGTAATGCATAAAATAGTTGATAAAGGTTGAATGATTTCTGCCTACAGAAATCTACATATTTATATGTTTCTAAGAGGCACCAAATGACAGTTATTGTTTCCCTCCAAACGTTGTGACCTTTGGGTGATAACTGCCATGGTAACTGCCAATCCTAACTGCCACAATATGGGCTGCAGTGACCCATTTTGTGCAGGCCTATTTCGTCCAAATACATAGTACAAACATGTCCATTAAACATAAATACTAAACATAATATACTGCTAATTATACTTGACTCAAATGCAATTAACAAGGGACTAACAATTTCAAAGTATGTCACCTTTGTCATGCAAATCCTCCTCATCAACTTTTACATCAGACCGATTTTGCAACTTAACTTTGCCAATATCGAAATGAGCCTTGGACGTGGTTTCGCGCCTTACGTTGGATGAAAAAGTGATGCAGTTGGTGAATGGAGCACCTGGGGTGGAAAGGCATGGAGTGAGTGAGTATGAGTGGTGGTCTGAGGCTTTGCATGGGGTTTCTAGACATGGCAAAGGTGTCAGGTTTAATGGGACAATTAAGGCTACTACTATGTTTCCTCAAGTTGTCTTGACTTCTGCCAGTTTTGATAAGAGGCTTTGGTATAGGATTGGGCAGGTGATCAAATGTGTTTTTTGTTTTGTTTAAGAATTTGAGTGTTTTGATTGTTATTTAGTGCTTATTTGTGTTTAGGTTACTCGGGGAGCTAAGGGCGGGTCGGGTCTTTGACTCAGATGTACGTAGCCTAACCGAGGTATCCCTTGACCGTTTTTTACCCTTCCCTACAACCCTCAAATGTGTAACTAGTGAGATTCAACCCTTGAGCTCTTGTGAAGAGGTTGAACACCTTACCTTAGGCCATTTGACGGTGGTTAATTGTGTCAAAATGTTAAATTCGTGAATTTTGTAAAATGTGTTGATTGTTTGTGATTGTGTCTTGGAGGTGATTATAGATTATTGCGCCAAGACAGATAATCAGAAAAAGAAAAAAAAAAAAAAAAAAAAAAAAAAAACGTTTTTTTGTAGTTTAGCGGGTATATGTGAGAAGGTGTGAGCTCCTCAATCTGTTTGAAACGCAATCCCAAACATCCCCTAAGATTATGTGAGACTTGTGCATGATATTAGGTTTGTATGTTTAGGGGTGTTTAGAATTTTAATTATTTGGTACTTATCTGCGTTTAGAACAAGGAATTTCAAATTCCTTATTCGAAACACTTTTGATGACTATTTAATGCTTATCTGTTTTTGCAGTAAGTATCTGGGATTGTGTTCTCAAAACAGATTATGCGTTTGCAAAATTGTGTCAAAAGGCTTGTTTCAAAAATTGTATTTGCGTTTTTAAAATGTTTGCCAACCACAGTTTTCTGGTTATATTGCATTTTGCGCAATGATTAGATAATCACCCTTTAAGCAACTTCAAATTGCTTATTCATAGTTGTTTATGTGCTGTATCAAATAACAATTAACAGATTATATGTGTTATTGAACCATATAAGAATCTGATAACCAGTTTAATTAGCAACCTGGGACACCCCTTATCAAATAAGTACTTGATTAGTTGATTGTAATACGATGTTCTAATATTGATTAGATAAATAGTTCTCAATAGTTTCTTTGTTGTTCTGTTCCTGTATAGAAAATATGTACGCAACATAAGGTTCCGTTTTAATTACATATATAGGTACTAAAATTAGTACACGTACCATATTGAAAATTTTTAGAAAGTAGGTGACTATTTTATAGCTAAAACCCTATAAAGTATTATATCTATATCTATATATCTATTTCTATAACTAGACGAGTACCCGTGCATAGCAACAAGATTTTATAGTGGTAGATAGTTTTAGTGATAAAAAAAGTTTATGGGTTATAAACGAAAAATAATAAAAGTTTGAGGATTTGAGGATTAAACATAAGGTTTTGAAACCCGGTTCGACCCGGGTGATTCAACCGGTTGAACCGTTTCGGTCAAAAAAGGGTCAATTTAACCCGGGTCATCCGACGGGTTGGTCGAAAAAACATGTCAAATTAAGCCGGGTCAACCCGCCGGGTTTGAAGCGTCCCGGGTCAACCCAGTTTTCTATGTGTATTAATAGCAAATATCTCAACACTTCAATACTTTCCAAATGTGCTAAAAGTTTGACCATTTTTCAACATTGACCATTTTTTCTTTATATGTAGTATAAATGTATTTTAGGATTTTTAGTTTTAAAAATCTTAAAATCTTTAAGTTTAGGCATCTTGCTTTATTTAGAAGTTAAAATTAAACTTCAAAATATAATAATTACACATTACTTAATGCATTGATGTTAATAGCTACCTTTATGAATTTAATATATTTATAATTTGAAATCATAACTTTTTAATATGCACATCATACCCTGACATATTAACATCTTCACAATCTCCCACCACAACGCACGACCACAAAAGGTATCATCCATCATCGAAAAATGACCTTCACAAAAAAGAAACAAAAAAATCATCCCTATATATATTACTTGCCCTCGCTGCTTTGTTGGGTAGTATACTAGTTTAATAATATATCCATTCGATCACGTATGTTCATTCATTTAGTGTCCTCATAAACACGCGAAAACACATAAATGTCTTAACACACGAACATGAGCACATAGAACATAACAAGCATGTTTGTAAAGGGTCGCTCTTTTTTACGACAAAAAAAAAAAAAAAAAAAAAAAAAAAAAAAAAAAAAAGGGCACTTTATCTTATTTAACAAAAAAACTCTACGACACTTATATATCTTGGGCCAATACCTGTGAAAAATTCGAACTAATTAATGTGTATGGGTTGGGCTTGAAGTCTTGAACAACAAGCATGCACATGTATAATATCTTTTATATAATAAAAGAATTACATCATTTTAGAGTTATTTTGCAAAACCCTTCTCATTATAAAAAAAATTGGACCAATAAAAATGCATAATTTTGCCACACGGGCAAAATCAAACGACGTGATTGGTTAATTGAAAGTCAAAATTGAATATAATTTGGTCAAATAATGATCAGTTTCGTTTCATAAACAAATTGCGGATAAAAATCAGTGTGTCAATTTTGTGAAAAATAAAAGTTAGAAGAAAGCGGGGTTAACCAAAAATACTTTTGTGGGTGATATGTAACATTTAGACCAAAACAAAAACCAGCTTAGTTGCAAAACTGCTCACCGTCATCCCCAAAACTCACCCACTAAACACATTTTTTTCAAATACGCATTCAATAAACCATCAGAACTATGATAAAACCCAAACTTGATGGAGGGGTTTTGAACATCTTGATAAATGGGTGAAAGTTTTTATTAGGTAATATACACAGAAAGTAAAATCCTAACCAATTCTCAAAACCCTAAAACAATAAAACCTTCATTCGTAAGGTACACAACACCACCATATGCTCCAGTAAATTTAATTCAACCAAAATCATCGACAAATTGTGGGTTTAAATTCATCTTATGATGATATTGATGTTGTCGATCTGTACTATGATAAGATTATCGAAAGGTATGTTTTTTTATGAATTATTTAAGGTCTTTAATTTTAAATACTATGTTTATTCAATTGTTATGACATAGATATAACATTGACATCAAGAGCAGGTAAACTAATGAAGTCGCAAAATTTTAGTTCTTGATTTCCCGTGATCTCATTAACTGTAAAGTCTTTCGAGGTATATATTTAAGTTGTTTAATATTGATCATCTTACCTTAAATCTTTGAAGTTGTTTTAGGTGGCTTTGTTCTATGAGATCAGACACCTGTTGAAGCAAAAGGTGTTGGCAGAAGAATGCTTGACATGGTGCATAATATTATTGATAGTTCTGAATTGCGTGGTAAGGTATTTGCATACGATGGTGAAAAGACGCTGTTTACTACGGGACTTGTTCACTCGAATACTTGAGTTCCCTGTATTGTTGGAGAATCTATCATAGACAGGTAGATAGTGTTTGATGTTTACATCTTTTCTGATCCATTTAAGTTTGTTTATTTTCACTAATTATCATTTTTTGTCTCTTTAGAACTGTTCGTGGAGGCAGCCCGAAGGACAATGACCCCAAAAGATCAAGGCGTCAACCTGAGTCAAAGTCATACAATGTGAACATAAGCTTTGCAACTAAGTCCCAATTTGGGCCATCTTCAATGCCGCTAAGAATCTGAATAGTTTAGTGAACTGTAAGGGTCTTGGAAGTGCTCATAAGACGACATGTAAGTCATACAGTTTAAATTGACCATTAATATACAGTGTTTCTTATTACTAACCATAATAATGGGGTATTAAAGGGTTCTTTTTGTTGTTGTTGTTGTTATTGTTGACGATCCTACTATGCAATAAAGTTTCTGATGAATATTCTATAATATAGAGTATGCTTTTAGACTTATGAAATGTATAAGTAAATTGTGTGCTCTCTGTTTCCAACAGAGCAGTTGTTTAGCATCGACATATTAAAGATTTTTGAACACTTCATGTGTGAATGAGACAATGGATGCACTTTTGAATAACATATATGTAGGATCTAATTAGTCCGCAAAACTTAGTTTGAGTGTTTGATTAAGGGTCCTCTATTTATGTAGACACGTCTATATAAATAAAATCTCTATATTACGACTTTGAAGCCGAATAAAAGCTCGAGCTACTTTTAACAAACATACCGGTTGTGTCATTTTACCTCTCATAAATTGTGAACAGACAACATTATAAGATAATACTATCTACTGCTGGGTTTTAAAAAGTGTGAGGCGCTCCATTGCGCTAAGGGTCCAAAAGCCGAAGAGCAAAGCGACAGGGCGCAAGCGCACGCCTCACGTAGGCGAGGCACATACTTTTTACGTACATATTTTCAATATATTTACTACATTTTGATACACATACCGCATTAACATAAAAAAGAACAAAGCCTTCTCATAGTTAGCCGAATTCAACGAAAAATTGAATACGACCAATGGATTTGTTAAATTGTTGCAAGATAGTGTGGCTTTTCGTAAGTGAAGAGTTTTAGATAAGTTATGGGTATAAGTGCAAAAATTAAACATATCTAATATATAAAGGAATTTTTTTACGTTCGTTTCAAAAAGGATAACTTTGAACAAAATTGAAATAAAGAATGAATACTCTAGCACTTTTTTTAAACCATAGATTGCATGAATAAATGTATTTTATCCTTTAGTTATGTACTTTCACGGAGATTTGTGCTACTACCCATATCAAGTTCTTCCTAACACTTATGAGTGGACTGAATTGGGTTATATTGGGTTGTATTTTATCTCAAATGGTTCTAAAGTAATTAGCTAAAACGGAACGGGTCAACCATGATGACACAAGTAAATTTTAAAGCATACAACCTCCTTGCACTTAGTGGTGACAAAAATTGATATTATTAGCAGTCACAATGGATGTAGTGCCACTTAAAGAAGAATCAGGACACTGTCTTTCAACATCTAAAACATGTAAATGATCTATTTTATACAGGATTTCAAGTACACCAGCATGAACATAAAAGCTGCAAGTATGGCCTATTTGTCCATGAACAGGTAAACAATCTATGAGTATAGGATATCTATTTTTTTCATTATTTTTCAAAGTTCGATAACAGTAGACGAAAAATAAAGAACCATGGGATTTTTTTTATAGAATATCCTTCTTTCCAAGAATGCGTGTTGTATATTGCAGTAAGAAAACTACAGTGTGTAAATCTATATTTACATCATATTAGGATGAAATATTCTCTTTTACTGTATTATGTTGCAACTCGCAATGTTTATGGGTCAGCTTTGACTTTTCGTACTTAACTGTTAATTTTGTTTGGTGAAATATGTTGTCATGTGTTACTTTATCTGCTGAAATTTGTCAGACATTGTTTTAGTTTGCATTAGGTCACTAGGAGTCTTAGATGGGCTAAAATGTGAAATAATTGTAGGGTTCTAACATCATGTAGGGTAGGTGATGCTGGAAGTTTATGACGCACAATGTGGTGATGTAGTTAGAATATTTTCTGAGTATCATAAACGTCTTTGTGAATACGTTAAGCAAGTAAGGGATGCTCAGAGACTTGAGAATGGAAGTGGTCGCCAGTTTCGCCTGTTTCGAGACAAGCAAGGATAGAAATATCAGTAAGGCATGCGAGTCACTTGCGGTTCTGATGGTTGAAAAGAATAAACTATTTGATGCATACGAAGAAGTGGTATCTTTATGAACCCACAATTAGAGACTGCTAAATTAGGAATTGATGTCGATGGAGATATACCTGATGGAGTCCGAGATGTGATTATTGATTGTCTCAAAAGTCCCCCTCAGTTGCTTGTGGCAGTAACTATTTACATTCAAAAGTTGAAATCCTTGATTGCTAAAGAAATATAGATTATTGATGTTACAGCTCTTGCTGAAACATTAAGGTAAAACTGAAAATGCTATTAGTTATTTAGTAAGCAATTCATATTATATTTTTCTGTCTGCACTCTCTACTAATTTACTAATAATGCTTGGTTCTAATTTTCATACGAGAATAATAAATTAATGGATGCCTCTCCTGATCTAGGCTCGCCATTACAGCTTAAACTTTTTGGTAATGGTAATATCGGGCACGGCGCTTCAAAAGGAACTCGATACCATCTTTTTGAAAGACAGGTAATAGCCTCAGATTATGCATTCTTTAGCTTCTATTATGTATGTGTATAAGATTATTCTATTCCATCTTAATTTCTTTTCTTATATGTTGATAGATATAGCTATTGGCAATTTATGATACTTTTTGCTATGTGTCATGTTTGTGTTTGCGGAAAGTACATGTTCAGAAATTTGTAGCTACTCAACTCAACAAAGTTGCAGAGGCTAGAAAATTGTGCATATACTTTGGCATGAAGAAGGAAGAATTTGGGTTGATTGATCCTCCTAAACTAATAATAATGGATAAACTAATAGTAATTATCACAGCGATTTACTAATATTTTGTATTTTTAAATTGGTAGGATCTTATACTAATATGAACATGAACGTGACAAACAAAAAATACTTTTGAGTTGTGGTGCAAGTGTGTAACAATTGTAGCTTGATCCCATCTATCATTTGAGCAGTTGAGTTACTGATTATTCTTTTTAAGTTTTATAGAACACTGAACATTTCATAAGAGATAGTCATGTACAAACATTTATATATACAAGATGTTTGAAAAAAATAAAAGGCATCACAATAACTAAACTATATTTGCTTCATGCGAGGATTATACACAATGTAACCCAACTTGGGTTATGTACACAATATTTCTTATTTTTAAACAAGTAAGCTACTTATGACATGTTATTTTGTTTGTATTTTAATCCATAATAATATGTAAATAAAAATTAAGAAAAAACCTCGTGCGTGCACGGGTATTATAACTAGTATATACTTATGGCAAAACCTTTTAGAACACGTACGGTGTTAAATCGATTGATAGAGAGAGATGGTTGTGTTAGATGTTGTCGAGGAGATACTCTTACGTAGCGTTTGGTATGTCGTAATCAAAGTCGTAATGGAAATGATTATTACGATGTAATGAATAAATGTTGTTTGTTTACATTTATAGAATGTAATGATTCATTGCAATTAATGACCCATTACACCAAAACCATTCCTTAGGGGTCCCCTACTTTTTTTTCATTACATCTTGTAATGGAATCAAAATTACATAAAACTCCTTCATTAATTAACCACATTAAATAATTGTTCTATTATTAATGGATATTTTAGTCTTTTTAGTATCGATTCCATTACGTCTTATTATACAAACCAAACATATTAATAACTACAATGAATCATTACATTACACTCTTTATTCCATTACATCGTTTATTCCATTCAGTTGACATTTCATTCCGTCATACCAAACGAACCCTTAAGGTTGCTTGTAAAGGATCTTCTTCGATGCAAAAGCGTTTGTAAGTCATGGTATTCTTTGATATCAAGTCCTTCTTTTGTTAAAACTCATCTTAACTTTATGTGTAACATTGATACAAGAAGGATCGCTATGAGTCCATATTTGGATATCTACCACATCTGGAGTATGGAAGGTTCATCCAATGGCCTTGTATGCATATATAGAAGATACGCAAATAAAATTATTGTAACCAATCCTTTGACTGGAGAATTTAAAGAACTTGCACAGCCACCAGACTTTCCTGGACGATATGTCGTCCCGTATTGGCAATGTATAGGCTTTGGTTATGATTCATCCACAGATGATTACAAAGTTGTTATGGCTATCTCCCAAGGTAGTGATAGGGCACTTGTTCATTTATTATCTTTGAAATCAAATATTTGGAAACTATTGGGACATGTCAATTATTGGTCCAGGCCAGCCACGCCTGGTATCTTATTCAATGGGGCACTTCACTGGTTTTGGTTTGATGCTAATCATACCAGAGACGACAAGGTATTGCTTGTGTCTTTCGATTTAGCTAAAGAGGAATTTAGAGAAATTCCCCAACCTGATGACACGAGATATGTTTGGAATTATGAATACTTACTGGGAACTATTGAAGGCAGCCTATGCATATTTATCAAAAAGAGAAATTATGTCAATAATCCCCCCTGCAGGATTTGGGTTATGAAAAACTACAATGGCAAACCGTCTTGGGAGCTGTTGCCAATCACAAATTATCGTGAGATGAAGCATCATGTTGTACACTATATGCTTAATGATACTAATGAGTATAGGATACCAACTTACTTTTGTGATGATAATATACATAGGTCTACGAGGGAGGAACATATTTCGTCTCCTATCTTTGTGCAAACCCTTGTATCCCCGTATATGTTAAGGACTTAAAGGTGAGCTCTCATTATTATGTTCTTGTTTCACCATCCGTCTTAATGATTTATACCTGTTTTATATCCGTATAAATTGTTTTATTAATGACTCATGGAAGCGGATTGTAATTTGTAAAGTGGTTTCTAGTTATTTTAAGAAATTCAAACAGGACATGCCTCATAAGAGCTCCTCTCAGAAATAACCACGCCTTCATAAGTGGACTCTTTGTGTAACTACGCTGTAAAGGGAAAAAATTAGGGGTATTTTCGGAACATGCGTTGCAATTTTAAAAAGGGAGCTTGGTTATTAAAAAAAAAGTGCACTTATGAAGTCTCTTTCGGTGTTAGTTAGTTAGCTTCTTATCATTTTATTATATAAGCTTCGCCAAGGTTGTCGAACAAGAGCGACAACTGCTTATGAGGAGGCAATTATTAGGAATTAATTTTTTTTTTTCCAAACACTAGGAATAAGTCTCTCAATTCTAGTATTACAGGTCAATCTTATTCCACTAGTACCAATAAGAAGAAAAGGAGAAGAAGCACTACACCAGGGAATTAACAACACAAAAACTTTGTTAAAAATGTCATTACAAGAAATGTGTTGTTATTCTACACATTATACCCAATTTGGAATTCGTTATTATTTCTTCTTTTATAAAATCCCGATTCAATTGCAGGAAAAGAGAGACCGAGAAGAAGACAGAGAGGAGTGGTTACAAACACATACAAGAACGGATCTAAGGTGTAACTTAAGTTTATCTTCAACATATTTTACCCGTCTTAGAATCTTAAATAAGTTCTCCATGTTTAATTTTGGAAATCTCATATGCAGAGAAAAGAGAGATTGTTGAAAGTCCTTCTGGAAGAAGATGGGGAGGGTAACAAACATATACGAAAAGGTATTAACTGTGTCGTGTTTGATCACTTTTATTTTTTATTTTTAGGTAACACTTGATAATTTTTATGGACAATTGTTTTATGTTTTGTGTTTTGTAAACTATCTGTGTCCAACTCACTAGTCATTTCAAACTGATTTGTTGATCATCTGATGACTAAAGTCCTTGTGTTTCGTTCTTTATACTTCTAGAAATTGTAGGTGTAATGTTAATTAAGTTGTTTGGACTTGATTGAACTTTTTGCAATTTTGGAAAGTGCGAGTGAAAGTCTAATAGTCCTTGAGATTGAGTTAGCACATGCGGTTTTAAATGATGATCATGATGATATCATGAAAACTTTCTTGAGTTGAATAGTTTACGATATACATTGATCGTTTCACAAAGGCAATTAAAAACCATTTTTGCATTATAATGTGTGCTTCATTATCAGGAATCTCAAGCCCAAACTCTTCTACAAGAGCCATCACAATCTCTACCGTGTCTAACCCTTATCAGTTTAGAAGTAAATAACTAAATAACTAAATGACGGGTAAATTTGGTAACTAAATAACTAAATAACGTGACAAATCAACATAGATCGTAAGTTCAACCCAATCATAAGAAAACGGGTAAGTTTGGGCTTTTCTTTAATAAATGGCTCAACTATGAAAACTTTGAAAGCAGCATAAATCTAAGCTCTTGACTCTTTATCGGAAGTTTTCTACCCAAGACTTGACCACCAAGAATCTCGTATATAGTCCTAAATATATTAAATTGCTACTATTCTATATCTATCTATCAAATATAGACCCACTGTCATGTATAAAATGTTTTGGTACAAAATCCTATATCTATTTGCATGTTCAATCTATTATCAAGAAAATATGAACATTTGGATAACGTATCTGTTAGTCAATGCACGATACCAAAGAAACAAATATTTATGTTAATGTATTATAGAAGTAGTTAGTAGTTCAATGAAACTAACCTACTGCAAAACCAATTATGATAAGTCCAAATACCCTTGCTTCTTAAAACTAAAAGCATGACTAAACGTCAACTATTCGGTATAACATAAAGACATCTCAATGCATTTTGAATCTGATGAATTTTCTCCCCAACCTAGCCTAATCTGTAATTATATTCGAGAGCCTGGTTTGACTGGATTTGTGATAAATGGGACATGAACAATAACCCATATACGGGAACTTTTTCGTTCCCTTCATCATAGCTTAAATGTAAATCTTAAGTTTGTAAAACAGAGTTAAGCATTTTACCATCCATCGTACGAAAGTTTTCTTTGGCCATCCTTAAACTCTGTTTTGTGACTGGATCTGCATGAAACATAGTTATGGTTACTAGTTAAATTTAAAAAACAGAAAATAATGGATTTAACATTGTGACAGAAACTTAAATGCAGAAAATAATGGATTTAACATATGCAAAACCAAACACCCTCCTTCTATATAAGTACTCCACCTTATGTACGCTTCACATGTAGTAAACCACAAAGCCAGTCAAAGAAGTTGTTTTTTCGAACGAAAACAAGTTGTTACTGCAACAGAAATGTACCATCAAGAAAGTAGTAAAAATGTACCCCCCATACTCAAAAAGTTAAATTATTCCTCTTAAATGTTGACATTTTCAAACAAATTCAATTTATCCTTGATAACCACTGCGGACCATGGCGTGTTTGATCAACAGATGATGCTATTTCAAGAACTGGACAAACGTGAGGATCAGAATAGAAAACTCATTGGGACTTAACGAAGGATCAATAACCAACGGAACAAATATTAGCAGATTTTTTGATGGAGTCGGACTTTAACTAGTGATCCCTTATGACTTTTATAACAGTAATATGTATTTTTATAACAGTAATATTATTTTGCTACGTTGGTTTAGTTTCTCTCCTTTGTAAAAGGATCAATTTTTTTTCTAATCAAGTTCCTATTAGAGCACAAGGTATGGGGAGCTTTTAACATGCCAAAGGCTCATTTTTCATGCCATTGGTGAGCCAAACGATACCACCACTTGGTGCCATTGGTGAGCCAAAGGTATTTGAGCCATTCCAATGGCTCAAGCCATTTGTGATGTTCGGTGTTTTTTTTGTATTGTGAGTGAGTGGGTATTTTGTGGGACCCAATAACATGTTAGTGGTGTGTTATGAGGGAGGATGTTTTAGTTATTGGTGAGTTATTGGGAGGTGTATGATGTGACGTTGAGGTGACATACCAATAACGTGTTATTGGTATCCACGATACCTTGTGCTCTAGATGGATAACTTAGTTGGCTCAAGCCTGACTTGTGAGTTGGGTCCATTAGTGTTTCTCTATGTACTCTATTTATAGTGATCAATACATGTGTTACACATGTATTGATCACTATAAATAGAGTACATAGAGAAACACTAATTGACCCAACCCACAAATCGGGCTTAGGCCAACTAAGTTATCCATCTAATACTTACACCCTCTATTTTTAAGCCAAGAGAAGGAATGTAAACGAATATTATAAAAAATGTCGCATTTCCTTATGGATTGAGATTTAAACATGACACTATTACGATACCGTCAAATAAACCACAAAATGACTACGATGATGATGACATACGCTGAGCATCTCTCTAGAGGCGGACCACATGTAGAAGTGAACGCAAAAGTTGTCATGTTATTGATATGGTATCATACCAAATACCTCCATTATTGTCATGGACTAACAATATCTCTCTATAGTTTTAGGTACATGCAACTACTTACTACAAAACAAACCAGCATTCAATTTTGGGTTCAATGGACCTCGACCACGATTGTAACATCCAGAAACTCAATTTAATTACTCAATGTTCTCCTAGCTGACACCAGAGAAAGTAGTGGGACTGAAGCTGTACACGTGAATAACCAGCTGAGCCTTGTATTTTGATTTTTATGTCCACTAAATGTTTAACACACACCCACTGCAAGCATCGTTTTGTTCATCTCATTTATGATCAATCACAAGAAAATTATTCATGGCTGATCCCATTACTTCCGCCTCTATGAATGATGTGGTTGGGAGATTAACATCTAAAGCTATCCAAGAGTATGGTTTGCTTAGGGGACTTAAAAATGATCTTTCGGCTCTCGAGAACACTTTCAAACTGATCCAAGGCGTTCTTCATGACGCGGAGATGAAACAAACAAAGGATAAGCGCGTGGACGAATGGCTCAAGACTCTCAAATCTGCTTCTTTGGAGGTGGAAAACGTGCTCGACAAGGTCAAAACTAAAGATATGATACAAAGGCTGTACCGGGAAATGGGCAAGCGATGCAAAACAAGAGCTTTCTTCTCCTCCCGCTATAATCCGCTTAAGTTAAGATTTAGGATTGCTCACAAAGTTAAGAACATACGGAAAAAATCGGAAGACATTGATGCTAATAGATCCAAGTTTCAGCTGACTTCCAATACCACAAGTGAAGATGCCACAGGAATTGGTGGTGAGATTTCAAACAGGGAAACTAGCTCACTTATGTCCAGGATCTACGGAAGGGATGAAGAGAAGAAGATGATAGTTGATAAGATTTGTAACCAAGATACAGGCATCACACTCTACGATGATGATGTTCGGGTCTATGCTATATGGGGCATGGGTGGTATTGGAAAAACCACACTTACTCAATACGTGTACAACCATGAAACGGTGAAGATACGTTTCGAGTTAATGTTTTGGGTGTATGTCTCTCCCGTGTTTATTGGGTTAATCACTATCGACTCAACCATAAACCAGTCACAACCCAAATGACCCGGTCAACAAAAGTCAACCATACGAAAAGTCAAGGAAGCATTTATACAACGGTTACATAGCAGTTACAAATAACTGCTCCACATTCACAGAACCGACACAATGGTTCATGTACCCTTTCATTACAGTATATATACTGGATACATTTGTTGTAAAAACATGATGACATATTATTGATTAATACAAAGACACATTTACAGTTTATTAATCCTTGCACATTTACTCGGTATACTTGTGATTGAAACGTTTAGACCATAGATCCCGTTAAAAAGGCCAACAATTGGTATCAGAGCGGTTTGGTCTATCAACCAACAATCATCATTTACCTTTTACTGGTAAAAGTTCCAGAATAAAAAACAAGACCAGTTTCAATAAGAAATTTTTTTTCTGCAAATCGTTAAGAACACAAAAATCCAAGACGTCATATTTTTGTGTTTCATACCTTTGTCGCAACAGGGGTATAATCACTTTGTCATTACTCACAACCCGGCAACAAAACAAACTCGCAAACTTTGTCATTACTCACAACGGGCGAAAACGGATAAAAAACGAATGCAAAAGGAAAAAAACATACAAAAACGTAAAACAACGGGCGAAAACGGGAAAAAAACGGACAAAAACGTAAAAAAACTGGCGAAAACGAATAAACAACTAACGAAAACGGATAAAAACAGATAAAAACGTAAAAAATGGGCGAAAACGTAAAAAAACGGACGAAAACGGATTAAGACGTAAAAAACAGTCGAAAACGGATAAAAAACTGACAAAAACGGATAAAAACAGACAAAAACGTAAAAAAACGAACAAAATGTAATAAAAACAGACGAAAAGGGATAAAAACGTAAAAAACGGACGAAAAACGAAAAAAAAGGGGGAAAACGGATAAAAACGAACGAAAACGGATAAAAACGGACAAAAACGTATAAAAACGGGCGATAACTATTATTAACGGAGGGACTAACTGTGGAAAACTATATTTTAAAAAATAAGGACTAACGGTGCAAAAATTATTAACGATTGACTAACAACGCAAAATACTTAACGGATTTAACTAACGCCCATCGAAAATAGGGACCAAAAGCGTGCATAGTTTCAAAATTAGATACTGCTGGTGTAATAAAAACGACTTAGGGACTAAAGTTGTTATTTTGGGCAAACCATAGGGACCAAACGTGTAATTTTTTCTAAATTTTATAATCTTCAAGGATAGTTTAAAAATTGTTAAAACTATACCTAGAAAAGTTTTACACCCATTTGAGGAAGATAAAACATTAAGAGCTCATTTTGAAATAAGAATTTTTTTTGAAACACTTTGTGTTAAGATTCTTTGTTGGAGATTTATTGTCATTATCATTTTAAGAAATGACGAAAGGAAGTGGAAAGGAACCTAGTACTAACATTACGAATAGTACACCCCAATTTCAATGCCCAATCCTAAAGCCCGCGAATTACTCATTATGGGCAATTCGAATGCAAATCATTCTTGAAGCGAATGGTTTATGGGAAATAATTGAGCTGACTGATGCGACTCAACCCGATAAGAAAAGGCATAAAACCGCTATTGCTTTCCTTTATCAAGCCTTACCCGAAGAACAATTACTTCAAATAACAAAGCACAAAACCGCAAAAGACATTTGGAATGCTTTGAAAACTAGACACGTTGGCGAAGACAGAGTTAAACAAGCAAGAATACAAACACTCAAATCACAATTTGAGATGTTATATATGAAGGAAGATGAAACAATCGACACCTTCACCACAAAACTTACAACACTCGTAAACAAAGCCGCTAGTCTAGGACACACAATAGAAGATGAAACCTTAGTACGGAAATTACTAAATGCTGTACCCAATGTTTTAAAAACCGGGTTTTTAATCGACCTGGTCGAGTCACCGGGCACCGGGTCGACCGGTTCAACCGGTTCGACCGCCGGGTCAACCCGGTTTTCCATTTTTTATTATTTTATTTTTTTCGACCGGGTCAACCGGTTTGATCACCGGGTCAACCGGTTTGACCGCCGGGTCTAACCGGGTCAACCCGGTTTTCATAAAAAAAATTTGAAAAAAACCAAACCCGGCCGGGTTTCATGACCCGGGTTGACCCGGGTCACTCAAAACCCGGCGGGTCTAACCGGTTGACCCGGTTTTAGAAACCCGGGTTTTTTTGACCCGTTTTAGTGGCCGGGTACCGGTCCGACCGGTTGAACCGGCCGGGTCGACCTGGGTTTGAAAACATTGGCTGTACCCGAAAGGTATCTGCAAATAGTCGCATCAATATAACAATACTCCGATCTAAGTGAAATGACATTAGAAGAGGCAATAGGAAGACTTAAGACCTACGAAGAAAGGATTAAGTTCAAGAAAAGAAAACAAGTGGACAGTCAAGAAAAACTGATGTTCACACAACATGACAATAGAGGGAAAAATTTCAGAGGACGTGGACGTGGAAAATATAAAGGATGGAGAAACCATGATAAAAATAACCACGAGAAGAAGGATGGAGAAAACACTCACAATCACTTCAACAAACAGAATATTGATTTTAGCAAAGTAAAATGTTACAAGTGCAATAAAACTGGTCATTATGCATCTAAGTGTTTTTCAAAACCAAACACTAGTATGCAATCTAATCTTGTCGAGGAGGACTTAGAACCTACCTTACTAATGGCAATATTAGAAGACCCGCCTGTAACAAAACTTGAAGATCAAAAGGTCTCGCTACACGAAGAAGATGTAGGATATAAAGAGACAAATGTCGATAGTCAATGGTACTTAGACAACGGAGCTAGTAACCATATGACTGGGATAAGAGAACACTTTAAAGAACTAGAGGAGAACGTTAGTGGAAAAGTAAGATTCAGAGATGGATCTCATGTAGAGATTAAAGGAAAAGGTTCAATCCTATTAGAATGTGAAGACGAGAAACAAAGAATCATATCTCAAGTCTATTACATTCCCAGCTTAAAAAACAACTTATTGAGCCTTGGACAATTTACCGAAATTGGTTGTAAAGTTGTAATGGACGACGATGAACTACGACTTTATGACATGGACAACAAAATCTTATTGAAAGTCACAAGACAAAGAAACCGTCTATACAAAGCAAGTCTGAAGATAGGCACACCTGTTTACTTACTAGCAAACTTAAGTGACAACACTTGGTTATGGCACGCAAGATTAGGACACCTCAACTTTGAATCATTAAAATCTATGACTCAAAGAGAGTTAGTTCATGGAATACCTGCCATTAAACATACAACACAAATTTGTGATGTTTGTTTAGTTGGTAAACACAACAGAGCACCATTTCCCAAGAAAGCAAAAACTAGATCAACATCACCATTAGATTTAGTTTACGGAGATTTATGTGGACCAATAACACCACCAACACCATCTGGAAAGAAATATATATTCTTGTTAGTAGATGACTACTCAAGATATATGTGGGCGTATTTCCTAAATACGAAAGATCAAGCTTTCGATACTTTCAAGGAATACAAAGAAACAATAGAGAAGGAGCTAAGGACAACATTGAAAATGTTAAGAACTGATCGTGGAGGAGAATTCACATCTAACGAATTCACTCAATACTGCAAAGAGAACGGCATAGCACGACAACTAACCGCACCTTACTCACCACAACAAAATGGAGTTGTTGAACGAAGAAATAGGACAATCATGTCTACTACGAGATGCATGATGAAAGCAACTAACATGCCATAAAATTTTTGGGCTGAAGCTGTTAGACACACTATATACATTCTAAACAGCGTTCCTACAAGAGCCTTAGAAGACATCACTCCATATGAAGCAATTAAGAAGAAAAAGCCAAACTTAGAAACTTTGAGAGTTTTTGGCTGCATAGCATATGCAAAGGTACCATCACAACATCTGACAAAGTTAGATGATAGAAGTAATAAAAAGGTATACTTAGGAAGCGAACAAGGATCAAAAGCTTATAGATTATTTGATCCAACAACACAAAGAATATGTGTTAGTAGAGATGTGAAGTTTAAGGAGGATGAAGCATGGGACTGGAAGGATTACCTAGATGAACACACCAATGATGAACCCGAATGGTTTGACTTCAAATTCGAAAACCTTGAAGCCACAGATGAACATCAGGAAAACGAAAACCATCCAGATGAAGAAGACAATGATATCCCTGCAAATGATGATCATGAATATAAAACATCAACAACTGACTCACCCTCACAATCATAAACACTTCGCACACCATCTACAATTTCATCAAGAACAAATACTCAACTCACACCAACTACCTCAAGACATTCAACCAATCAAAGTAACTCAACTACAACCCGGAATTTACATCCAAACTTTGATCACACACCATTACAAGGTTTTAGAACGTTGAATGATTTATATGAAAACACCGAGGAAGTTTTACCCAAGCATTTATTACTAGCTGAAGATGAACCCAAGAATTACAAGGAAGCATCGAACGATCAAAAATGGATCGAAGCAATGAAGGTCGAATTAGATTCCATCAATAGAAACAATACATGGGAACTAACCACTCTACCAAAAGGACATAAAGCCATTGGATTAAAGTGGGTATTCAAGACCAAGAAAGATGCTAATGAAAATATAGTCAAGCATAAAGCAAGACTAGTAGCAAAAGGCTACATACAAGAGCATGGCATAGACTTTGGAGAAGTCTTTGCACCTGTAGCAAGAATGGAAACAGTCCGATTACTATTAGCTATAGCTGCTACTAACAAATGGGAAGTACATCACCTAGACGTCAAATATGCATTTCTGCATGGAGACTTAAAAGAAGAAGTGTATGTTACACAACCCGAAGGATTTATAAAAGAAAATGGAAAAGTCTACAGACTGATAAAAGCTCTATACGGTTTAAGACAAGCACCACGTGCATGGAACATAAAGTTAGACAATACCTTGAAGTCCTTATATTTCAAGAAGTGCGCTTTAGAACAAGCTGTCTACACGAAGAAATCAAAAGACTCAATACTTCTAGTAGGAGTCTATGTGGATGATTTAATCATCACTGGCACACCAAAGAAAGAAATAGACAAGTTCAAAGCTCAAATGGAAGAGAAATTCGAGATGAGTGACCTAGGATTACTATCCTACTACTTAGGAATTGAAGTCACACAAACTGGAGGTGACATATCAATAAAGCAATCCGCCTACGCAAGCAAGATCCTAAAGGAAGTTGGAATGCTAGACTGCAACGAAACTTTAATACCTATGGATCCAGGAACAAGACTAACAAAGAACACTGAAGAAACAACGGTCAACTCAACTGAATATAGAAGCTTGATTGGATGCTTACGATATTTGCTACATACAAGACCCGACTTAAGTTATTCTGTTGGATTACTTAGTCGTTTTATGCAAGAACCGAAGGAACAACACATGAAAGCTATAAGGCAAGTACTACGCTATGTTAAAGGAACAAAAGACTATGGAATCACCTACAAGTACAATGGAAGAAAACATATACAAGGTTTTAGTGACAGTAGCTATGGAGTCAATACTCAAGAAGGCAAAGGCACTACTGGAATTATCTTCTACTACGGTGAATCACCAATCAGCTGGAGTATACAAAAGCAAGCCATGGTAGCTTTATCATCATGTAAGTTTGAATTCATTGCAGCAACAGCAGCAACAACACAATCATTGTGGTTAAAGATACTGCTTAGCAAGCTTACACACACGGAGGAAGAGAAGGTTACAATACTGGTAGACAACAAGTCCGCCATCAAACTAATGAAGAATCCCGTATTCCACGGCAGAAGTAAGCACATTGATATAAAATACCACTTTATAAGAGAATGCGTCGAAAGAGAAGACCTACAAGTCGAATTCATAAGTGGAGAATTTCATAAGGCTGACATACTGACAAAGGCATTACCGAAGATCAGATTCCTCACAATGAGACAACTAATTGGAGTCAAAGATCTAAAACAAGCCGATTGTGATTAAGGGGGAGAATATTGGGTTAATCACTATCGACCCAACCATAAACCCGTTACAACCCAAATGACCCTGTCAACAAAAGTCAACCATACGAAAAGTCAAAGAAGCAGTTATACAACAGTTACATAGCAATTACAAATAACTGCTCCACATTCACAAAACCGACACAATGGTTCATGTACCCTTTCATTACAGTATATATACTAGATACATTTGTTGTAAAAACATGATGACATATTATTGATTAATACAAAGACACATTTACAGTTTATTAATCCTTGCACATTTACTCGGTATACTTGTGATTGAAACGTTAAGACCATAGATCCCGTTAAAAAGGCCAACAATGTTTGATGTCAAACGAATAATTAAAATAATAATTAAAGCGATATATGACCCAAAAGATTTGAAGTTGGATGAGATGTCATTGGATGATTTGCAACTAAAACTTCAAGAAAACTTAAAAGGAAAGAAATATTTCATTGTAATGGATGACGTATGGATCGAAAACAAGAACATGGAAAACTGGGGTGAGTTATGTAAAGCATTAAGTTGCGTAGCAAATGGCAGCACCATTATGGTAACGACACGGAAGAAAGATACTGCCCAACTGATGGCGAAGATTCCTGAGTTGCAGCATAATTTGGAAGAATTATCAGAAGAGGAGTCATGGTCATTATTCAAGATGCTTGCGTTCCCAGGAGAACGAGTTCATGTTTCCTACATGGTCATTATTCATGGTCATTATTCAAGATGTCATTGTATAGCTTGTAAACGACGAGTTCATGTCGAAGATGCAAGACAATGACATCTTAACTGTTTTGAGGTTAAGCTACGATGATTTGCCTCCACATATGAAGATATGTTTTGCTTATTGTTGTGTATTTTCAAAAGGGGAGGAAATGAATAAGGATTCATTAATAGAGTTGTGGATGGCAAATGGATTTATTCCATCTCAAGGAGATGGGAGCTTGTATGAGCTTGGTGAGGAAATTTTTACTTGTTTGGTCGGGAGGTCGTTTCTCCAAGATGTTATCGAGAAGGATATATGATACAAAGGTGAGAAATGCAAAATGCATAATTTAATGCACGATCTTGCGCAATATGTAATGGGACATGATTGTGCAGTTATAAAGCAAGGTTAGGAGTTGATAACCTCGGATGAGGTGCTTCATCTCAGTTTATCATGCCGCGGTTTTCGTTTTTCAGAACAGGATTTAAAAAAGCTAAGACCAATACGATCAATTTTGGTTTTTGATAATTTTTATGAAAGTAGCATTCCACAAATCTCCAGCCATGTTTATTTAAGGGTGTTGTTCTTGAATGGAATTAATAGCTCGACGTTGCCCGAATCAATTTGCAAGCTAATTATAAAAATGATCAAAAGCACACAACAATCCACACGTACACCCCTTGATGTATTTTATTATAACAATGTCAAGAAGATAAGTCCCCAAATGGGTGCTTACCAGTACAAATACAAAGAAACAAGAACTGATCTCTTCTAGGAAGACACCAGTTAGCTCACAACAAATAACACTCAATCACTCAGACTAACAAGGATCAAATAAAGAGATTGATCCTTATACAGAAACAATAACAGATATCAAGATTGATATCAAAGACGAAGATCACAACTGTGTGAATATTTGAGAGAGAATAAAACCAGATAATAAAACCCTAGACTGATAAGGAGATTATATACTCAGCTATCTTTCACTTTAGCCCCTGGACATCTATTTTCTTTACTTATGACTCAAACTTATTTAGACTTTGAAACTTGACAGTTTTGGTCCTTCATATTATTCAACACCCCTCCACAAGTTGATAAGTCTACACTTTGTGAACTGCTTGCATCCTTCATCTGACTGCTACTCTTATCACAATTGTTAACACTGCAAACAGATCAAACATACCAAGACTTTTGCAAAACAAAGTATGTTGTGTTTGTCCAAGACACTTAGTAAAAATATCTGCCACTTGCTTATTTGTATGAATCTTAATAGTTTTAATCACTCTAGCAGAAACCTTCTCTCTAACCAAATGCACATCCAACTCAAAGTGTTTGGTTTTCTCATGAAACACAGGATTAGTTGCAATCTGGATTGCAACACTATTATCACATAATTTATTCATATGCAACAACTCTTTAAGACCAAGACTATGCAACAAGTTGCTCAACCAAATCACTTCACAGGTAGTAGAAGCCATGCTTCTATACTCAGCCTCTGCTGAACTTCTAGATAAAGTAGCTTGTTTTTTACTTTTCCAAGATATAAGAGAGTTACCCCAGAAAACACAAAAAACCAGTTACAGATTTCTTAGTTAGAGGACATTTAGCCCAGTCAGAGTCAGCATAAGCTTTAAGCTTGAGATTAGACTCTTTATCAAATTGCAAACCTAAACCAGTAGACTTTTTCAAATATTTTAAAACTCTCAGAGCAGCCTTAAGATGAGATTGTAAAGGTTTATGCATGTGTTGACTCAAACAGTGAACAACATAACTAATATCAGGTCTGGTATTAGTTAAGTATATCAATTTACCAACTAATTTTTTATAGTTATTTATATTGTTCAACACTTTATCTTTTTTAGCTTCAACACAACTTAAAACAGAATTCTCAAGCAAGGGTGTATCAGCAGGCTTAGCTGCAAGCAAACCATACTCATGTTACAACTCCAAACAATACTTTCTTTGTGTCATACAAATACCATTATCATTTTTCAACACTTCAATCCCAAGAAAATATTTCAACTCTCCCAAATCTTTGATCATAAATTTAGAACTCAAAAACTTTTTAAAGTTATTGATTTCTACTTCATCATTACCAGTGATCACAATGTCATCAACATACACAAGCAGAGCAAGAAAACAGAACCTTTTTGTTTCACAAACAAAGAATAATCCAGTTTACTTTGTTTAAAACCATGTTCAATTAATGCATTAGTGAGTTTAGCATTCCATTGTCTAGGTGCTTGCTTAAGTCCATATAAAGACTTATTGAGCTTGCATACTTTAGAATCATCACCACCATTAAAGCCTTTAGGTAATTCCATATAGACATCTTCATCAAGATCACCATATAAAAAAGCATTATTAACATCTAACTGATATAAAGGCCAATTTTTACTAACAACAATACTTATCAGACATCTGACAGTTACCATTTTCACAATAGGACTGAAGGTTTCATAACCTTCTCTTTGGTTAAAACCTTTAGCAACTAATCTGGCTTTATATCTATCAATTTCTCCTGTAGACTTATACTTGATTTTCCATATCCATTTATACCCAATAGCATGTCTACCAACAGGTAATTTAACTCACATTCAGTCCAGGTATTATTTATATTTAAAGCTTCAATTTCATTGTTCATAGCTTCAGACCAATTAGGATTTTTAACAGCTTCTTCATAATTCTTAGGCTCAACAGATTTATTTAATGTAGAAGCAAAGCACATATTAGTCCTACTCAAACCAGCATAACTCACATACTTTTCAATACCATATCTGACTTTAGAGTGCATCACATAATCATTAAACCTAATAGGAGTTTTAGGCTCTCTACTAGACCTTCTTAATACAGGTGTCTGCACATCTTCATTAACATTTTCAGACTGAGTAAAAACTAAACCAGTATTTTCAAGACTAGAATTGCCATCAGACCAGTGTTGGTCACCAAAGTGGGTTGCAGATTGCCCATCTTCATGATGCATATAAGTAGTATCTATTTCATTACCACTAGCATCATGTGAAGATGGCATACTACCATCCTCAACTGGTACATCTTCCCCTTCATCATTGGGACTTTGAGACTTTGGACTATCAAAAAACTTCAAGTGTTCAACCTCATTTACACTGTTTGTATCAGTTGACTCACAGGTTTTCATTTTTAAAGGAAAAATATTTTCATAAAACTTCACATCTCTGGCAAAAAACACATTTCTTATATCCAAACTCAAAAGTTTATATGCTTTCTTAGTAGAAGAAAAACCAATTAGAACACATTTTTCAGACCTATAAGACAACTTATCATGATTATTTAAAATGGTAGCAAAACATAGACAGCCAAAAGACCTCAAATGGGAAAGACTTGGTTTAGTTTTATACAATAACTCATAGGGACATTTACCACTTAGAACTGAAGATGGCAGCCTGTTTATAAGATATACAGCAGTTAGAACACAATCAGACCAAAACCTTAAAGGAATCCCCCCCTTGAAAGATAAGACTCCTAGCCACATTGAGTAGGTGTCTATGTTTCCTTTCAGCAATCCCATTTTACTGAGGTGTATGAGCACAAGATGTTTGATGTATTATACCAAGATCAGAAAACATTCCACTCATTTTCTTATTTACAAATTCAGTACCATTATCAGATCTAACAGTTTTAATTTTAATACCAAATTGATTAGAAATTAAGTGAATAAAAGAGCAAAATACATCAAACACCTCATATTTAGTTTTAATCAAGTAAGCCCACACAGCTCTAGAATAATCATCAACAATAGTAAGAAAATACTTATATTCTTCTCTACTTGTAACTCTGTAAGGACCCCATAAGTCAAGGTGAATAAGTTCACCAAGATTCTTAGACTTATGATCAGACAGAGGGAAAGGTTCCCTTGTCTGCTTAGCCCTATGACAGATCTCACAAACAGAAATAGAAGAATTCTTGGAAATACCAATATCCTTTTGAAGAACAGACAAGATTGGATCAGCAGGGTGACCCAATCTATTATGCCAAACAAGCTTAAACACATTATAAGACATGACCATATTGCACTTACCCAAAATATTATCAGGCTGCATTTCAAACAAATACAATCCATCAGACTGACTACCAGTACCCAGAACATTATCCCTTTTCAAATCCTGAATATAACAAGTATCTTCATCAAAACCAACAAACATTTTGCTATCTCTAATCAGTTTATTAACAGATACCAAACTCACACAGTAACCAGGAACCACTAAAACATCATAAAGAGTCACATTATTGGTTAATCTTAAATTTCAAACATGACTTATAGTAGCAAGAGTACCATTGGGATGTCCAACAGTAATCTTAAGACTAGAAATATCCACAACATTAAAAATACCAACAGTAGAAACAATCAAGTGTTGATTAGCACCTGAATCTATAATCCATCCCAAAGATATAGTTTTAACAGAAAGACTAGAATTCCCAAAGAAATATTTAGAAAAATTTATATTAAACCAAACATTTCCGTTAAAGAATGAAGCCCTACCTGCCATATTAGCATGTATGCTTCCAAAAGAACTATCATTGATCAAAGACAAGAGTTTCTTCATCTGCTCAGAAGTAAAACCAGAAGATGTATTTGCAGATGAAGTAGTAGATGGTTTTTCAGACACTTTATTTTCAACATTAGCATTATAGTTTTGTCTAAAACCATTTTGTTTAGCTGGATTATTATTTTTAACAAAGCCAGGTGGAAAACCAATGAGTTCATAGCATCTTTCAATAGTATGTCCAATCTTACCATAGTTTTTACAATTCAAATTAGGATTAGGACCTCTATTAGCAGTATTAGTATTAGAATTGGTTCCTCTAGTGTTATTACTATTGTTATACATTCTTCTATTGTTATTAAAAAACTTAGCAGCAAAAGAAGATGCATTAAGTTTAGACTCAGAAACACTAGAGGACTCAGGAATCCCTCTGTGGGACTCCTCCCTAGACACAATAGCATAAGCCTCTTTAACCTCAGGTAAAGTATCTCTGGTTAATAAAGCAGTTCTAACAGGTTGATAACAGTCATCAAGACCCATAAGAAATTGCATCAGTTTCATCAACTGCTGATGCAATACTAACTCAGTACTAGCCTCACAAGCACATTTATGTTCACAAACACATTTAGGCAACTTAGTTAGAGAATCAAATTCTCTCCATAAAGAATTTAGCCTATGATAGTAATCAGCAACAGAACTACCACCTTGCTTAACAGAGTTAATCTTTTGCAATAAATTGTATATAACATAACCATCAACTTTATCATATGTTTCTTTTAATTCTTGCCAAACAGAAGCAACATTTCTAGAATAAACCAATCCCATATAAACATCATGAGACACATAATTCATAGTCCAAGTTAAGACAATAACATTGCATCTATCCCATTGAGCAGATAAAACATCACTAGTAGCAAATGACTCCTTAAGACAAGTACCATCAACAAAACTATACTTATTTCTAGCTTGCAAAGCCAATTTCATAGCACCAAACCAGATTCTATAATTTTCAGTTCCAAGAAGTTTAAATGGAATAAGAGCGGTACCACTATTGTCATTAGTTTGAATATGAAGAGGATTACCAGCATCAAGATTACTAATTAACACTTGAGTATTACTACCACTAGGATCACTACCAGACATAATTGCTAATGAATCAACAAATAACAATAACTAACAGAAATAATCACAAGAAACAATAACAACAAGACCAACAAATAACCAGAACTAAACAACTCAATTAACTTCCAAGACTGCCCAAATCCTATCCTCCTTCGACTTAGACACAACAAGAAACTAAACAACAGAAATAACAAACTATAGAAACTACAACTCACACCCAAGAATAACGACAAACCAGCCAGAAGACTGGGGACAGCCAGAGCAGGTATTCGTACCAATCAATGCTGGCAGATCAAGAAGTTAACTGTCCTGTTTGCACCTTCTAAACTAAGTTTGTGTTATCTTAAGAGATTGAAAATCACTTACAGAGATATACCAGCGGAATGAGATACAAAGCTCACTAGATTCACTTAGTCTAGTGAGATTGTAATAAAGAACGGGGCCAATACCAACAAGAAACCACCAGGGATAAAAACCCCCAAATTACCAAATTAGGGTTTCAAAAAACCCTAATCAAGAAACCCACAAAATCACCAGATCCAAACCCAAACAGATCAAATCAACCACGGCCATTAAGAAAACAACCTCAATTAACCAATTCAACCACCAATTGCAAGAATCCCCAAAAAATTTCGAAACCCTAGAAACCCTAGAATCTCAAAACCACCAGATCAGAACCGTGCTCTGATACCATGTAAAAATGATCAAAAGCACACAACAATCCACACGTACACCCAACCAACCACCCCTTGGTGTATTTTATTATAACAATGTCAAGAAGATAAGTCCCCAAATGGGTGCTTACCAGTACAAATACAAAGAAACAAGAACTGATCTCTTCTAGGAAGACACCAGTTAGCTCACAAAAAATAACACTCAATCACTCAGACTAAAAAGGATCAAATAAAGAGATTGATCCTTATACAGAAACAATAACAGATATCAAGATTGATATCAAAGACGAAGATCACAACTGTGTGAATATTTGAGAGAGAATAAAACCAGATAATAAAAAGAGATAGTAAAACCCTAGACTGATAAGGAGATTATATACTCAGCTATCTTTCACTTTAGCCCCTGGATATCTCTTTTCTTTACTTATGACTCAAACTTATTTAGACTTTGAAACTTGACAGTTTTGGTCCTTCATATTATTCAACACTAATACATTTGAGATACTTGAAAATATCATGGTCAGAAATAAATGTTCTACCAGAGTCTATTATATATCTTCAAAACTTGCAGGTTTTAATTCTAAAAAAGTGTTTGAAGTTCTGTGAGTTGCCTAAAGGTTTGAGGTACATGAGGAATCTTCAACGTCTAGATGCCGGAAGTGACTGCCTCGATCTCCAGCATATGCCTGTTGAAATAAAAGAGCTAACCAACCTTCGAAGGCTTTCGAGATTTGTTGCAAGTAAAAAGGAAGGGGCCCAAATAGGGGAACTGGGAGCTCTAGATCTTCTTGGGTGGAAGTTGACTTTATTAGGACTTGAGAATGTTGGAGATTTAAGGGATGCCAAAAGTGCTAATTTGAAAGACAAAAAAAATCTAAAGTCTTTGAAATTACATTGGTCGTGGGATACTGATAGACAAGAAACATCTAAATAAGAAACATCTGATTCAGATGTTCTTGAGGGACTGGAACCAAATTTGGGTCTCCAGAAGCTATTAATACACAGTTACATGGGAACGGTTCTTTCGCCAAGTTGGCTGGTCAAATTAGTCGATTTGACTAGTATTGAATTGAAGTATCTTCCAAAGTGTGAACAACTTCCACCACTTGGGAAGTTACCCAACCTCAAGAGAATTAAATTGTTTTAATGAGATCGTTAAAGTGTTTCCATGATGACGATAACACTACATTTTGCGACGAGAATCTCTTTCCTAATTTACAAGAGTTGAGTATATTCGAGTGTTCGGCTTTGGTTTCTTTGCCAAGTAACTTCCAAAACTAATTTCCTTGGATTTATCTTTTTGTGACAAATTACATTCTCTACCGGATAAGATACAAAGCTTTAGAGATCTCAATGAAATTACCATTATAGATTGTGAAATTCTAAGCAGAAGGTGTGAGAAGGAGATCGGAGAGGATTGGCCTAAAATTTCTCACATTCCTCATCTCATCTTGACATTAAGTGAAACTCCACGGTAACATTTCTCTTTTATTTGTGCAAAAGTATAGCCTACTTCTAATTATGGTAGTTTATCTTTACACAAATTTATAGTAAAAACAAAGTATCTAATTGTTGATTTCGAGTTGATATCCACCATCATAAAGAAATGTCATTAGATTTTGCCAAAACCAAAATTACAATTGTTATTCCGTATTTCTCAATAACGCAAATAATTTGGTCACCAGTTCATCTATTATCAATTGTTTGATTCACTTGGTTTAATTTTTATCTAACATTTAAAATGGGGTTTAGAGGAAGCTCATGTTCATTACATTTTACATTTTGGTTTGCGTTTAGATCTAAGGACGAGGACAGTTTCGAGAGATAATGAGGACAAGGTCGATGATAGCGTGAACTACAGGGATGAGGACTAGAATCGAATTGGTATGGTATGTGAAGATGCTGTTGCTTTCTGGTTTCAAGTCTTGTTTATGTTAGGCGAATTCTGTGGGTATATTCACGGTAAACCTTCATGAGACAACACTGGTCTACTAGGAATCATCTAGGGGTTCAAAGGCTTGTTTCTATGCTAATTGCAACATTGATTCATGCGAAAGTGAGTTAGAATCATATACAATTCATTTTTTCTATTCTTTTCAGCTTGTGTATCAATGACTTTTCTTTTCATCTTGTGTACTAATGGGAACCCCAAAAAAGGTATATATGGAAATCTTTAACCCGACCAAGTATGCTCTGAAGAACACCAGAACCTAGCCCTTGGTGTAGGGAAACGATTACACTTTTATTAATAAAATCTATATTACAATAAATAAAATTAACAGTAAATAAATAACAGAAAATTAAATACAAACAGAATGTAAGCAGATAAACGATAATTAAATAAAATAATAAAATAGTCAAAAGACTTACTTGATCACCAAATAAAGATCAACAAAGAAGCATAAAAGCCGAGGCACGTGTTTGACACGCTTCCCTTAAAACAGATTCGCCGTCTGTTTCCCAGGGTACAACAGCCAAAACAGTAAGTTGTACTGTCGGACTTAACTAAACTGCCAGGAATTTCATCTTAAGAGATGCGTATTCCATATGTTGGAAATCAATAATAACTATTGATTTGATGTGTGAAAAACTTGTGGAATTAGGGCCTCTATTTATACACAATAGACTCCCTCTAAGTTTACTCATCCCACCGATGTGGGATTGAAAATAAACTATTTTTCCTCTTTAGGCATGGTACCGAATGCCTAACTTTGAAACCCGATATCTCATTCACATCAACTCTATTTTGGACACATAAAGGCTTATTGCGAAGCTCTCTTCGAGGAGAACGCGAACCTACAAACTAATACTCATATATGTGACACGTACATATAGATAATTGTGTCCAAAGTTGGTCAAAAGTCACTTTTGCCAACCAATTTTCCAACAATCCCCCACATGAATGGAGATCGGTCGTAATACACAAAATTTATGATGAAATTCCAATAGTTGAATCTTGCAAAGGATAGGTAGGTGTGACCCTTTGAACCTTCCCTTGTGAAATGCACTTAGCCTCCTAGCTGTCAGTAGACGCGATGTCTTTGAACTGAGCTGCTGTTTATGTAGACGACAATACATTTCACACAAGACTCTCCCTAACATTGTTAAGCCCTCATAGTCATGTTCATTATGGTCATGAACACTAGCCTGGTTCTGCAAGAGCTCTTAGGATTTGCGCCCCCACAATTCCCTTCAAAGCGACCCCACTTCTCTCTCACATAGGTGATTTCATCTTGAATCATTAAAAACATATGTTTTGTGATTTCATATCGAATCATTATGCTTTGTGATTTCATCCTGAATCATTAAAGCCATATGTTTAACCTCTCAACAAGTCACATTTGTTATAGGAATGGACTAGGAAGTTACAATGTTAAGTAACTCCCCCATATTGACGTGACTTCCCCCACATTTATATGATTAGGTTGTCCTATTGAACCCAGATCTTGGAATCTCCAGTCAACTAGGTTAGGTTTTCCTTCATATAAACTCATTCCTTTAAGGGCTTTAGTCCCATTCCTTTAGACGACTTACTAACTAACTCTCTGCTTAAGCCTTTCGTAAGCGGATCTGCGATGTTATATATTGACTTTACGTAGTCAATCGTGATAACTCTAGTTGAGAGTAGTTGTCGCACCAATCAACGTCTATGATGGATATGTCTTGACTTACCGTTTTACATTGTGATATGAGCTCTGTCAATTTCCAATTGACTATCACACTTTATATAGATGGTCGTTACCGGTTTACGCCATCTTGGTATGTCCTCTACGAATTAACACAGATATCCGCATATTCTATAAATTTATCTCAAATGATAAATTCAAATTCCACCATAGATTTAGCTATAAAAGTCTGTTTGAAATACTTTCAAGATTTCCAAGACACAGCTTCCCACGTAGATTCAATACATCCGCTCTAGTGGATCTAGATTCTTTTATGTAAGAATCCATATTTGCATTACTCTATCATTAGATAGCAGTTGGATATCTTCTAAAATGAAATATCGTAAGTATCATAGTACTTGTGTAATACTATTCAAATGGTCATCACTTGAATTAATGGTATATTTACTTAACTTGATTTTAACTTCTAAATCAAGTCTTACACACGTCATTAGACACATAAGACGCCCAATATTCTTTGAGTATTCAAAATAGGCAACACCTCTACCTCTATTATAAATAGATTTAAAAGATGTCATTGGAGTTCTAGCTAGGCCGGAATCCCCCACATTGAACCTCTGAAGAATATTGTCCTTATAGTGTTTTTTACTTCAAAACAAATCCATTTGGTTTCATATGATCTTAGTTCCAAGAACCATATCGAGCAGCCAATGTAGTTCATGTCAAATCTTGACTCCAACATTTCATTAGTGGATTTGATCATCTTGTTATCACTTTCAGTGATAAGTATACCATCTATGTATAGACACATGATTACATATATACCAACAATTATTTCTTTCCACAAACATCCGTTATTTTTTAAATCCACGTTCTGACATGACGTGAAAAAAAAATTGATGTCATTGTTTGGGAGCTTGCTTTAAGCCATATAATGACTTAACAAGCCTACAAACTTTGTTCTCTTGTCCAGGAGCCATGAAACCCTCGGGTTGGTTCATGTAGATTTCTTCTTCTAAATCTCCATTTAGAAATGCCGTTTTCACATCCATTTGGTGAATTTCCAAATTTCTTAAAGCGGCAATAGCAAGTATCATCCTAATCGAGGTTATTTGCGTAACAAGCGAATATGTATCAAAGTAATCAAGACCTTCTCGTTGTCTAAATCCTTTGATTACTAATATTGCTTTATACTTGTCAATGGTGCCATCGGCTTTCATCTTCTTCTTGAAGATCCATTTATAGCCTAGTGGTTTACAACCAGGAGGTAAATCCACGAGCTCCCAAGTATGATTTTGTAAAATAGAATCTATTTCACTTTTAATGGCTTCTTTCCATTGAGGCCCTTCTGAGGAAGTAACCGCCTCTCGGTATGAACTAGGTTCGTTTTCAACCATAAAAGAAACAAAATCGGGTCCAAACGATTTATCGGTTCTTGCCCTTTTACTTCTTCTATGTTCAACCTCTTCTTCCTCAATTTGATCTTGTCTCTCATCTTGGAGATCACTATCAACTCCTTTGTTGTCTCTTATCACGAACAACATTATCATCTTGATGTCTCTCATCATGAAGGACTTCATCATTTAGTTGCCTCTCATCATGGACAACTTTACCACCAAGCCTAGATGAACATCCATTCTCCTCTAATAATCAAGGAAACACGGTTTCATACAATGAAAGTTTTCCTTGATTCGGTTATCGTATCTTTGTGTATATTCATCATTTCCGAATCACATACAAAGAAATGATAAGCACTACTGTTATGAGCATATCCAAAATTATGCAAACCACAATTTTAGGTCCAATATTTTGAACCTTGGGTGTCAGTACAGATAGACACCCCCACATTCGTAAGTACTTATAGGATGGTTTTCTTCCCATCCATAGTTCATAAAAACTATCTTCTCTTCCTTACAGGGGATCTTATCTACAAGATAAGTAGCCAATAAAACCGCTTTCCCCCACATGCCATGGCTTAAACCATGACTTTAACAACATGGCATAACCATATATTTAAGGCACAGTTCTTTCCTATCAACAATTATGTTGTGGTGTATAAGGAGCAATAAATTTATGTCTTATTCCATGTTGAGCATATACATGAACTGAAGACACATATTTACCTCCAATATCACTTCGAACCGCCTTGTTTTCGATAATAAGTTTATTCTCAACTTATTTGTATAGATCAATCTTGTCTATATTCTTACTCTCAAGTAAGTAAAAGTCGCAATATTTTGTACTACCATCAACAATTACGATGATGTACCTAATTGCTACCTTTGTAGGTATCGATTCCAATTCACATAAAACTATGTGAATCAAGGGTTCGGTTAATTTTTTGGTCAACCGAGTGAAAAGACAATCTTGTCAATTTGGCTTCAACATAAGTTTTACTTTTGTAATCCGTGTTCGTTTATTTAATTAAACAACGTATTGAGTTAAAATTAACATGTCCGAGTTGGCCATGCTATACATTCAAAGGATCAAATAAGCTGAATTCATACTCATTTTTATTAAAAAAAAATTCAGCTTAAACATTTAATGAAGGGCATAACCCGTACCGACCAAAATTTTATTCAATGTTAACTCAATTTTATTTGATTAAAATAAAAATAAAGCCAAATTTATTAAGCAACCATCCAGATACAAGATTCCTACGAATCTCTGGCACATACAACATGTTGGTTCACTTAAGCTCTTTTCCACATGTGAATTTCAACATCACATTTCTTTTCCCTTGCTATTAGCAGTTATAGAGTTGCCCACATATTGCATCTCTCCATTTTCTGCTACTTTGAAAGAGTTAACCAAACTCTTATCATCATACTCATGACATGATGCCCAAGTGTTAATCCACCATTTTCTAATGTCGGATCCCGCCTTGGCAACAATTTTTATTTCATTCAAGCCATTTAACCCATAGTTATGGCACATAAAATCTGAATGTTTTAAAGCATCTACCGTACACATAACTCGAGTATCGGTCTCCCTTTCATCAAGTTCGGGAGCAGATTTTTTAGATGTCACTCATGACATTCCGAACATTCTGTTAATATTCCGTTATTAGTGTAACACTAAATTTGGAATAATTAACAACTTGCTATATCACAAAGTGTTTCTTAACAAACACGATAACATCAAATTTTGTTTAAAACACTACTGTTTTGTAAGATCCATTATACAAAACCGCTTTAAACAAGTCTTTCGATTAAACAATTAAACAATATCGCATATTACATAATGTTTTGAAACAAAAACAAATTTTTAATATGATTTTGTTAATCATCCTTAACAATATCTTAATAGATCTGCATCACATGGTATAATTCTACAATGAAACTCGACAAGGTTTCAAAATAGATTTACTCTTTCAAAGAAACTCAACAAGGTTTCTATAGATCTACTTTCAAATGCATAAAGTGTCAAGAACTATATTTAGTTTATAATTAAACTCAACCTGGTTTAAATAAGCTAAACAAGTCAAAGAAACTTTTCCACAAAATATTCTATTATCAGAATGCCTAACTTTGAAACCCGATATCTCATTCACATCAACTCTATTTTGGACACATAAAGGCTTATTGCGAAGCTCTCTTCGAGGAGAACGCGAACCTACAAATTATTACTCATATATGTGACACATACATATAGATAATTGTGTCCAAAGTTGGTCAAAAGTCACTTTTGCCAACCAATTTTCCAACACTTGGAGCTGCCCAAAACAGGATCGTTTTGCTGAAAAACTCTACAAATCTTCTCCACTTTCAAAAACCAAAACCAGCACAGTTTCACGAAGGGTGTGTTGATTCTGTAACTTGTACTTTGGTGATGGGTTTCGATCAAATTCAAGAAAGGGAGAAGCATGATCGGGTTGGTTTGGGTTTTCCGGGGAAACAAGAGAACCCATTTTCTGCAGTTGCTAAAGCTGCAAAGAATCCGGTTTTGCTTGTTTTACTATGTGGTGGTCCTTTGGATGTTTCGTTTGCTAAAGATGATGCGAAAATCAAGAGTATATTGTGGGCTAGATACCCTGGAGAAACTGGTGGACTCGCTCTTTCTGCAATCATTTTTGGTGATCATAATCCAGGTGAGCTTCCACTTTGACTTTTAAAGTCTAACTAAATATAGTTTTTAGATATACCTTTTTTAAATCATTGCTTGGTTTCACTTCTGTAAAACAAACCATATTTAGCAAATGTTTTGAAAAGTAACATGTTTGACTTTTACTTTAAAAGTCAAAGCTAAGTATTAATTTTCTTTTTGTTGCAAGAGGAAAATTACCAATGACATGGTATCCAAAAGAGTTTTAAAATGTGGAAATGACGGATATGCGAATGAGACCTCACCCATCATCTGGTTACCCTGTTCGTACTTACCGATTCTACAACGGGAAACCAGTTTTTGACTTTGGTTATGGTCTTAGTTTCTCAAATTATTCCTACAAGTTTGTTTCAAGTCCCCAAAACAAGATTAATATTCACTCAAACCAAGGATTATCAGCCTCTCGTCAGATGTTAGTTTCGGAGGCTGAGAGTAACTCGTGTGAGAAAGTCAACTTCAAAGTGTTGGTTGGTGTCGAGAACCACGGGCAGGCAAGCAATCACACAGTGTTACTGTTTGCGAAGTGGGATGGTAAGGATTTAAATGAACATGCCATAAAACAATTGGTGGCCTATAAGAGAGTGAGTTTAGGAGCTAAAGAAAGAGGCAAAGTCGAATTTGCTGTGAAGCCATGTGAGCACTTTAGTAGCGCAAACGAAGATGGGTTGATGGTTATAGAAGAAGGGTCTCGTTCACTTGTTGTGGGGGGTCAAGAGTATATACCATTGACATTTTAATGTGACTAATAAAAATGTTAGAATATTAGTAATGTCGAGAAATACATTTTGTCACTACCAGAATCATATTCCATAGATCAGTTTCTATTCAACAATACTAAAGTTTGATGAATGTAGCTTTTAGATGATAATGATACCAACAAGTTATTAGTTAGACTTGTGTGTCTGCGTGCATCTGTATATCATGCTCGTGTTGGATCAAATTATGTGATATTTTGTTGTTGGTGGTGAAGCAGAAGTGGCATACTGAATTCTTCTCTTGTTTTCTTGCTTTTTGATTCTGCCTTTAATTTCCCTTCAGATGACCCTGTCAAATTCACATTATCCTTAGAGAGCACCAGTTGTGCAAGAGCCATAGGGCTCGCGTTATAGCAAATACTTTCGCTACCTGAGCTCTTTTTCCCTTTAAGTAAGAATCTATAACTTAAACCAAAAACACCTTTCTTCCGTATAATGTTGGCTGTTAAGTTTGGCATGAGAACGGATAACTTGGGGTGGGGTGTGGGGCTTGTGTTATAGGGATAAGTTAAAGGCCACCAGCCAACATAACTCACCCACACCGTGTGCTTTTAGAGCACTCGGTACCCTAAGCAATATGGCGCGTTATAGCCATATGACACCAGGCCATACCTCCCCTTGCGTTATAAGGCTCGTCGCCAAAATCACCAACCAAACCATACGGCATCTCTCTCTCTCTCTCTCCCTCTCCCTCCCCCTCCCCCTCCCTCTCTCTCTCTCTCTCTCTCTCTCTCTCTCTCGTTAGTTTGTGATGATGTGGCGGGTTCACGGCGGGACGGTCATCCCATCCCCAAAACCAACTAAAAAAGTCATGCCCAAATCCCAATTGGGGATCTTATCACGCCCCCCATCGTGCGAGATGCTCCTTCAAACCTGCCCTATTCTTCATTGGGGATCTTTATTGGGTTTTCTTCTTTAGGCGAGATGCTCTGCCAAACTTGTGTCGTCCCCCAGTTATTATTATTTTAACACTATTAATAATATGATTTTATACAATAACTTGAACAATCGAGAACTCATTAATAATAAATTAACCATTTAACTTATCAAGTCTTCAACAATAATACTAGCATAAATAACGATAAGCTACTCGCGTCACAAATCATAACTTCTTTCTAACATTATGACATAAACAAAGCTTCTATAATCATAATTTGCAACCTTACAAAGATAAAAACAAGTTACAAAATTATATTTTTATTAAGTAAATACTAATAATATATGTATATAGATATGTTTATAACATGTAATCGATCATAAACATGTTCATATTAAGATAAATGGATCATGTATGTGTATGATATGATACTTAAGAATTTAGTGTAACTTTATGCCAAAGTTGAAGGTACATTATATATGGCCTTATAGCCAAGAAAGTACCAATATAATCCTTCATTGAGCTTCTAATATCTTAAGTGCCTTAAATTCATATCAAGTTATGTTCCTTTTTTCCTTCAAAAATTTATGTAGCTTTTTTTCTTTAAAATATCTAAAAAAAATGGGAGATCGCTAATACAAATAATGCCTAAAATCGTTATTTCTATTTTTCGACATCTCTACGTTTTGATGATAACAAAATGTAAAAACACTTTATGCCGAAATTAACGTAAACAAGTTTTTAGTTGAAATATCATGTTTCTACGCAAATCACTCTAGGTAAGAATAAACAAATTTACATCTTAACAAAATGATCAAAGGATTAAATTCGTGTTCTAAACTTCATATTTTTAATGTGACAAAAATATTTTTTCAAAAGTACATTTGACAAATTATTTTTGAATTATAAAGAAATGTTTTAATCGAAAAAATAAGTTTGAATTGTCCACCAGTTATTTTCCCCCTCAAAACAGCTCTATACTCCCCCAAATAAACTTTCACCACTAAAAACAAAATGTGAAGCATTTTTGTCTACTACGGTACCATTAAATACCATGGTACCATTAAATTTAATGGTACCATGCGAAATTTAGTTGTGTCGTCCCCCTGTAACATTAAAATTTCTTTTGCCTATAAGTAGTAGACCATTAAACATATTTTGGTTATCCTTTTTCACACAAAACTTTCTGAGTTAAATCAACAGTTTTCTTTTGTTTAAGAGTGATCAAATCATCCAACCAAGTGATCACCTTCATTTCTCTATGATAACATCAAATAGTCCTGAATATTAAGTGTCAATTTCCCCCGATAATGCTCGTTATTTATATCATTTATATGGATTTATGCTTGTTTTCCACTTTCAGGTAAATTACGAGCATTGGAGCTAAAGAGACGCGGAAATGGACACATTACTAAAGATTTATCACAGTATGCCTATTTTGAAGAAGTTACGGCGTAACTCGTCTCTCACATTACGCCGTAACTATTGCGTGACCCAGAAGTCCAACTTATCAAGAGGTTACGGCGTAACTCTTCCCAAAGGTAACGACGTAACTCCATTAGGTCAAAAGAGGTTCCACGCCGCTGATACTTACGACGTAACTACTGCATCACTTACGACGTAACCGAGTTTATTGAAGACTACGGCGTAACCACTTATTAGGTTACGCCATAACTAGCAGATCTAGTGCATTTACGAAGAAATAGATGGTTACGACGTAACTCCTATTTTGGTTGCGCCGTAACCCAGACCTGGCCTATAAATACCCCACGAATTCCAGCATTTCTATCCATCCCATTCCACACACAATACTCTGAGAACGTGGGAAAAAGCTCAAGGCAGGTCTAGGGGAGCATACGGAGCTGTTTCCAAGGGAGAAATCACACCATTACGATAAGCTTTAGCGTTTTATATTTCTTTTACATTCAATTCATGTATTTCGTACCTTTGAATATTGAATTGATTTGCATGATTAATATGAGCAGCTAAGCACCGTTTGGTGCTAGCCTAGTTATGATTCCTTAATTGTTTTGTTTGCGTTTACCTTTACTTCCGTACAATTATTTCTAAGTGTATGCATGCATAGTTCTTTGGTAGTCACCCTTGATTCGGTAGTTTTGAATGGCGGTAGAGGCCAATTGCCTAGGAGATATGACCAACTGACCCTAGGTGAGCGGACTGAGACGGGAAGGGTAAGATATGACCAACTGACGACCCTTTCTACTTGTTCGATTTGACCAACTGATCACCTATCGTTTGGATGAACTTAAGAATTGGGGGGTGTAGTATCTAAGTTCCTAACGGCCGGAAACTCACTATTTAGAATCTAGCATGTAGCGGTACTTAATGACTTGGCTTAGGGGACCAGGAACAACATGACTTATGACGGTGCGCCTGATTTCTCCTGTGATGGCATCTTTGCTGATAGGTAGGGCGAATTGACCAAATGTTGTCCTCTCGAATTTGACCCCACCTGAAGTAATTGGAAGTAGGTAGACGTAGACATAACTAGCTAGGAGGATTGACTAGGTTAGCACCACTGTTCCTCTATTGATTTCCCTTCACACATCGATGACCTCACTCTTGAGGAATACTTAGCGTTGACAAGAGAAGAACAAGGGCCAGGGATTGTTAGGCCAGCCATTGCAGAAGATGCTCAATTAGAAATCAAACCTCAATTCATGAGGGAATTGCGTGCAAACCCCTTCTCTGGAAGCATCACTGATGATGCCCATGAACATGTAGACAATGTCGAATACATTGTCAGCCTATTCAAAATTCCCAGAGTCTCACACGATGCTATAATGCTGCGAGTATTCCCTATTTCTCTTACGGGAGCTGCAAAAAGATGGGTCGATCGATTACCTGCATGGACTGTCAACACTTGGCCTATCTTAAAAAAATATTTCATTCAGAGATATTGTCCTCCATCAAAGACGGCTAAGCAAATGGAAGAAATTCATAACTTCAAGCAAGAGGGTGATGAAACGTTATACCAAGCTTGGGAAAGATACAACGAATTGCTATACAAGTGCCCTACTCACGATCTCAACAGCCAACAAAAAGTGAACGTCTTCTACAAGGGACTGAACATCTCTTCAAGACAAATGATTGATTCTCAAGGGCCGATTCCTAGTATGACACCCACCATGGCTTTGGAAACTATTCAAAAAATGGCAGACCACTCTCACAAATGGCACAATGGAGGAAGCAACCGAAGTAAGAATAATGATATTGAGGGCCTTGCAGCGATAAACAACAAATTAGAAAGCCTTGGAAGAGAAATGAAGAAGCTCAAGGAAAACGTGCATTCCATTCAAATGGAGCGAGATGGGGCTCGTCCTTTTAAAGAATGTTCCTCCAATGAAGAAGTTAAAAGGATCGGAGAATTGAACTATGGGAAAGAATTCCCCTTCAACAGTTACAATAATTACGGACCTAGGTATCATGAAAAATCCCCTGGGTTCTACACTAGAATCAACAATAATCCTCCTAAACCTAGCCTTGAAGAAATAATGCATCGGCACATCGAAGAATCTGCAACAAAGGAAGATAGACTCAAGGAATGGATGGTCAAAGTAAAGGAGGACACCAATATGAACCTACGTAACCAAGATGCTGCAATTAAGAACCTCGAAACACAAATTGGGCAATTGGCTAAGAACCTTGAAACAAGTAATGCTAAAGCCACTTCCTGCAAGGCCATATTTGCGCAAGATAAAGCAAAAAAGGAGCAATGCACATCCTCTATCACTAATGATCTCTCCGGGATTAACTACCTAAGATAGGATGATAAAGCGAAAGACGACGAGTTCCTGCCAAGCCAACTTCCTGATAAGCTGCAATACCAGGAAAGTTTTCTTCTCCCTTGCACTATTGGTAACATTAAGATTCCCGCATTAGCTGATTTAGGGGTCGGGGTTAACCTTATCTCTACCACTTTATTTGAAAAAATCAAACTTACCAATTTAAAAGAAACAACTATTATGATTGAAATGGTTGATTCCTCTAAGGCTATACCAAGGGGAATTGTGAACAATGTACTTTTAAAAATTGGAAAATTTTTCTTCCCCACACATTTTGTAGTTATTGACATGGGAAAGTGGGAGGCTTACAACTTGATTGTTGGAAGACCTTTTCTGGCCACTTGTAGGGCTCAAATTATGGTTTTTGAAAAACAAATTTCCTTGGGGACTGAAAGTGAACGAATAACTTTTAGTATGAATGAGCATTTAAAACCAAAAACTGAAATTTCTAATAATGTTCAATCGCTGAATCCCACTCTACACTCTAAACCTATTATTGGTAATCGTAAAGAAAGTATTGATCATTGTAAGCAGAAACAGGATGAAATTGTCCAAAGCATTGAGGAAACTCTAAGTCCAAACAAACATTTTTGCAACTCGATGTCAACCAAAGAATGCGAATCAGTATGGCCACCGTTTACTCATCCTCAAAAATGCGAAAGAAAAGCTAATGAATGGATTTACCCCCATAAGGGAGAGAAACATGATGTTGAATTAGCATTGGAAGATTGGTACAAATTAAAAATTGGAAGCTCGAAATTTATTAAGGAACTGGTCAAGCAGTATGGGTGCAATCATCTCACTGACACCATAGGCGGAACAAGATCCAGCATCAGCATTACTGATAGTATTATTACTAAAGATGATGACCAAGGAGAATCATGTGATAAATGGCTTTCACATAAGTTGGGAACAATTGGACTCAATAATTCTACAAGGAAAAAAAGGCTTGATAATTGGATGAATGAATACCAACAAATGATGGAAGTGGGGCATGTTCAAAGACCCCCAAAGGAGCCCCGCGGTACTGAGTCTAACTTAAAGACTCGTTAATAAAGAAAAGTGCTCTTTCGGGAGACAACCCGAATTATCCCTTTCTTTTGTTTTTATTTCCTTTCTGTTGGGTTTTGTGTTTTCTAACCATTTTTGCAGGAGACGAGGAACTAATTGCTGCTGCAGTTGCTGATCTGAACAGAGTTACGGCATAACTCATCTAGGTGATTACGCCGTAACCAACATTTTAGCAGCAGAATTCTTGACGCATTACCAATTACGGCGTAATACCATCTCAGTGGTTACGCCGTAACTACTCGCTTTTTAGCTCATACCAGGTTTTGCCAGTTACAGCGTAACTTCCTCATAGGAGTTACGACGTAAATCTCATATGCTTTAATTCTTTCATTTTAAAATACAGTAACCTTGTATTAGTTTTTTAAATGAACTTTGTGGGTGTGTTCCCTGTAAACCCTCACGAGACTTCACTTGTCCACTTTGGACACCAAGTGGTTTAAAAGGCTTGTTGCATTCGCTAAATGCAACCGTGATTCCTACGAAAGTGAGTTAGGTTTGTTTTTTATTTTATTTTTTTTTCTTTTTAGAATTATGCTTGTCGGTATTGTGATTTCAGGATTGAAGTTTGTTCATGACGCTTAAACAAAGGCACGGTTCTTTCTCGTGGGCCTTCTTCTTCTTGGAACAAATTTCAGGGAAGTTCTCGCTCTAATTCTATGATAACGCTACACGCGTCGTTCGGGGTCAAGGAAACTTCCTTTTCTTCGAGTAAGTTTTATAACACCCTAGGCAGTGAACCTAATCGTTGTAGTGTAGTAATTAGGGTAAGCCACGGGTATTGATATCGTTCTCTAGGGGAATAGGAATGCTAGTGAGAAGTTACTACGCTAAGGTTGAGGTTGAGGAAGATTATTTTTTATCTTTTTATATTTTTTTAGAAATTGAAAAGGTACGAATCTCGGGTATTGGATTTGGGGGGGGGGGGGGGGGTTGGTATTGCTACCGATTACTCTACTATTATCTAATTATCTAAGCTAAGGTTGTGATAGTCTATGTCTAATTGATGTGTACTCGTATGATAGTTTAAAGATGTGTTTACTTAGGTTTTACTACTCCTTAATTATCTCCTATTGATGGTTGATTTGTCACGTCCTTATTCCTAGTTGCGTTGTGATTCTAAGGCTATAGGGCGTGCTTGTTTCCCTAACTCTTTGAAATTACCAAAGGGTCTTGTTTACAAATCCTCTAGTGATTTATAGACGCCTACTCTACGGTTGTCCTTGAATACTTTATCCTACAATTACCTAGATAATTATATTCTAAAGTTCACAAAGAAAAGTCAAGCATTAAGTACACAACGAATAATCTAGCGCACTCTAGATCATTAGTCAACTAAGATAAGTATCAACCAATCAATATTCAATAATTAAGTTTCATATTCCCTAAGCAAACACACAAATAAATTAGCCGAACATGGAGAACATGCAAGCATACACACAAATAATCAAAGACATAATTAAATTAATGAAGTAAATACTTATCTTGATGTATAATATGGTTTAGAACCCTAAAATACTGCACAAGAAAGCCTTGGTTCGGTTTTAGGTTTTTACTCCAAAAGACTACACACTAAAACTGAAAAATTCGGATTCTATATATAAGATTACATCTGCGACGGCGTCACCTTATGTTTTGTGACGCCGTCGTGTCGCCGTCATTAGGGTTTCGTCTTGGCCACGTAAACCTTGCGACGGCATCACCTTATGACTGTAACGCCGTCCCCTTCAGCTCTGACGCCGTCTTGGCTGCATCTAGGCCGTCTGAGTAGCGACGGCCTATTCCTTTAGAACCTGACGTCGTCCCTTGAAAACATGCAATTTCGCCTCTGAGCCGTCGCAAAATGCCTTCCCGACGGCGTCGCAGATATGCAGTGACGCCGTCGCCTTATGTTTCAGCAGCTTTGAGTGTCTCGATTCTGACTTTGGCCATTTTCTTCGTATATTCGCGCCTTTTCGTCCAAATAAGCATCATTCCAGCATTTTGCCTTCAAGAGACCTAAAAAGTGAAAAGGAACGATATTAAGCAATAACGGATACAAAAGTGATCGAATAAGGGCTTAAATGACCCCTCAAAAAGGTACCTTTTAAAACCTTATCAAATATCCCTACACTTGGTATTTGCTTGTCCTCAAGCAAATGTGCTTTTAGCCAATTAATTTATAAGTTAGGGGTCATGAAGCATCCATTCAAAACGGTCCACAACACATATAAGCCCCGCAAAAGCCATAACAAGCACGGAAATTACATACTAGCACCTCACATGGGGTGTTTGGATACTCACATCTCTCTCGGGTGTATATATGAAATATAACAAATCGGAAATGGAAGATAAACACTCATTAACCGGTCCTAGTACATAGATTACCATAGGCTTGAGAATAGATCAAACCTCCGTCGCTTTGGCGTAAGCACCTAGGAAAGACTATCAAAGAGGTCTTTTAAAGGGTTGTAACGTTAGGCTTACGGTAAGGAAATGAAGGGTTTGGTGGGATAGGCTATTTAGTGGTGGATAGTCAAAAATCTCTATGTTGCAAGTATACGAAGAATGGCGTTGCTAAGCCAAGACTCGACACTCTAAAACTCTAGGCAACGAAAATAAACAAACATAATTTAGAAGATAGATGTAGGATGGTAGCCCGTATGGTTTTCTTTTTTTTTTTTTTTTTTTTTTTTTTTTTTTTATATATAATTTTTTTTTTTCGGAATTTTTTTTTTTTTTTTTTTTTTTTTTTTTTTTTTTTTTTTTTTTTATCATACACTTTTACTCTACCATCCTCTACGGTACATCAAAATGATAGGGATTTATAGAAACATCCCTACACTTGAGTTTTTATTACTCTAACACTAATTTGACCCGAATTGAAAAGATCAAAACACTTGGAGTACATTATTATGCAAACAAAGGGAATTTGAGTTTAACGTTCTCTTCCCTATATTTCATAAACTTTAACTTTTCCCATGAATCCCAATCATCCCAAAACTGTATACAAAGGATATGACTCGACTTAGCAACTCATGCAAGCAACCAGATAATTGAACTAAGGGTTTTAGGTGATAACATAAATTTGCACTAAAAGTGAGTGCAATAAAGGGTAGGCTAAGGCGATTTGGGTGTATATTTGGGGGTAGGGTGTAAACAATGCTCTTCATTGATATTCCGGAAAAACCGAAACATCACGAGAACCGCGAAAAGGATAGGCTCTGAGGGATTAACTAGGGGTATCGTGTACTAAAGATGAGTACAACGCAAAGGGTGTGGGGGAATTACTCAACCGAGGTGGAAGAAGTAATTATATTACAGGTATCAAACAAGGGTTTATCCTAATGCCTCTTATCATTTAGTTATTCCTAACTACACAAGTGTAGTCTCACTAGCGATCTCGGAATGCATCACAAAACAAGTTCTAGAATCTAATATACTACCGGTTCACACTCTAAGCATTAAAGATGAATGCTTTAATTCCTACTAATCTAAGGGTGATCCTCACATTTTGGGTGGAATTTAGGTGGTAAAGGGTTTTTGTGCTAGTCATGCAACTTCCTATCCATGAGACGCTTTTGTTAAGACTAATGGCCCACTCCTATACGTCATGAAAAAAATTTTAAATTTGGCTAAAATTACCCTAACCTACATTTTCTCATGGTTTATTACACAAATACACTTGGACAAAGCAAATAGTCAAGGATAAGCATAGTTTCAAAGTTCCCGTTTTATTTTCCCTCCCTACACTTAAACTGAACATTGTCCCCAATGTTCCCCGAAAGTATCAAAGTTATGATAATAGAAGGTAATTAAAAACGAAAGAAACTAATACTCCCCTGATTAGCTCGGTAGGATCCGTGAAAAGTGTTGGTTAAATCTTTTCCAAGAAGAGTTTTTGCGTGAAAGGCTCCTTCCAAACTTGTGTAACTTCTTCTTGACAAACTAAACCTGCACACTAGAAGAAAACAAACGAAACCTTCGCGTAAAATCGGCGGTAATAATATACATAAGACTCGATTTAAACTAGGATATAATGCTTGTGGAATGGATGTTTACAGAATTTGTTTTGAAAGTTAAGATCTGGAAAATTCCAGAATTTTACAAGTAGCTCAGAAAACGAGAAAAAGTAAGCTGATGTTTTTATTCCTTCCTGACGCCGTCAGGTTGAAATACTGACGCCGTCAGGTTATCCTGACAAAAACTGGTCTGCGATTTTCTGGAAAAAATTCTGGAAAATTTACATCTTTAGAATCTGGAAAAACTTCTGCAAAAACATCCATTATGACTCGATACAAGCATTTGACTCGAACAAACAAACATATATATCTTTTAGTTAATTGTTATTCTCATGTTTACGTTTCTTATGAAAACGTGTGTAATCCTCCCTACACTTATCCTTTATGTAAAATACCTTTATATGTAATTAAGACGAGGTTAAAAACAAAATAAAGCATTTTTACAAATTTAAACATGAGGACAAACAATTAATAAAAGATATATGACACTAACAAGCAAACAATTAAGCATGGGTTGCCTCCCACGAAGCGCTTTTCTTTATTTAGGAGTCTTGTAGCTAGACTCGTAGTCCTACTCCTACGTTTTTGCATCACCGCCCTCTTGACGGTCTCTATCGGGGGGTTCCATGTTGTAGAAGTGTCCCATGATACTCCTTTCTAAGAGTTCACCCTTTCCCCACTTGGTCCTATATTTCGGTCCTAAATTCAAACAATCTTTATAGAACCCGAAAAGCTTAGTCATAACATAATCTACTCCCTTTTCCCTATCCTCATCATTCCTGTAATAGACCGACAGTTTAAGTTCCTTTTCATCATTGGAGAGTGATGAAAGCTTCTCAATCTTAAACGGCATTTGGTAGGCTACGTCGTCGGTCTCATCCTTGAATCGCACCACTCCTAACGATGGGTCATAGGTCATCCCGGTGCTTTCTACGAAAGGTTTTCCTAGAATAACGTGGGACAAGCTAGGGTCTATGGCCGTGCTAATATCTTCCACAATTATGAAGTCCGTAGGGAATGTGAAACTACCTACATAGACGGGCAATCCCTTAACTCTACCAAGAAAATTACACTTATCACTAGGATTATCGAGGTCTTGCCTAGTTGGGATAGGCTTCTTCATTATCCAATTGTAATAGGTTCTAGTCATTATGTTAATTGGGGATTTACGATCAATGTAAGCCTTTGCCACAAAAAGGTGTCCTATGCAACATGGTATGTTAAGATTCCAAGGGTTCCCAAACTTGATTCTAGGGCTTTTCCTAACATACATGTGACGGAGGTCACGCACTAAGTGAGGGTGGCGGGATAATTCTTCTTCCGTAGGAAATTTGTTGAAATAGTCATTGTCTACTTCATCTTCTTCCTCTGGTGTTTCATCATCAACAAATGTTTGGTCTTCTTCGTCATCGGTTTCATCCGGTTCCACTAAGGCGATGGCATTGACGAATTGGACGTGCTTAATAAGCTTGCTTGGATCCTTAATTTCTACACCTGGAGGCTCGGGAGTCGAGATAGCACTAACCTTCCTCTCACTATTTATGGCTTTCAACAGGTTGTCTATCTTCCTATCCATCTCTGCTTGTTGATGGTTAAAGCGGTCCGAGAGCTTAGCCATTTGGGTTTCTTGGGACGCAACTATGTTTTGCAACATCCCTTCGATACTCTGTTGGTTAGGACCGTTAGGTGGGGGCCACGAAAAATCATTGGAGGTGAATTCTTTGGTTTGTCCCCAGTAAAAGTCGGGCTTGTTTTTCCATGCCTCCCGGGTTTCATTGAAATTCCTAGGTCCGGGCGTTGTAGGGAATCTTCCTCCCGTTCCATTATTACGCGAGGATGCGTATTCAACGGAAGCATGTTCGGGGGATAGGGTGCTAGTGCGCGTGTTATGAGGATCACAAAACGGCTCGCACGAAGAGGAAACTTTGTTTATATGACGCGAGGACTTAGGATTCTCGTAGGAACTCATGAGGAATTTGACTTGATCTTCAAGTTCGATCATCCTACGGTCGGGAGGAGGCAAGGAGATTGCCTTGACGGTTTTGGGAAGTTCACGGGGGTCATCCCAACTTTCGTTGTCATAGAGGGCAAGGTCCTCTATTATTTCCCATGATTCTTCCGCGGTGAGATCACTAAGTTTTCCACCGGCCGCTTGGTCAATGGATCGCTTAGTGGGAAAGTTGACATGATCATAAAAGATTTGGACTTGGAGCCAAAGATCAATGCCGTGATGAGGGACTTTATGAAGTAAGTCCTTGAATCGGGTCCATGCTTCGTAGAGAGATTCACCTTGACGTTGTTGGAACATCAAGATGTCATTCCTAAGCTTAGTGGTTCTCCCCGGTGGGAAAAATTGAGCAAGGAAGCGAGAAGTAAGATCATCCGAACTTGAGATGGAGCCGGCGGGAAGTCGCTCAAGCCAATTACTAGCTTGGTCCCGTAGAGAGAATTGGAAGAGACGCAAGCGCGTGGTCTCCCGAGTAGTAGCATCAAGGTCGATGGAATCGACAATTTTGAGGAAATCCCTCAGATGCTGATTTGGATCTTCGGAACGAAGTCCATGGAATGCACATCCGTTTTGCACCAACCGGATGGTGTCGGATCGCAGGGCCGTAGTTTGGGCTTGGTCGGGAAGCTCAATGGTATTCCTATAACCTAGGTGGTTTGGTCTTGAGTACTCACCAAGAGTACGGGCTCTTGGCGGGTCGTTTGGTGGTGGGTTGATGAGTGGTGGTTGGTTGTCACCTTCCATGGTGAAAAGTGATGGGTGTTACTAACAAAGGTCACGAAGAAGGGGGATAGACTAAGAGAAAGCTAAAAATGAGAAAAATTTACTTGATAGGAATCAAGCAAAGAAACCTAAACGAGGTGGACTACTAACTAGCTATTCTATTCCCCGGCAGCGGCGCCAAAAACTTGATAACGCTACACGCGTCGTTCGGGGTCAAGGAAACTTCCTTTTCTTCGAGCAAGTTTTATAACACCCTAGGCAGTGAACCTAATCGTTGTAGTGTAGTAATTAGGGTAAGCCACGGGTATTGATATCGTTCTCTAGGGGAATAGGAATGCTAGTGAGAAGTTACTACGCTAAGGTTGAGGTTGAGGAAGATTATTTTTTATCTTTTTATATTTTTTTAGAAATTGAAAAGGTACGAATCTCGGGTATTGGATTTGGGGGGGGGGTTGGTATTGCTACCGATTACTCTACTATTATCTAATTATCTAAGCTAAGGTTGTGATAGTCTATGTCTAATTGATGTGTACTCGTATGATAGTTTAAAGATGTGTTTACTTAGGTTTTACTACTCCTTAATTATCTCCTATTGATGGTTGATTTGTCACGTCCTTATTCCTAGTTGCGTTGTGATTCTAAGGCTATAGGGCGTGCTTGTTTCCCTAACTCTTTGAAATTACCAAAGGGTCTTGTTTACAAATCCTCTAGTGATTTATAGACGCCTACTCTACGGTTGTCCTTGAATACTTTATCCTACAATTACCTAGATAATTATATTCTAAAGTTCACAAAGAAAAGTCAAGCATTAAGTACACAACGAATAATCTAGCGCACTCTAGATCATTAGTCAACTAAGATAAGTATCAACCAATCAATATTCAATAATTAAGTTTCATATTCCCTAAGCAAACACACAAATAAATTAGCCGAACATGGAGAACATGCAAGCATACACACAAATAATCAAAGACATAATTAAATTAATGAAGTAAATACTTATCTTGATGTATAATAGGGTTTAGAACCCTAAAATACTGCACAAGAAAGCCTTGGTTCGGTTTTAGGTTTTTACTCCAAAAGACTACACACTAAAACTGAAAAATTCGGATTCTATATATAAGATTACATCTGCGACGGCGTCACCTTATGTTTTGTGACGCCGTCGTGTCGCCGTCATTAGGGTTTCGTCTTGGCCACGTAAACCTTGCGACGGCGTCACCTTATGACTGTGACGCCGTCCCCTTCAGCTCTGACGCCGTCTTGGCTGCATCTAGGCCGTCTGAGTAGCGACGGCCTATTCCTTTAGAACCTGACGTCGTCCCTTGAAAACATGCAATTTCGCCTCTGAGCCGTCGCAAAATGCCTTCCCGACGGCGTCGCAGATATGCAGTGACGCCGTCGCCTTATGTTTCAGCAGCTTTGAGTGTCTCGATTCTGACTTTGGCCATTTTCTTCGTATATTCGCGCCTTTTCGTCCAAATAAGCATCATTCCAGCATTTTGCCTTCAAGAGACCTAAAAAGTGAAAAGGAACGATATTAAGCAATAACGGATACAAAAGTGATCGAATAAGGGCTTAAATGACCCCTCAAAAAGGTACCTTTTAAAACCTTATCATTCTACCTTTCTCTTCACCTTTATTTTCATGCCTAGTACAAAAGGGACTTTGTACAATTCAAGTGGGGGGGACGGGAGTAGAATTATCTCTTGTACTTTAATTCGCCCTCATTTTTCTAGTTTATTTTTAAAAATTATGCCATTTTTAAAATTTTGACATGTTTTTCTGAACCTAACTAGATTAGACCTTAGCCGAGCACATACAACCCTTGACATTACATGGTGAGATTAGCCTTATTCGTTTCCAATATTTTACCCCAAATCCACCAAATTATGAGTGTGCCGGTAGCTTGTAAACTTTAGAACTTGGCCTTTGCATCATTTCGAGACCATAGACGAGGTATGTTGAGTTAGCTCGATGTATTTGGACTTTTCAGTTTTAGAAGGCAATATTATAGGATTATCACCCAAACAGCCTACCATTGTGAGTCTATCGATTAGTCACCTCAATTTTTCGACCCCCATGTGAAACCCTTTTTGTTGCACTCCCCTTTAGTGCAAGATACCCCTAGATACACCCTTCTGAGCCATTCCTTTCATTTTGTTAACCCTATAGATTGTTTCGTTACACCTATACACCTTAGCCTACCCTGTAGTCTTTATTTGTGATTGGGAAGTCATCATTTGCCTAAGTTCAAGGTTCGAGTGGAAAGGTTTGGAAATCACGCTTTCATCGACGACATTTATGAAGATCATTGAAGACCCCCCGAATTCCCATTGTTCATCTCAAGTGGGGAGATGTTATGTTTGTTATGTTGAAAAAAAAAATGATGATTCGAAAAATAAATAAATAAATAAATAAATAAATAAAGTTGATTGAGTTATGATATTGTAAAGTGCGATGTTATAAGCACTATAGTATGGAGCTTTATTGATTAGTATCGAGGAGGCCACCTCGGTCACATTTGAAGATTGGAGTTGGTAATTATGCCAACAGAAGAAGAAAAGGTAATGTGCCCATCACGACGTCCTCTAATGACACATCTACCTTGCATTTCATGATCCGGTTTCTAGACTTCTAAACTTGAACTTTGGGCAGACGGTAAGTGGTGATGACTTGGTTATAGATTTAGACTACCTGCTTGTTTTTCATTTTACACCAATTATATGTCCCATGTCTTATCCTACCCTGTAGTCATGAAGCGTGTCTAGGTGATGCAGCGAGCAATCTTTGGTGTCTTGGCCATGGATTTGGTCATGTATCATTGATTTTGTCCACTTCGCCGTGACATGTTAGTAATGAAGAGTCACCTCTTAACCTTTGTCGTGTCTACCCATATTGCCTTCGAGAATTGTTTAGCCCTTAACTCTAGTGGTGGAGATTTGTGTAACCGCCAAGCTTATGATAGAATACATGCTACGGCTGTGCGATTGAGTGATCACCCCGAAATTGACACTTAGAATAGTTGAGAGATTTGAGTGTTTGTTCCCCTTTCGTGAGGTGTTCGGCTTTGTTTTATTCTAGCATAAGGGATTTGTAAACTCATATTTTCAAGGTTTTGGGAGATATCTTTTTAGGAATCTAACTAATAAGGTCTACTTGAGGGCAAGTAGAGTTCAAGTGGGGGATATTTGATAACATCAAATAGTCCTTAATATTAAGTGTCAATTTCCCCCGATAATGCTCGTTATTTATATCATTTATATGGATTTACGCTTGTTTTCCATTGTTTTCCACTTTCAGGTAAATTACGAGCATTGGAGCTAAAGAGACGCGGAAATGGAAACATTACTAAAGATTTATCACAGTATGCCTATTTTAAAGAAGTTACGGCGTAACTCGTCTCTCACATTACGCCGTAACTATTGCATGACCCAGAAGTCCAACTTATCAAGAGGTTACGGCGTAACTCTTCCCAAAGGTTACGACGTAACTCCATTAGGTCAAAAGAGGTTCCACGCCGCTGATACTTACGGCGTAACTACTGCATCACTTACGACGTAACCAAGTTTATTGAAGACTACAGCGTAACCACTTATTAGGTTACGCCGTAACTAGCAGATCTAGTGCATTTACGAAGAAATAGAAGGTTACGGCGTAACTCCTATTTTGGTTACGCCGTAACCCAGACCTGGCCTATAAATACCGCACGAATTCCAGCATTTCTATCCATCCCATTCCACACACAACACTCTGAGAATGTGGGAAAAGGCTCAAGGCAGGTCTAGGGGAGCATACAGAGCTGTTTCCAAGGGAGAAGTCACACCATTACGATAAGCTTTAGTGTTTTATATTTCTTTTACATTCAATTCATGTATTCCGTACCTTTGAATATTGAATTGATTTGCATGATTAATATGAGCTGCTAAGCACCCTTTGGTGCTAGCCTAGTTATGATTCCTTAATTGTTTTGTTTACGTTTACCTTTACTTTCGTACAATTATTTCTAAGTGTATGCATGCATAGTTCTTTGGTAGTCACCCTTGATTCGGTAGTTTTGAATGGCGGTAGAGGCCAATTGCCTAGGAGATATGACCAACTGACCCTAGGTGAGCGGACTGAGACGGGAAGGGTAAGATATGACCAACTGACGACTCTTTCAACTTGTGCGATTTGACCAACTGATCACCTATCGTTTGGATGAACTTAAGAATTGGGGGGTGTAGTGTCTAAGTTCCTAACGGCCGGGCACTCACTATTTAGAATCTATCATGTAGCGGTACTTAATGACTTGGCTTAGGGGACCAGGAACAACATGACTTATGACGGTGCGCCTGATTTCTCCTGTGGTGGCATCTTTGCTGATAGGTTAGGGCGAATTGACCAAATTTTGTCCTCTCGAATTTGACCCCACCTGAAGTAATTGGAAGTAGGTAGACGTAGACATAACTAGCTAGGAGGATTGACTAGGTTAGCACCATTATTCCTCTATTGATTTCCCTTCACACATTTATTTGCTTTTAATTTATTCTGCATTAGTAGTTTAATTAATTAAATCCCTATCAAAACTATTATTATTCTGTGGCAATTAGACTTAGTAATAATCCAACACACATAGCTCTTGGGACGACCTCGGCTTTACCATTTACTACACTACACACGACCGGGTACACTGCCCGTTAGTGCATTAGGGTAGACCATAGGTATAGCGAGATACTATAAATATTAAGACCTGGTCAGTAAAACCTGCATCACTCTACTTGTGCAAGAGAAGAACACAAAGTATCAAGAAGATACAAAGTGGTATAGTGTTAGTGTAGTGCACTCGTAACCTTTGGTACGTACTTGTTATACCTAGGCGTACATCAAGTTGTTTATCATAGTATTTAGCTTGTGTATGTGGATCATTGTGATCTTGTAGAGATCTTGGATATTTCATGTAGATTGTGTTGATAGTGTGTGGATCAAGTGGATCGAGGGTAGATCTTGTAGAGTGTGTGATTAGCAAGGGTCAAGTAGATCTTGTGAGATATTGGTACTAGCGAGATTAATACTCGACATTTAGCATAGTGTCAGAAATTGTGATAAGCGATGGTGTACGGTTTTTTCCGCCTGAAGGGAGTTTGTTGACATAGTGCTTAGAACTCTCGAGTTGGGTACTCGAGGAGTGGAGTAGGGCGAAGAGGAGCTTCGTTACAGAACCACTATAAATCTCCTATCTCAGTTTGGTCTTTCCATCTCCTACTCTTTGTCTTGCAATTTACATTATAGTAATTGTAACTTATTTATTATAATGTTCATATTGCAATTCATTGATTTCTCTAAAGTTCGAATTAAAAGTTTTCAAAGATTTAAAATCAAGTTTTAAAAATGGTAAAACGATGCAACCCCCTTTTAATTTTCCACAAAATGCTTTTAAGCTGCTAATATTAATACCACCTGTTTTTGTCTTCTTTAACACAACATTACATCTAACCAATGCCCCCCCCCCCCCCCCAAAAAAAAAAAAAAAAAAAAAACTCATTGTCTCACACTTTCTAACTTTTTAATAATACTCGCGGGTGCACGAAATAAAGAGAATAAATAAAACGGTAAGCTATTTAAACCCGTTTTGACCAGCGTTAGTCTACCACCGAAAGAGATAGTTTTTGCTTTCCAGTTATCTAATCTTTTTTTGATTTTTTTTACCACAACATTCCAAATAGATATTCTTTTCATACAAGAACCAACCGGTAATCTAAAATATGTGAATGGCAACGACTCGGCTGCACATCTCATTCTGTAAGCTAAAGACTCCACTTCTTCTATTCCAACACCAATTCCAAACACTTTGGTTTTATGAGAGTTAATCTTCAGACCAAAAGATTGTTTTATGCATTTCATAATTCTCATTATCTTCTTAGCATTTGACATATTCCAGGCCCCAAATATTAAAGTATCATCGGAATACTGTAAATGAGGGATAGGAGTTACATCTCTGCCAATATTTACACCCTTAAAAATTTCATTTGAGATGTATCTATACTACATATAATGGAGGAAGACACTTCCCTCCTAATTAATTTCTTAAGATTTTCTAAAATAGATTTTTAAGCAAATACAAGTAAGGAAGTATTATTTACAATTATTTAAAACACAAATAAAACTAAAGAAAATACTATTCAACATATACAATTAATACACAATTTAATTCACCCCATCATCAAAATATACAATTATTTCACCACAATGTACAACTAACTTAAACACAATTTGTGCATTAAATATTACTAGAATACTTAAAATACCTTAAACCATGTTCTTTGTCATCCTTGGTTCTAAGTCAAACGAAAACGATATTGTTAAATCAATAGAGTTTAAAAATGCATACTAAAATAGAATGTTCAAAAAATATTATTAAATCGCAAGAGTGCCTCGAGAATCAACATATGCGCATTTTGTAATATTTTTAATAAAGCTTACCGTAAAAACTAAAAACTTTGTTTTATAAAAATCGGACGATTTTTTCAAAGCAAAGGATGCAAAGGTGCTAAGTGCTAATTATATATATTATATATATATTTGAATATTAATAATTATATTATTTAAAGTAACCCACATGATTTATTGAATATTTATTTTTACTTTATCTTTATAAGTAATCTTTTACTTGTATCATTCATCTATGTGGGAGAAATTTAACAAACATTATTTTTGAGAACTAAATTTTCTTAGTATAATGTAAGTGATTTTTAAAAGTCGCTATTGTGTTATTATTTAATGATAACTTATGACTACGGGCTATTGTCAACTACTTTTATCTCATAACTTTACAATATACCTACTAACAACTTATTATTGTCACCACATCACGTGGATAATCTACAATTTTTATATGAAAAATTTTGTTATTGCATAACAGTATTCAAAATTAAAATTATCGTCGTCCGTATATCTATTGTATTGTAAAATATATATCTAAAAAAAATTTCGCTGAATATTTTAATTGTATGGCGCCCGCCGCTGCAACGCGCGGGTATCCTTCTAGTGTATTGTAATATTCAGACCTTCTGCCGCTATAAGGTAAAGAAATGGTGACAATGGGTCGCCTTGCCTAACCCCCCTTTCCTTTTTAAATTCCAGCGTAGGAGACCCATTCACCATAACTGGAACCGTTGCTGACTTTTGATACGCTTCAATCCACTTACACCATTTATCTCCAAACCTTATTTGCTTGAGATTGTGATGAATGAAATTCTAGTTGACGCTATCATACGCCTTTTCAAATTCAATTTTCAGTAAGAACGCCTTCCTCTTTTTCTTTTTTTCTTTTTTTTTTTTTTTTTTTTTTCTTTAAAAATTCGATGGTTTCATTTGCTATTAGACCACCATCTAAAATATATCTCCATTTAATAAATGCATTTTGCTCCACCCCGACGACCTTATCAATGGCCTTTTTGAATCTTTCTACAAGTATTTTTGAGACATTCTTATAATAACAGCCTATTAGACTAATAGGTCGGAAATCCCCCAACGTAAGTGGGGTCATTAATCTTTGGAATTAAAGTAAGAAACGACGAGTTGCAGCCTTTAGAGATTTTACCTATATGCCAAAACCACTCAATTGCCTTCAACAAATCCCTTTAATAATCACCCAAAATATTTTAATAAACCCAAAATTAAATCCATCAAGACCCGATGCTTTTTTACTAATACATTGTTTAATAGCGTCCAAACCTCATCTTCCTGAATGAAACATACCAATTCATCCCTATATTCACTTGAAATGGTTTAAAGTTACCATTCACCAACACCGGTCTGATATTATTTGGTTCACTAAAACTGTTTTTAAAAAAATCAAATGCTTTTCTTTTATACTAGCCGGGTCATCACACCAAACTCCATCCACAACCAGGCCATTCAAATTCGATTTTATGAAGTTACTACATATACACGAATGAAAAAACTTTGTATTTTCATCACCTCCAACACCCACTTAACTCTAGACTTTTGTTTCTTCATTTCATTACACAACACCTGTCTTTCTCTAACCACCCCTTCCTAGCTTCTTTCCATCTATCTAATTCCTCCTCGTCCAAATCTATTGATTCAGCTAACAATTCCCATTTTTTAGCTTCATTTTTTAGATCTTCGATATCTTGGTTGTTTCTTCCAAACTTCACTTTGCACTGTTGGACCATTAATGTTATAAAATCAATGTTAAGGGTAGTTTAGTATTAGTATATGTTTACTTTGTGAGAATCGGTATTCTCTCTTCGGGTATATACGGAAACATTGTATGGGCTGAGTCAAGAAATATAACCGTTTAGTTTAGGGTTGTAACGTTTAGAAGCAAAGTAATGTTTACTTTGTGAGAATCGGTATTCTCTCTTCTGTAGGTACCGATCCAATATGTATAAATAGGATAGAGTCTGTAAAAAATAATCATTCAACATGATCAATGAATACATGTTCTATTCGATTGGTGATAAATCTGTTGTATCATATTACAACATAATCGTATATTGGGTAAAAGTCAAAAATGATAAACATACTTTCTCAAATGTACCAATATGATAAACATAGTCATTTATGCATCAATATGATAAACCAATGATCAAATATGTGCAATAATGGGTAATTTCTTCACACCTTCATTTATCATATTTGCATCGTTAATCCTTTATACTAACGGCCGTTAGTAAATAACTTAAAACTTGGTTTTCTTACGTTTTCGTCCGATTTTTTACGTTTTAGTCCGATTTTTTACGTCGTCGTCCGTTTTTTTACGTTTTCGTCCATTTTTTTTGTTTTCGTCCGTTTTTTTACGTTTTCGTCCGATTTTTAACGTCTTCGTCCGTTTTTTTACGTTTTCGTCTTTTTTTTACGTTTTCGTCTGTTTTTTTACATTTTCGTCCGATTTTTTACATTTTCGTCTGTTTTTTTTACCTTTTCGTCTGGTTTTTTACGTTTTCGTCTATTTTTTACGTTTTCGTCAGTTTTTTTACGTTTTCGTCTGTTTTTTTTACATTTTCGTCTGTTTTTTTTACGTTTTCGTCTATTTTTTTACATTTTCATATGTTTTTTTACCTTTTCGTCCGATTTTTTACATTTTCGTCAGTTTTTTTACGTTTTCGTCTGTTTTTTTACGTTTTCGTCAGTTTTTTTTACATTTTCGTCTGTTTTTTTACGTTTTCGTCTGTTTTTTTTTTACGTTTTCGTCCAATTTTATACGTTTTCGTCTGTTTTTTACGTTTTCGTCAGATTTTTTACGTTTTCGTCCGTTTTTTTTGTTTTCGTCCGATATTTTACGTTTCTTCTGTTTTTTTACGTTTTCGTCTATTTTTTTTACGTTTTCGTCCGTTTTTTTACATTTTCGTCCGATTTTTTACGTTTTCGTTTGTTTTTTTACGTTTTCGTCCGATTTTTTACGTTTTCGTCAGTTTTTTTTTACGTTTTCGTCTGTTTTTTTACGTAAAAAAACGGACGAAAACGTAAAAAATCTGACGAAAACATAAAAAAACGGATGAAAACAAAAAAAAAGGGACGAAAACGTAAAATATCGGACGAAAACAAAAAAAACGGACGAAAACGTAAAAAAACAAACGAAAACGTAAAAAAACATACGAAAACGTATAAAATCGGACGAAAACGTAAAAAAAACAGACGAAAACGTAAAAAAACTGACGAAAACGTAAAAAAACAGACGAAAACGTAAAAAAACAGACGAAAACGTAAAAAACAGACGAGAACGTAAAAAATCGGACGAAAATATAAAAAAAAACAGACGTAAACGAAAAAAAAACCGACGAAAGCGTAAAAAAAAGACTAAAACGTGAAAAATCGGACGATAATGCAAAAAAAACAGACGAAAGCGTAAAAAAAACAGACGAAAACGTAAAAAAAACTGACGAAAATGTAAAAAATCGGACGAAAAGATAAAAAAACAGACGAAAATGTAAAAAAAACAGACGAAAACGTAAAAAATCGGACGAAAACGTAAAAAATCGGACGAAAACGTAAAAAATCATACGAAAACGTAAAAAAACGAACGAAAACGTAAAAAAACAGACGAAAACGTAAAATATCGGACGAAACGTAAAATATCAGACGAAAACTTAAAATATCGGACGAAAACAAAAATAACGGACGAAAACGTAAAAAAACTGACGAAAACGTAAAAAAACAGACGAAAACGTATAAAATCGGACGAAAACGTAAAAAAAACAGACGAAAACGTAAAAATAAACATACGAAAACGTAAAAAAACTGACGAAAACGTAAAAAATCGGACGAAAAGGTAAAAAAACAGACGAAAACGTAAAAAATCGGACGATAATGTAAAAAAACAGACGAAAACGTAAAAAAACAGACGAAAACGTAAAAAATCGGACGAAAACGTAAAAAACAGACGAGAACGTAAAAAATCGGACGAAAATATAAAAAAAAACAGACGTAAACGTAAAAAAAACCGACGAAAGAGTAAAAAAAAGACTAAAACGTGAAAAATCGGACGATAATGCAAAAAAACAGACGAAAGCGTAAAAAAACAGACGAAAACGTAAAAAAACTGACGAAAATGTAAAAAATCGGACGAAAAGATAAAAAAACAGACGAAAATGTAAAAAAACAGACGAAAACGTAAAAAATCGGACGAAAACGTAAAAAATCGGACGAAAACGTAAAAAATCATACGAAAACGTAAAAAAACGAACAAAAACGTAAAAAAACAGACGAAAACGTAAAATATCGGACGAAAACGTAAAATATCAGACGAAAACTTAAAATATCGGACGAAAACAAAAATAACGGACGAAAACGTAAAAAAACTGACGAAAACGTAAAAAAACAGACGAAAACGTATAAAATCGGACGAAAACGTAAAAAAAACAGACGAAAACGTAAAAATAAACATACGAAAACGTAAAAAAACTGACGAAAACGTAAAAAATCGGACGAAAAGGTAAAAAAACAGACGAAAACGTAAAAAATCGGACGATAATGTAAAAAAACAGACGAAAACGTAAAAAAACAAACGAAAACGTAAAAAAACGGACGAAAACGTAAAAAATCGGACGAAAACGTAAAAAAACGGACGAAAATGTAAAGAAACTGACGAAAACGTAAAAAAACGGACGACGACGTAAAAAATCGGACTAAAACGTAAAAAATCGGACGAAAACGTATGAAAACCAAGTTTTAAGTTATTTACTAACGGCCGTTAGTATAAAGGACTAACGATGCAAAAATGATAAATGAAGGTGTGAAGAAATTACCCATTATTGCACATATTTGATCCTTGGTTTATCATATTGATACATAAATGACTATGTTTATCATATTGGTACATTTGATAAAGTATGTTTATCATTTTTGACTTTTACCCTCGTATATTATGCTGTGATATTCATTCAAATCAATTCTTGTTAATCTTGTGTATAATTCGATCCTGAAACATTATGGAACCTGTGAAATCTGAACATGCTCCATTCTTTTAGACCTTCTTTTACATTTTTTAACTTATCTCTAAAAATACAGTCGGCGTTGAATGAAAACACCCGTTTTTTTTCCAGCAATCAGCTGTTAGTATCATGTAATATTGTTAGGCCCTTTTCCCTATGTTCCCTATGTCGGGCTCAAGCCCAAGTTTCTCTAGGGTTTTCTGTGTACTTATATGTCTCGGTATGGGACTTTGTAAATCAATCAATCAGTAATAATCTTACATGGTATCAAGAGTAAAACGCCTAATCTAAAAAACCCTACCCAATCCGCTGCCTCTTTCCCTCTCCTTCTCACCTCAGTCAATCCTCTCTCCTCACTGCTCCTCAACCCGATCCATTCTCCTCAGTCAATCTATCTCCTTCTCCAATCCATCTTCACCATGACTGTCATTGATCCTCCCCCACAACCCTCCATTCTCCTCTCTGACAAACTAATGGCAATCACCAATCTTAACAACCTCATTCCCGTCCAACTCGACTTGGATGAGATGAACTATTCATCATGGGTGTACTTCTTCACCCATTTTTGTCGCGATAATCAACTGTTGGACCACCTTGAAACCAAAAGTGGCCAAGATGCATGCACCAAGCACCTCTTCGCCTCCTGATGCGGAGTGGTTGAAAATTGATTCCATTCTCCTTTCTTGGATATTTGTTACGGTCTCTAAAACCCTTCAACAACGGTTAGTTGTTGCAAACCCTAAAACGGCACACGAGGCATGGGATACCCTAGTCACAATCTTTTCCGACAACAAAAGAACCCGTTCCATCGCTTTGAAAGTGGAGTTACGATCGTTAAAACTCGGTGACATGGGCATTGATGTATACTTTTGAAAAATAGAATCCATCGCAACAATTTTAAATACCCTTGGTTCGCGTATAGACGATGAAGATGTGGTGACTTTTGCTTTGGAAGGGTTGCCCGCAAGGTATGATAACATGGCCACAATCATTGCTCATCGGGATCCCTTTCCCAATCTCAAAACCGTTAGATCCATGCTCACCACGGAGGAGATGCGTTTGAAGGCTCATACTCAAGAAACTATGTCCGATTCGACCTCATCCTCACCCATGGTTCTATTAGCAATTACCGGTTCCAACACCCGTCGTTCATCTTCATCCACGGAAAAAGTTAACAAGCCGTGTATAAATTGGAGCAAGGGTTCATGTCGTTTTGGTGCATCGTGCAAATTCTTGCATAACGGGACGCATGGTGTGCATGCTACTGTTAACTCTCAATATTCTATATCACCCAACACATTGTCCTCCAATGATATGCATGCATTACAACAGTTCCTAGTCAAGTTAGGAATTAGTGGGACCAACAGTGGACACCAAAACATACCCACGAACCCCGTTGCATATATGACCAGTCCACCTGCACCCACTAGCCCTTCTTTGCCGTACATGAACCCTCACCCATATGGGATGACAGGTCAGTCCCTACTTTATAACCCTACGGTTCAGCAACAATAGCAGTTCACCTCCCCGGCGGTTCACTAGGTCACCCAGTCCACCTACCCGGGTCATCAACAGCAGCAGTCCACCCACCAGGTTCAGCAGTCCACATGTCACGGTCTAGCCCAACAGTCCACAGTTCAGTCCAATCAAGTGGTTCAGCAGGCCACGGTTCACTTTGGCTTTGGTACGCCGGTTCATACAGCTGGTATTCTTGGACCCGCTCCGGTTCATAATGTCCAGACCACTCCAGGGGGTTCGTTAGGGGCTGTTTCGGGTCAAGAGATTATTCTACCACATGCATTTGCCACTAGCACTCCTCATTAACCCGCTCCTGGTAATTGGAACATGGATACAGGTGGGTCCTCTCACCTAAATGACTCGGTCAATAATCTTAGTGATGTATTTAATTCGAGTATTTATTCATCTATTGCGGTTGGTGACGGGCACACTATTCCCGTCACCAACTCTGGCCATAGCATTTTACCGACCCCCTTCCGACCACTTCACCTAAATAATGTTCTTATCACCCCTCATATTGTTAAAAACTTAATTTCTGTACGTCAGTTTGTCTGTGAAAATTATTGCACTGTTGAATTTGATCCTTTTGGTTTTTCTGTTAAGGACTTTCAAACCCGTCAGGTGCTGCTCCGCTGTGATAGCACTAGCGACATCTACCCTGTCACCAAGCCTTCTCCCATTCCTCAAGCCTACCTCACAAGTCAGTATACGTGGCATCAACGACTTGGTCATCCAGGAAGTGAAGTGTTACGCCGTGTTATTTCTAATAATTTTATATCATGTAATAAAGAGAAATCCCCCGTGCTTTGTCATGCTTGTCAGCTTGGCAAACACGTGCGACTTCCTTTCGTTAGTTCATCTACTTTAGTTCAAAGTTGTTTTGATATTGTTCACTCGGATTTATGGGCTTTCCCAATCCCGAGTCTGTCTGGATTCAAATATTATGTTATTTTTCTGGATCATCATTCTCAGTTTGTATGGGTTTATCCGTGGTTAACAAATCTGATGTTTTGTCCAAATTTACATTATTTCGCACTTTTGTCAAAACTCAATTTCACCGTGAAATCAAGTCCTTCAAGTGTGACCATGGTGGTGAATTTGATAACCACGCTTTTCATAAATTATTTAACAACAATGGGATACAATTTCGATTCTCCTGTCCCCGCACCTCTCAACAAAATGGTAAATCTGAACGTATGATTCGCACCATTAACAACCTTATACGCACCTTGCTTTTTCAAGCCCACCTACCCCCAAACTACTGGGTCGAAGCCCTCAACATGGCTGCTTATCTCTTAAATATTTTACCATCCCGTGCCATTGACAATGACATCCCTTTTACACGCATGTTTGGCCTCTCACCTGACTACCGTATTTTACGTGTGTTTGGATGTCTTTGTTACCCTCACATTGATGCTGACCACAAACTCGGGCCACGAGCCACGCCCTCCATATTTTTGGGTCATGCCGCTAATCACCGCGGCTACCGTTTCTTAGACCTAAACACTAACAAAATCATTATATCCCGCCATGTCACTTTTGATGAGACGGTTTTTCCCTTTGGTACCACCACAACCACTGCAAAACCATCCTACGAATTCTTGGATGATTCACCTAACCTCATTTCCACCATCATAAAACTCACTCCAACACCGACCTCATCCACACAACCATCTGTACCTGAACCACCATCCCTACCTACTTCCCCCATTACAACCGCTCTTGACTCTCCACCTTCACCCATTATGGCTTCCCCAGACATCCTACCCTCCCCACAAACAACCAACCCAACTACACAACCTATGGCCCCCGTTTCCATTTCCCAAAACCCCCCACCTATTGCTGACCCTACCCCGACCACGACATCGGTTCATCAAATGGTTACACGTTCCCGTGTCGGGACTACCCGTCCCAATTGTAACACCCCAACCCGACAAGAGTAGAAGTGTCACATTCTGGTGTCATATCAGAACATACAATTAAAAGCGGAAGTCTTAAGAATAAAGTATCAAGTCATTTAAACAATGATTTACAAGGAAAATTACAAAACCCAAAATATCTAAGATAAAATGAAATTTCAAAACAAAAGCCCGCCAAAATAAGTCCAAATAATAAGGTAACTAGGGTTAGTCCACTAAGATAATCCACCTCTCAGCCCAATCAAAGCCCATCTTCAAACCTAAAACCTGCCGCAGGAAAAGAAATGCGGCTGAGCTTAAAAAGCCCAGTGAACAGATATAACAAAATGAAAGCTAAGTAAAATCTGAAATGCGAAATGAAACAAAGGAAACGAATAACAAAGTCGCAGCGAAATGAGGACAATGAGTCAATGAGGATCCTGCAGAACACAATTATACAGATATCCAAAGCACATATAACAAGGAGAACGAAGCCAAGCAAAGCATCAAGACAAGCATACAAGCACATACAACCCAGGCATACAAGTACTGAAACATAAGCAAGCATAGCAGACACAATATCCACACAACATATACAGCATACAATCAAATCAGGAAAATCATAAGCCATACAAGTCAAAGAGAAATTTAAGGCAAACGGAAGCAATTAATTAGTAAGTGAGCATGGCAATCACACAGGACATAAACCCTTAGATGAAAACATAACCAGTATCATAACAACGGAAGTACTAATAGCAGTCAAAACATGGCAGTCACACGTAACAAGTAGGAAATACAGTATGAGCATTATAATTAAATGAACTAGGGGCATAGCAAGGCAATTAAACAAGTTAACAAGCCAGACGTCACAAGCTGAACCATTTACCCAATCAAACCGTAGCATAAACCGAAATGCAAACATGGCAGGTCAACAACAATTAGATAAGGATACAACGGATAGTCATAGTCCACGAGATCAACTGAACGCAGTACACATAATAAACAGACAAAACTATCGATTACACACTAGCATGATCACCAGACAATACAGAGGGTCACATAATAGTGAGATCACATATCATCAGTTAGAAACAGGTAACTCAGATAACCGCATATTAATCACATCATAGTAGGATAATCACTGGTCACATAAAACATGAATAGTATCATCAATTTCAATAAGCATATAATAACCCGGTACGTGAATGGAACCATAGTCTGAAGTAACGGAATGAAAGTGTGACAGATCAATGTAATGGAGTATCTATATCTTGGTAAAAGTGAATCATATAAGGGTATTGAGTAATGAACAAGTAATACAGATTATGGTGCGTTGGGGAATACGGAAGGTACAATATAGGTTTATCAAAAGTGTAAGGGTTATCAGAAATCTACCCGAGCCCGGAAACATATCATATCATATCATATCATAAGTAGCCATTGTATTCGGAGGGGTGACCTCGGAATACCATACATAATAAGAGGGGAGACCTCAGTAACAAATGGAGTAGCTAGCTCCCAGAATTGTGAAGACGCGGATTGCACCAGACATCATTCACCATATAAAGCTCCAATCAGATCAAATCCCTCGAAACATATCAAATCTAGGATGCATCCATACGCCCCCCGGAAACATAGTGGCCAAATCATATACATATAGTGAGCTCATAATCATATCATAATGGGGACGGTGTGGAACATCACTCAACCACACTAAAGTCATGCCATTGGTGCATCAATGACACGGTCAGGTTACCTTCCTGACTAGGAAACATATTTGGCTCGGGTATCAAACTGATGGGTCAAAGCATAATTATATCATATCATAAGGGTTCATATCAGGTTCATATCAAAGGTTTAAAAGTCAAAGGTTCATATCAGATTTCCATAACATAAGTTCATAATCAGAGGTTCATAATCAGATGGTTCATAATCATAAGGTTCATAATCAGAAGTTCATAATCATAACAAACGAATATCATGGCGAACAGAATCATATCAAAGGGGTTATGTCGGAATCATATCAAAAGGATCATAACATAAGGAAATTATAGCAAGGGATATCATAAGTGAAGTAAAGTTAAGGATCGAAAAGTTATGAGAAATCCCTACTGAAAAGGGATAGAATATCTGTACCTTATTCGGAGCAAATCACAATGAAAGTAAAATCAAGAAAGAGATCAATCCCGTCGCCCAGAACCTATATGAATTAAATAACGTTCTATAAGAATCAGATCACTCGTTTAAGACGGCTTTCCATTTTTAGCAGGTTCCCACTTTTAGAAATCTTTCTATTTTAGGTAACTTTCTATTTTAGGCAGGTTTCCATATTTAGCAACTTTCCATAATTAGCAGGTTTCCATATTTAGTAATTTTAGTTACTTATCTAAAGTTAAATAATGAAAACGAGTGTTATTATGATTTAAGGATCATTTATGACAAGTTACAAAAGTTTAGGGTTTAAAATGTCAATAATGCAAAGTATAGGGTTAAAAATGTAAATATAGCAAGTTTACTCATTTTACTCATTAAATCCATTTAGTTACTATATTAACAAGTTAATCCATCAAGTTTCATAATTTACAAAACAACCCCTTAATTTTATTAAATCAACATAAAACATTATAAACCCTAGTTTTTATGTTATAGTTATCGTATCCGTTTTAAACCATTTTAGCTTGATTATTACAAGATTACATGACATCTTAATATGATATCATTTTAGGTCGAGACCCTCTTCCAAATAAACATATATTACGCCCCATGTTCATATCAAACAAGCCCATAAATTATTCGTTATCGATTCCATTTATCACATACGTATTCGTATAGTTTCAAAAGCTCATTGAATCCTTAAACAAAACATATATGTGTCGACATATTTAGAACCCAAAAATCAGTTTTGTATTCATATTTCATACCATATATCATACGATTTATATAGGTTTAGAATCAAGGTTTTTATGTAATCCATTTCATCATTTTATGTGACAAACGAAATCATCATTTTATGTGTTTCATAATTCGAATAACAAGCCCTAGAAAATGATTATGAGCCACGAATTGAATAAGAAACAAAGAGGAGAATACGGAAGATGATGATACGTTACCCTAGTAGCGTGTACGTGACAAGGAAACAAGAATCAAACCACCACAATCAAAACCAAACCTCCTTGGCTATATCAAACCCACGGCCAAGATCATAAACCCACGTCCAAGCTTATTTTGGAACCAAACACGATCACCACGTCCACCAATCGATCACACACGATCACGAGCCTCCTAGGAACACTTTTCTTGTTGGATTTTCGGATTAAAATGAAGAAAATATTAAGGTGCCGCCACTTATTGAGAATGAGAGAGACCTAGGGTTTTTCTTGTGTTTTTGAAATGAAAAAGAAGAGATAAATGAGAGTTTAATAAAATTGATTTGGTTGTTTAATGAGGAGCCTAATGACCGGCCATCAAGGAGGGGGGAAAGACCAAGTTTTTGACTTTCCAATCTTATCACTTCATAATGTATGTAGTCTTGTTAGTAGTCTAGGTTAATTGTGTACATATGGACATGTTTATTTGTTACTTAGAGTTTAATCATTTATGTTCTTTTAATTTATATCATAAGTTAATTCCTTTCATAATGGTTGAATATTATTAATGATATAACTTGTTAAACGATGTTGACGTGTTTTTTTTCCGAATTTGTATAATTTTAAGTTTGAGGGCAAAATTGTCATTTCACGCGATTGAGATTTTAGGGTTTTACAACTCTTCCCCTCTAAAAAGAAAATTTTCGTCCTCAAAAATTGAAGTCGGAGTGGTACACAGAGACGAACGAGATTAAGGCAGACATAGCAATTCATAGACTCATACAGATCATAATAATATCGGTTCTAAAGCGTACAAATCTTATACGTAACAGATGTCGGTGAGAATCTCACAAGAGGTACTGAATTTCAAACGAACATAAGGGGCTATGAATAACGGTATGAGTCCTAGTCCATTCACGTACCAACCCCAAGCATTTCCCAAGATATCGTATGATTTCAATAAGTTCAAATTATATGATCTCGGTATTATCACGTTGATCAGGCGTCATAATACTTGCATCACATAACAAGCTCTTATTGTCATCATATTCTATCCCGGGTCATGACAAACCACATAACCAATAGCACACAAGACATATCACATACAGATATCAAGTAACATACCAGAGCAGACCAGAATCGCGTACATACAGCATATAACACATCAAACAACTTACCATATCACAATGAAAGAATGCCACCAACTTGCATAAAACGGTTCCTCATGACTCATTACTGTCGGTCCAAAAGAAAAGCTGAGATATACCAGAATGCTAAACGATCAAACTTCACGATTCAAACCGAGTTCTGAACAAATCAAGAAAAGCAATACCGATCAGAATCACTTAACAGAATATCAAACCGCCTCAAAACGCATGACAAACGAATCGGAGTAACATAAGTCGTGCCCAAATCATATGAAGTAGATGAACCCTCTCAGCCACCGGTTGAATCTTGTCTCCGTCTTTTGCGTCTTTGGTTGGTACGTCCAGCTTCCTCCAGCAGCATCCTGATGCCTCCAGCAGCATGGCAGTCGGGTGTGGCTTCTGCTTCACGAACCTCTCCAGCACAAGAACTGTTGCAGCAACGCAGGGTCGGCACCATCATCTTCGATTCCACGAGTAGTCTCCATCTGACGGTCGACAAACGGATGTGCGAAGACAAAGTAAACAAAATCAAATGCGAAGAGAAGAAGGCAAAATCAGTGAAGACAAAAGATTATCGAATTCAAATCTGGACAACAATCAAAAGGAATCGGAAGAGATCAGAACAGACGGAAACCTAATGTCTACCCAGTCCTCACAGGTCAATCCTAAGGTCAACAAGACGAAACCTGGGCTCTGATACCATAATTGTAACACCCCAACCCGACAAGGGTAGAAGTGTCACATTCTGGTGTCATATCAGAACATACAATTAAAAGCGGAAGTCTTAAGAATAAAGTATCAAGTCATTTAAACAATGATTTACAAGGAAAATTACAAAACCCAAAATGTCTAAGATAAAATGAAATTTCAAAACAAAAGCCCGCCAAAATAAGTCCAAATAATAAGGTAACTAGGGTTAGTCCACTAAGATAATCCACCTCTCAGCCCAATCAAAGCCCATCTTCAAACCTAAAACCTGCCGCAGGAAAAGAAATGCGGCTGAGCTTAAAAAGCCCAGTGAACAGATATAACAAAACGAAAGCTAAGTAAAATCTGAAATGCGAAATGAAACAAAGGAAACGAATAACAAAGTCGCAGCGAAATGAGGACAATGAGTCAATGAGGATCCTGCAGAACACAATTATACAGATATCCAAAGCACATATAACAAGGAGAACGAAGCCAAGCAAAGCATCAAGACAAGCATACAAGCACTTACAACCCAGGCATACAAGTACTGAAACATAAGCAAGCATAGCAGACACAATATCCACACAACATATACAGCATACAATCAAATCAGGAAAATCATAAGCCATACAAGTCAAAGAGAAATTTAAGGCAAACGGAAGCAATTAATTAGTAAGTGAGCATGGCAATCACACAGGACATAAACCCTTAGTTGAAAACATAACCAGTATCATAACAACGGAAGTACTAATAGCAGTCAAAACATGGCAGTCACACGTAACAAGTAGGAAATACAGTATGAGCATTATAATTAAATGAACTAGGGGCATAGCAAGGCAATTAAACAAGTTAACAAGCCAGACGTCACAAGCTGAACCATTTACCCAATCAAACCGTAGCATAAACCGAAATGCAAACATGGCAGGTCAACAACAATTAGATAAGGATACAACGGACAGTCATAGTCCACGAGATCAACTGAACGTAGTACACATAATAAACAGACAAAACTATCGATTACACACTAGCATGATCACCAGACAATACAGAGGGTCACATAATAGTGAGATCACATATCATCAGTTAGAAACAGGTAACTCAGATAACCGCATATTAATCACATCATAGTAGGATAATCACTGGTCACATAAAACATGAATAGTATCATCAATTTCAATAAGCATATAATAACCCGGTACGTGAATGGAACCATAGTCTGAAGTAACGGAATGAAAGTGTGACAGATCAATGTAATGGAGTATCTATATCTTGGTAAAAGTGAATCATATAAGGGTATTGAGTAATGAACAAGTAATACAGATTATGGTGCGTTGGGGAATACGGAAGGTACAATATAGGTTTATCAAAAGTGTAGGGTTATCAGAAATCTACCCGAGCCCGAAAACATATCATATCATATCATATCATATCATAAGTAGCCATTGTATTCGGAGGGGTGACCTCGGAATACCATACATAATAAGAGGGGAGACCTCAGTAACAAATGGAGTAGCTAGCTCCCAGAATTGTGAAGACGCGGATTGCACCCGACATCATTCACCATATAAAGCTCCAATCAGATCAAATCCCTCGAAACATATCAAATCTAGGATGCATCCATACGCCCCCCGGAAACATAGTAGCCAAATCATATACATATAGTGAGCTCATAATCATATCATAATGGGGACGGTGTGGAACATCACTCAACCACACTAAAGTCATGCCATTGGTGCATCAATGACACGGTCAGGTTACCTTCCTGACTAGGAAACATATTTGGCTCGGGTATTAAACTGATGGGTCAAAGCATAATTATATCATATCATAAGGGTTCATATCAGGTTCATATCAAAGGTTTAAAAGTCAAAGGTTCATATCAGATTTCCATAACATAAGTTCATAATCAGAGGTTCATAATCAGATGGTTCATAATCATAAGGTTCATAATCAGAAGTTCATAATCATAACAAACGAATATCATGGCGAACAGAATCATATCAAAGGGGTTATGTCGGAATCATATCAAAAGGATCATAACATAAGGAAATTATAGCAAGGGATATCATAAGTGAAGTAAAGTTAAGGATCGAAAAGTTATGAGAAATCCCTACTGAAAAGGGATAGAATATCTGTACCTTATTCGGAGCAAATCACAATGAAAGTAAAATCAAGAAAGAGATCAATCCCGTCGCCCGGAACCTATATGAATTAAATAACGTTCTATAAGAATCAGATCACTCGTTTAAGACGGCTTTCCATTTTTAGCATGTTCCCACTTTTAGAAATCTTTCTATTTTAGGTAACTTTCTATTTTAGGCAGGTTTCCATATTTAGCAACTTTCCATAATTAGCAGGTTTCCATATTTAGTAAGTTTAGTTACTTATCTAAAGTTAAATAATGAAAACAAGTGTTATTATGATTTAAGGATCATTTATGACAAGTTACAAAAGTTTAGGGTTTAAAATGTCAATAATGCAAAGTATAGGGTTAAAAATATAAATATAGCAAGTTTACTCATTTTACTCATTAAATCCATTTAGTTACTATATTAACAAGTTAATCCATCAAGTTTCATAATTTACAAAACAACCCCTTAATTTTATTAAATCAACATAAAACATTATAAACCCTAGTTTTTATGTTATAGTTATCGTATCCGTTTTAAACCATTTTAGCTTGATTATTACAAGATTACATGACATCTTAATATGATATCATTTTAGGTCGAGACCCTCTTCCAAATAAACATATATTACGCCCCATGTTCATATCAAACAAGCCCGTAAATCATTCGTTATCGATTCCATTTATCACATACGTATTCGTATAGTTTCGAAAGCTCATTGAATCCTTAAACAAAACATATATGTGTCGACATATTTAGAACCCAAAAATCAGTTTTGTATTCATATTTCATACCATATATCATACGATTTATATAGGTTTAGAATCAAGGTTTTTATGTAATCCATTTCATCATTTTATGTGACAAACGAAATCATCATTTTATGTGTTTCATAATTCGAATAACAAGCCCTAGAAAATGATTATGAGCCACGAATTGAATAAGAAACAAAGAGGAGAATACGGAAGATGATGATACGTTACCCTAGTAGCGTGTACGTGACAAGGAAACAAGAATCAAACCACCACAATCAAAACCAAACCTCCTTGGCTATATCAAACCCACGGCCAAGATCATAAACCCACGTCCAAGCTTATTTTGGAACCAAACACGATCATCACGTCCACCAATCGATCACACACGATCACGAGCCTCCTAGGAACACTTTTCTTGTTGGATTTTCGGATTAAAATGAAGAAAATATTAAGGTGCCGCCACTTATTGAGAATGAGAGAGACCTAGGGTTTTTCTTGTGTTTTTGAAATGAAAAGGAAGAGATAAATGAGAGTTTAATAAAATTGATTTGGTTGTTTAATGAGGAGCCTAATGACCGGCCATCAAGGAGGGGGGAAAGACCAAGTTTTTGACTTTCCAATCTTATCACTTCATAATGTATGTAGTCTTGTTAGTAGTCTAGGTTAATTGTGTACATATGGACATGTTTATTTGTTACTTAGAGTTTAATCATTTATGTTCTTTTAATTTATATCATAAGTTAATTACTTTCATAATGGTTGAATATTATTAATGATATAACTTGTTAAACGATGTTGACGTGTTTTTTTTCCGAATTTGTATAATTTTAAGTTTGAGGGCAAAATTGTCATTTCACGCGATTGAGATTTTAGGGTTTTACACCAATCCTCGTTACGCTTGTCATGTGTCTTTGGTTTCCCCTTTACCCCGATCCTATAACAATGCTTTCCACGACCCGAATTGGTTGAATGCTATGTATGATGAATTTAATGCTCTTATTAAAAACAACACTTGGATTCTTGTACCCCGCGCTATGGACACCAATATTGTTCGCTGTATGTGGTTATTTCTCCACAAGTACTTGGCGGATGGTACTCTCAGTCGCTACAAGGCTCGCCTTGTCGCGAATGGTAGCACTCAGATAGAGGGGGTTGATGTTGATGAGACTTTTAGCCCGGTTGTCAAACCTGGCACTATACGCACGGTTCTCAGTTTGGCTGCTTCTAGACATTGGCCGGTTCACCAGCTTGATGTTAAGAATGCCTTTTTGCATTTATCTAAGACTATTTATGTCACACCCCCAAATTAGCTGTTTTGCAGCGGAATGGAATTCCTGGGGGTTGACTGTCATAGCATCAAAGTTATAGTTATATCGAACGACCTAAAGTGTCATTTTGAAAATATCGTTTGATTCTGTAAAATAATCAGAGTTTACAAAACATAGGTCCCAATAGATTTCCATGGTACGAAAATAAGTTTGTTACAATCAAACGATAGTTAGGTGCATAAAATATAGGTGAGACGCGTCGACACCGCGACTCTATGATAAATCCATATGCATGCCATGAAGTGAATGCCTTAGATACCTGAGATAAAACATGCTAAAAGTGTCAACACAATGGTTGAGTGAGTTCATAGAGTTTGGTTAGCAAGTAAAGTTTTTAAAGAGCGTTCATGCAACAAAGGCAAAGTTTTTGGTCATTTAGAATAGTCCACAAAGCAAAGGCATTGTAAATCCACTCAGTTCCAAGTTCCGCCCATACAAAACTTGCAACATGTGTGTTCACAATCCACTGCCAAAATATGTATGTCTAATAGTAAAGTGCACATTATCATAATAGTTCACAAAGCAAAGGCATTGTAAATCCACTCAGTTCCAAGTTCCGCCCATACAAAACTTGCAACCTGTGTGTTCACAACCCATTGCACAAAATAAAGTGTGTCTAATAGTCGAATATAAGTTACCATAATAATTCACAATATTGCACCACATATATAATAATGTATGCCAGGCAAAGCCCCTAGAATAAATAATATGCGTCCCGTAACATAGTGGACGAGAGGTTGGCCGACCTCTAATACCGCTATCCATACTACCTACTAATAGGAGACTAACAATGCGAATGTACGAACAGTACATCATACAACTATTATATACAATTAAGAACACTCCGAACATGGGAGAATTTGCACTGCTCCGAACAGGGGAGACTTTAGATTGAGAACGCTCCGTAACATAGTGAGACGTTCTGCTCCGGACCGGGGAGGCTTTAAATTGAGAACGCTCCGTAACATAGTGAGACGTTCTGCTCCGGACCGAGGAGGCTTTATAGTGATGCTCCGAACATGGGAGACTTTATAGTGATGCTCCGAACATGGGAGACTTTATAGTGATGCTCCGAACATGGGAGACTTTATAGTGATGCTCCGAACATGGGAGACTTTACGTCAAGGTCATAACACGTCCGGTTTAATAAGTTCAAACAAGTCATAAGTTTGTATTTAAGATCAAGAGTTCCGTTCAAAAGTTCGTAATTAAGTTCAAAGATTTAAGTCGAGTTAAAAAGTTCAAAACAGTCAAAGAGCTTGAATAATATCAAAAGGTTCAAGATAGTCGAAGCGTTCAAAATCACGTCAAACATGTTTTAAAATATATCAAAAGGGTCCTTGTACAAGTTAAAAGAGTTTAACTATATGTCAAAAGGTTCATATCAAGTCCAAAGTGTTCACTTATATGTTAAAGGGTCCGAATCAATTTAAAAGAGCGCAAATATACATGTCGAAGGGTTCAAAATCAAGGAAAGTGATTCAAATAGTAGCGTTCATAACATAGTGATCAGTTTAGTTCAGGCATAATCTACTTACGCGCACATAGAGTGAAACAAAAGATATTTAAGTTCATATAAATGTAAAGTAAAAGCAAGTAGTTGAGCATGTATCTCCCCCGAAGAGTTTATAAAATAATTAAACGAGTAAAAGTGGGGCTACGAACTCACCTGGTGCAATAGTTATGATGACAAAGTGGATGCACAGAAATGAGACGCAACGCTCTAACCGCGACCTATTATGAATGATATGCTCTAATATAAGTCATGAAACAATGTCGTGCATGCAAACTAATATGATATCCATACCACTTGTACATTTTTGAAAATAAAGTTTATCGTCGAAATATATGTTTATGACATCTCGTCATATTATAAAATACTTTACAAGTATTTACGTTGAAATGATATCCTACGATAGTCATTTTATGATTTATTATGAAATTATAACTTTTCGTCGTAAAATAATGTCATTTGACAATTTCATGAAAGTGACTAAACGGCCTTGAAAAGCTAGTCGTAAAATGGTGAATATTGAGTGTTAGGAAACAAACTCAACGGTTTTGGAAAGCTTGTATCACTATCCCAAAGTTTTAGCTTTTAAGTTTTTATCATAGAGGTCTCGATCATGGAGAAAAACATAGGTAAAGTAGGGTACTTGTATCCAAAATATTGTTTAAGGGTGGTTTTCGGCAAAGTTTAAGTGACCGTATTTTACTCGTTACAACTCCGTTTGACGAACGGTTGGACGTTTTGGAAAATAGGCTAGGCGAACTTACTTTTACTAGAAGACATCGTTTCATAAAAAGTACTCCATCAATGTTAAAAACAACCCTCAACATGGTTATTTGCGGCCGATATGTTTGTCTATTAGAAAATATATTAGTTATGCTTATATAAAATAGTTACGGCAACTTGTTTAAAATGTGAATAACTTAGTCGTTATAAGTCCGTTTTCTACGTTTTATATATCCTCGGAATCGTGATAATATATACTAATATATTTTTGATAAGTCGACACATTTAATAACGCTTAAGATTCATTTTTGACTCGTAATAAGTTAAAATAACATGCTGAATTTTCTGAGTTTTATAGTTTTCGTCGTCAAACTTGAAAATATCATAACTTCTTCGTTATAACTCCGTTTTAACCCGTTCAAGTGGCCACGTTTTCATTTTAAAGTATATTTTCTGAATATCTAGCCCAAATATTTTTATCAACTGTCAAAATTTCCAGAATTCGAAAATAAGATCAGACCTCTAAATAAAGTTGTCGAAATGAGTTTTTCTCGCGCAAAACCTATTCTAACCAATTCAAAACAACTCCGGAGCTATTCTAATCCTACCATACACCTTCTTAGGGTGTCATGGGTTCCTAGACATCACCAAAAGTGATATGTTTCAAGGGATTAATTATAGGATGGATAAAACTTATTATAAGTAATAAAAGACTAAAAGTGGTATAGACTCATATGTAACATGCATGTTTTCTAAAAGAAACATAAAAATATATCAAGTAAGAGTATGAAAGATTATGAAAAATTATTAGAACACTTACTTGAAGGATTGAAGGGTTTTGAGCAAAGTATACTTAAATAAATCATGAGGTTTTTATTTCAAAACCTATACTAGATCACTACATGAGCTTGATAATCACTTGAACCTTGAAAACTTTATGGTTTCTCTTGGTGTTCTTGATGTGGCCGGTTATGGAGGAAGGAAAGAAGAGAGGAAAATTTTTATCACACCTTTGATATTTTGTAATCTATGTGTTGTAGTATAAAACTAATATAAGTATTAGTATAGGTAGATATTTGTACTCAAAATAGTTGAGTCATCCACATACATGTCGACCAACATATAAAAAAAAAGCTATATGCATTTAGTAATAATTAAGTGTATTAATGTAGAGTAAATGTGTAGTTAATTAAGGATAATTAGTAACTTGTGTACATATTTAAGCATTTAGGGTAACGTTAGCCAAAAATAAATTTTAACGGATCAAAATAAAATATATTGAAGTCATAAAAATTATAAAATACATTTCTTACAAGAACTGAGTGAAATAATAATTATCGGATTGAATTTACGAAAACCGTCGTAATTATATAAATATAACAATTTATTTACGAAATAAATTTAAAACACCGGGTAAACTCATAATATTATTTTTATAATCTTAATATGAGTATAAAAATATATCGGAATAAATTTTTGGAAGTTTCGGATCAATTGTTCAAAGTAAATGATCGTGCGATAGCGTTTATTTAATAAGAAATATATACGTTAATGAAATATAAATTTTGAAAAATGACCGGAAATTGAGAATTGTGACAATTTACATGCACCAGCCTCCTGGTTTTCATGATACTGAGCATCCGGATTATGTTTGTTTGTTACGCAGATCACTGTATGGGTTGAAACAAGCTCCTCGGGCTTGGTTTCAGCGTTTTTCTACTTATGTTCTTGGGATTGGATTTACACATAGTCGCTGTGACTCTTCCTTGTTTATCTATCATCAGGGACTGATACTGCTTATATTTTATTATATGTTGATGATATTGTACTGATTGCTTCTTCTGATGGATTACTACAGCGTATTATTGCATCTCTGCATAAGGAGTTCTCTATGACAGATTTGGGTTCTCTAAATTATTTTTTGGGCATCTCTGTTACACGTGACTCTTCTGGTATGTTTTTGTCGCAGCGCAAGTATGCTACAGAGATCCTTGAGCGTGCTTACATGGCTGATTATAATTCCAGTCGGACTCCGGTTGACAATGAGTCTAAACTGGGAGATGATGGCATTTTGGTTTCTGACCCCACATTATATCGAAGTCTTGCAGGGTCGCTTTAGTACCTCACATTCACTCGCCCTGATATATCTTATGTTGTACAGCAGGTGTGTCTTCATATGCATGATCCGCGAGAGCCTCATTTCTCTGCCCTCAAACGGATTTTGCGCTACATACAGGGTACTTTGGATTATGGGCAACAGTTGTATTCCTCTTCTACTACCTCATTGGTTGCATATTCTGATGCTGATTGGGCTGGTTGCCCAACTACTCGAAGGTCCACCTCTGGCTATTGTGTATTTCTTGGCAACAATTTACTCTCCTGGTCATCAAAGCGCCAACCGACATTGTTGATAAGGTTTTAAAAGGTACCATTTTGAGGGGTCGTTTAAGTCCTTATTTGATCACTTTTGTATCCGTTATTGCTTAATATCGTTCCTTTTCACTTTTTAGGTCTCGTGAAGGCAAAATGCTGGAATGGCACTTATTTGGACGAAAAGGCGCGAATATATGAAGAAAATGGCCAAAGTCAAAATCGAGACACTCACAGTTGCTGAAACTAGAAGGCGACAGCGTCAGGTGTTAATGGCGACGCCGTCCCAAAATTATTGTGACGATCCAGAACCCAAAACTCGTATTTTCAAGTGACGACGTCTAGTTGTGGAAGAGTAGGCCGTCGCTACTCAGACGGCCTATATGCAATCCAGACGACGTCAGAAGCTGAAGAGGACGGCGTCACGGACATAAGGTGACGCCGTCGCAAGGTTAACGTGGCCAAGACGAAACCCTAATGACGGCGACACGACGGCGTCACTAAACATAAGGTGACGCCGTCGCAATTGTAATCTTATATATAGAATCCGAATTTTTCAGTCTTTGTGTGGAGAGTCTTTGGAGTAAAAACCTAAAACCGAACCTAAGGTGTCTTGTACAGTATTTTAGGGTTTTAAACCCTATCTTACATCAAGATAAGTCTTTACTTCATTAATTCAATTATGTCTTTGATTAGTTGTGTGTATGCTTGCATGTTCTCCATGTCCGGCTAATTTACTTGTGTGTTTGCTTAGGAAGTATGAAACTTAATTATTGAATATTGATTGGTTGTTTCTTATCTTAGTTGATTAATGATCTAGTAATGCGATAGGTCATTCGTTGTGTACTTAATGCTTGATTCATCTTTGTGAACCTTAGAATATAATTACCTGAGTAGTTGTAGGCTAAACCATCCAAAGAGCGCCTTAGAGTAGGAGTTTATCATCCCTAGTGGGTTTGTAGACGAGACCCTTTGGTAAGTTCAAAGAGTTAGGGAGAAACGCATACCCTACAACTTTAGACACACAACGCAATTAAGAATAAGACGTGACACTCAACCATCAATAGGAGATAATTAAGGAGTAATACAAACTAAGTAAACACATCTTTAACTATCATACGAGCACACAACAATAGACATAGACTATCCTCACCTTAGTTAATTAGATAATTAGATAGTAGAGTAATCGGTAGAAATACCAAACCCCCAAATCCAAGCCCCGAGATTCGTACTTTTTCTTTTTCTAAAAAACATAAAAAGAAAAAAAATAATCTTCCTCAACCCCAACCTTAGCGTAGTAACTTCTCACTAGCATTCCTATTCCCCTAGAGAACGATATCAATTCCAGTGGCTTCCCCTAATACTACACTACAACGATTAGGTTCACTGCCTAGGGTGTTGAAAAACTTGCTCGACGAAAAGGAAGTTCCTTTGACCCCGAACGACACGTGTAGCGTTATCAAGTTTTTGGCGCCGCTGCCGGGGAATAGAATAGCTAGTTAGTAGTCCACCTCGTTTAGGTTTATTTACTTGATTCCTATCAAGTAAATTTTTCTCATTTTTAGCCTTCTCTTAGTCTATCCCCCTTCTTCGTGACCTTTTTTCGTAATCCCATCACTTTTCATCATGGAAGGTGATAACCAACCACCACTCATCAACCCACCACCAAATGACCCGCCAAGAGCCCGTACTCTTGGTGAATACTCGAGACCAAGCCACTTAGGCTATAGGAACACCATTGAGCTTCCCGACCAAGCCCAAACTACGGCCCTGCGATCCGACACCATCCGGTTGGTGCAAAACGGATGTGCATTCCATGGACTTCGTTCCGAAGATCCAAATCAGCATCTTAGGGATTTCCTTAAAATTGTCGATTCCATCGACCTTGATGCTACTACTCGGGATACCACGCGTCTGCGTCTCTTCCAATTCTCTCTACGGGACCAAGCTAGTAATTGGCTTGACCGACTTCCCGCCGGATCCATCTCAAGCTGGGAAGATCTCACCACTCATTTCCTTGCTCAATTTTTCCCGCCGGGGAGAACCACTAAGCTTAGGAATGACATCTTGATGTTCCAACAACGTCAAGGTGAATCTCTCTACGAAGCATGGACCCGATTCAAGGACTTACTTCATAAAGTCCCTCATCACGGCATTGATCTTTGGCTCCTAGTCCAAATTTTTTATGATCATGTCAGTCTCTCTCTCCAACAAACCATTGATTATGCCTCCGGTGGAAGACTAAGTAACCTCGATGCTGAGACATGCTGGGAAGTTATTGAGGACCTTGCTCAATATGAAGAGGAAGGTTGGGAAATTCCAGTTGTTCATGAAAACGGGTCAACTTCTCGAGCACAAGCAATTATGAGTATGGAGGCCCAAGTGAAAGCATTAATGGGAGTAACCACGCGTGCTGATGAACATATGAATGCGGTCAAGGAATTTTTGATCCCAAGAAAATCCAGGCAGGACGAATTCGAGGACATTATGTTGACATTTGTCTACAAGCAAGAAGAGGAAATAAAACGCCTCGAAGCTCAAATGCAAACAACTCATGACACCTTCTTGGGCCTAGCTAACAACTTCATATCAAGCATCCGTGGTGAAATCGCAAAAAAAAATAATATACCTAAAAAGCTTGAAAAGGTGTATGCGATACCAGGACATACCGGGGTGACTCCCGAACCTTCCCCCTTAGTAAACCTCGGTGAATCATGTTCTTGCTTAAACCCCTGTCTTAACGTTTCCCACTTGTTCCCTAGAAACACATTCATTGGAATGGTACACGTATCACTTCCCGATTTTCCCAATGCAATGAAAAGTTCTTTCGGTTTTAAACCTGGAAAAAAAGAACCTCACCCTCAAGACTTCGGAACTTCTGAGATCACGATTAAAAGACAATTTGACATATGCATTGCTTACCATAGTGGAGATTACTGGTGGAATAACCAAATTGATTTTAAAATAAAAACCAAGTTTCTTGTCAAAAATAGTAACCAGATTTTTGATCCAGGCGGACTAAAAAAAAAAAAAAAAAAAAAAAAAAAAAAAGAGGAAGTCTGTTTTCTTTTACGAAAATTTGGTCGTGACGCCGTCACACTTTAACAAGTGACGCCGTCGCTAAGCCAGATCAGACGTATTAATACAGCACCCATCTCTTTCATTCTTTACCCTACACATTTTCTATCCGCCCCACACCACACAAAAACGTATTCCCCACATCGAATCCACCATTTTTCCACAACAATCTCCACGAGGTAAGTAATCTACATTGATCTTTGTCTATTCAATTGTTCTAATTCATTTTCGATTTCGTTTTCCCCTCTTTTCTCAAATCCGAAAAACCCCAACTAATTTGATCTATTTCGCCCTTGAAATCTTGTTAAGGCTTAAGATTAGGCGAAGTAGTAGTGTTACCATATGGGGGTTAACTTTGCGAGAAGCCTTTATGGTTTAGGAGTCAAAACCACCTGGCCATTATGCCATTGTTGCTGCAACAAGGGTGTTTGGGTCAAGGGTTATGGTTAGAAACTTGGACTTTTCCCTCGCAATTGTCGGATTTAAAAAAATTGGTCGATCTGACGGCGTCAGGTGTATTCTGTGACGCCGTCAGAACCTGCTTGTGTCGTCCTTTGCATCGCAAATGATACTCATTTGCTCTCCCCTTATTTGATTTCTTGTTTCAGATGAGCAGAAGAGTAAAAAGGACTAGGGGACAATCTTCTAATACTCAAGAAAACATTGCGGACACAATCATTGGGTGGGGAGTATTTACTGAAGAAAGTTGTCAAGCCAGTTACAACGATTTACTCCATCAGACTATTGATTCAGGGGCTGTGTTGGATTGGGGATTTCTGCAGGAGAATGATTTGGCTAGGGAATTTTTGAATAGTTTTAGGAGGGATAAGTTCACTGATCCCCAATGGGAAAGATTGTTTCGAATGGGAGAACCCGTGTATGGCGAGTTGGTATGTGAGTTTCACGCATCATATCTGCCAAATATCAATGCATGTCAGGATAATATTGATTTCCAAGGGATCCGATTTAGGTTAGGAGGGGAATGGAGGGCAATGTCGACGCTTGAGTTTGGATGGAGGTTGGGACTGTATACATCTGAGGATGCTGAGAGTGATGTTTTTAGGACTCGATTTGCAACTGGAATTACCCATAAGGACGAGATGATGGGTATTCAGTTCTGGAACACGATTGCTGATGGGGAGTACATTACTGGGGGTACCCTCGCTTCACAAATCCGAGATCCACGGGTTAGGCTCATACATCGCTGCCTCACCTTCTCTATCACAGGAAGACATGCCACGAGCCATCGTGTCACCTTACCGGACCTATTCTATCTCTACTGCATATTGGCCGAGGGAGTGCACTGCAACATCCCGTTCTGGTTGGCCGATTACTTGAGAACTGCAAGTGGGGTTAGGTTGGAGGATAGGGTGTATGGGGGCATGCTTATTACCCGGTTAGCTCGATCCTTAGGTGTATTGGCAGGAGAGGTACCTTCATACCTAAATACGATGGCAGCACCTAGGGTCGTCAAGGCTAAATCTCTGAAAGCTATGAATGTCCTGATGGATTATGGTAGAGGTTACGCTTGGTTCCGTTCTTAGCCCGCCATTCAAGGTGGTGATGACGATGATGATGAGGAGCCACAGGTACCGGCACACCAGCAGGGAGGTGAAGCAGGAAGCTCTACTGATGCCTACAGGCATATGTCTAGTGGAGATTGGCAGGCCTACCAGGGAGCATGGATGGGGCGCATGGATACATGGATGGCGCAACAGGACCAGAGGGCTAGCTGGACCTACGACCATACTGTCAGACAGATGCATCATCTATCCATGCGTGATCAGCTTGACCCACATCTCCAGATTGATCCTTTCCCAGGGCGGGAGGAGGACTATCCACCCTATGGGTATTTGGGCCATCTTCCCCCTGGTTATGACTATCGTTATGGACCCCCTCCCCCATGATTGATGTAGTAGTTTATGGATTGAGTATGGTTGGCTGTTGAAACAATTTTTATTTTGGCATGTAATAATCTTGGACATCTAAATTAGTAGTGACCTTTGAACTATGTGGTGTTTATTTACATGTGGTGTAATTTAACTTGCTTGTATGTTTTATCTTTGTTTGTGATTTATCTTTCATCTTTTATTAATTGTTTATCCTCATGTTTAAATTTGTAAAAATGCTTTATTTTGTTTTTAACCTCGTCTTAATTGCATGTAAAGGTATTTTACATAAGGGATAAGTGTAGGGAGGATTACACACGTTTTCAAAAGAAACGTAAACATGAGAATAACAATTAACTAAAAGATGTATATGTTTGTTTGTTCGAGTCAAATGCTTGTATCGAGTCATAATGGATGTTTTTGCAGAAATTTTTCCAGATTCTAAAGATGTAAATTTTCCAGAATTTTTTCCAGAAAATCGCAGACCAGTTTTTGTCAGGATAACCTGACGGCGTCAGGAAGGAGTAAAAACATCAGATTACTTTTTCTCGTTTTCTGAGCTACTTATAAATTTTTGGAATTTTCCAGGTCTTAATTTTCTTAGAAATTCTGTAAACATCCATTCCACAAGCATTATATCCTAGTTTAAATCGAGTCTTATATATATTATTACCGCCGATTTTACGCGAAGGTTTCGTTTGTTTTCTTCAAGTGTGCAGGTTTAGTTTGTCAAGAAGAAGTTACATAAGATTGGAGGAGCTTTTCACGCAATAATTCTTCTTGGAAAAGAGTTTAACCACCACTTTACACGGATCCTACCGAGCTAATCAGGGGAGTATTAGTTTCTTTCGTTTTTAATTACCTTCTTTTATCATAACTTTGATACTTTCGGGGAACATTGGGGACAATGTTCAGTTTAAGTGTAGGGAGGGAAAATAAAACGGGAACTTTGAAACTATGCTTATCCTTGATTATTTGCTTTGTCCAAATGTGATTGTGTAATAAACCATGAGAAAATGTCGGTTAGGGTAATTTTGGCACCAAATTTAAAATTTTTTATGACATATAGGAGTGGGCCATTAGTCTTAACAAAAGCGTCTCATGGATAGGAAGTTATATGACTAGCACAAAACCCTTTACCACCCAAATTCCACCAAAATGTGAGGATCGCCCTTAGATTAGTAGGAATTAAAGCATTCATCTTTAATGCTTAGAGTGTGAACCGGTAGTATATTAGATTCTAGAACTTGTTTTGTGATGCATTCCGAGATCGCAAGTGAGGCTACACTTGTGTAGTTAGGAATAACTAAATGATAAGAGGCACTAGGATAACCCTTGTTTGATACCCGTAATATAATTACTTCTTCCACATCGGTTGAGTAATTCCCCCACACCCTTTGCGTTGTACTCATCTTTAGTACACGATACCCCTAGTTAACCCCTCAGAGCCTATCCTTTTCGCGGTTCTCGTGATGTTTCGGTTTTTCCGGAATATCAATGAAGAGCATTGTTTACACCCCACCCCCAAATATACACCCAAATCGCCTTAGCCTACCCCTTATGCACTCACTTTTAGTGCAAATGTTTGTTATCACCCCAAACCCTTAGTTCAATTATCTAGTTGCTTGCATAAGTTGCTAAGTCGAGTCATATCCTTTGTATACAGTTTTGGGATGATTGGGATTCAGGGGAAAAGTTAAAGTTTATGAAATGACGGGAAGGGAACGTTAAATTCAAATTCCCTTTGTTTGCGTAATAATGTACCCCAAGTGTTTTGATCTTTTCAAATCGGGTCAAATTAGTGTAAGAGTAATAAAAACTCAAGTGTAGGGATATGCCTATAAATCCCTAGTATTTTGATGTTATCATAGAGGATGGTAGAGTAAAAGTGTATAAAAAAAATAAAAAAATAAAAAAATAAAAAAAAAATAGAAAAAGAGAAAAAGAAAAAAAAAATAGAGTGTGAAAAAAAAATAAAATAAAAAAAAAAAAAAAAAAAAAAAAAAAAAAAAAAACCATACGGGCTACCATCCTACATCTATCTTTAAATTTTTGTTTGTTTATTTCAGTTATCTAGAGTTTAGAGTGTCGAGCCTTGGCTTAGCAACGCCATTCTTCATATGCAGTTAACATAAAGATTTTTGACTTACCACCACTAAATAGCCTATCCCACCAAACCCTTATTTCCCTACCGTAAGCCTAACATTATAACCCTTTAAAAGACCTCTTTGATAGTCTTTCCTAGGTGCTTACGCCAAAGCGATGGAGGTTTGATCTATTCTCAAGCCTATGGTAATCTATGTACTAGGACCGGTTAATGAGTGTTTATCTTCCATTTCCTATTTTGTTATATTTCATATATACACCCGAGAGAGATGTGAGTATCCAAACACCCCATGTGAGGTGCTAGTATGTAATTTCCGTGCTTGTTATGACTTTTGTGGGGCTTATATGTGTTGTGGACCGTTTTGAATTAATGCTTTATGACCGCTAACTTATAAATTAATTGGCTAAAAGCACATTTGCTTGAGGACAAGCAAATAACAAGTGTAGGGATATTTGATAAGGTTTTAAAAGGTACCATTTTGAGGGGTCGTTTAAGTCCTTATTTGATCACTTTTGTATCCGTTATTGCTTAATATCGTTCCTTTTCACTTTTTAGGTCTCGTGAAGGCAAAATGCTGGAATGGCACTTATTTGGACGAAAAGGCGCGAATATATGAAGAAAATGGCCAAAGTCAAAATCGAGACACTCACAGTTGCTGAAACTAGAAGGCGACGGCGTCAGGTGTTAATGGCGACGCCGTCCCAAAATTATTATGACGATCCAGAACCCAAAACTCGTATTTTCAAGTGACGACGTCTAGTTGTGGAAGAGTAGGCCGTCGCTACTCAGACGGCCTAGATGCAATCCAGACGACGTCAGAAGCTGAAGAGGACGGCGTCACGGACATAAGGTGACGCCGTCGCAAGGTTAACGTGGCCAAGACGAAACCCTAATGACGGCGACACGACGGCGTCACTAAACATAAGGTGACGCCGTCGCAATTGTAATCTTATATATAGAATCTGAATTTTTCAGTCTTTGTGTGGAGAGTCTTTGGAGTAAAAACCTAAAACCGAACCTAAGGTGTCTTGTACAGTATTTTAGGGTTTTAAACCCTATCTTACATCAAGATAAGTCTTTACTTCATTAATTCAATTATGTCTTTGATTATTTGTGTGTATGCTTGCATGTTCTCCATGTCCGGCTAATTTACTTGTGTGTTTGCTTAGGAAGTATGAAACTTAATTATTGAATATTGATTGGTTGTTTCTTATCTTAGTTGATTAATGATCTAGTAATGCGATAGGTCATTCGTTGTGTACTTAATGCTTGATTCATCTTTGTGAACCTTAGAATATAATTACCTGAGTAGTTGTAGGCTAAACCATCCAAAGAGCGCCTTAGAGTAGGAGTTTATCATCCCTAGTGGGTTTGTAGACGAGACCCTTTGGTAAGTTCAAAGAGTTAGGGAGAAACGCATACCCTACAACTTTAGACACACAACGCAATTAAGAATAAGACGTGACACTCAACCATCAATAGGAGATAATTAAGGAGTAATACAAACTAAGTAAACACATCTTTAACTATCATACGAGCACACAACAATAGACATAAACTATCCTCACCTTAGTTAATTAGATAATTAGATAGTAGAGTAATCGGTAGAAATACCAAACCCCCAAATCCAAGCCCCGAGATTCGTACTTTTCCTTTTCTAAAAAACATAAAAAGATAAAAAATAATCTTCGTCAACCCCAACCTTAGCGTAGTAACTTCTCACTAGCATTCCTATTCCCCTAGAGAATGATATCAATTCCCGTGGCTTACCCTAATACTACACTACAACGATTAGGTTCACTGCCTAGGGTGTTGAAAAACTTGCTCGACGAAAAGGAAGTTCCTTTGACCCCGAACGACGCGTGTAGCGTTATCAATTGTCTCGTTCTAGTGCTGAGGCAGAATATTGTTGGGTTGCCAATGCAGTTGCTGAAACGTGTTGTTTGCCGAATCTTCTTTGCGAGCTACACACTCCGGTATCTTCAGCAACACTTGTATACTGCGATAATGTTAGTGCTGTCTACATGTCCTCGAATCCGGTTCAACATCAACGAACCAAGCATATCGAGATTGACATCCATTTTGTTCAGGACTTGGTAGTTGCAGGTCAAGTCAGAGTTCTTCATGTGCCTTCTCGCTATCAGTTTGCGGATATCTTCACTAAGGGACTGCCTTCCGCTTTATTTGAAGAATTTCGTGACAGTTTGAGTGTTCGGTGTCCTCCCGCTCAAACTGCGGGGGTGGGTTAGTATCATGTAATATTGTTAGGCCCTTTTCCCTATGTTCCCTATGTCGGGCTCAAGCCCAAGTTTCTCTAGGGTTTTTTGTGTACTTATATGTCTCGGTATGGGATTTTGTAAATCAATCAATAATAATCTTACATCTGCCACCAACTTCTCACATTCCCTATCATCTAGTCAAACATCAAAGAATCGAAATGGTTTTGGACCGAAATCAACAACTTTATCAGTAAGAATCAAAGGACAATGATCTGACAGTTTTCTTTCCTTCGCCACCACCACCAACGAGCTCCAAAAGTCACAAAACCGATTATTAACGAGAAATTGATCGATCTTACTAATTTTTGTGAATCTTTTACCACCTAAAGGGATGTCAATCAAATCTTCATCCGTTATGAAATTCTTAACGAGAAAAACACATAAACATATATAAGCAAACGACGCAAGAGAACACATAAAATAGAAAAGATAAAGTGCTAGCATTAATATTAATTTGTGGGCATTAATATTAATTTTGTATCATAATTATTATGTTTTTTTAATGACAGTTACAAAAATTAAAAATTTGCAAGATGCTAAGGTACAACTCGAAATATAGCAACACCAAACAATATGTCGCCTTTAAACAACCCAAAAAACCACAACGACCATCAAAGTTACGACAACAAAAATCCAAATAATTGAAGGAAAAACTCGTCATCTGAACTCAACAAACCCGTAGCCACTTAATTAGGGAAAGCACCTGACATAGAGTACGGAAACGGGTGACCCCAACAAGTGATACAAAACTGAGAAGCGAAACTGATTACTTCCTCCGTCCCAAAATAATAGTCCGCGTTTGACTTCTTAAGTATTTCTTATTCAACTTCAACCTTAAGTATTTTGTTTATGTTATATAATACTTCATGAAAATACATTTTAAACACAATCCATTCATATATTTTGTATCAAGTATTATATAAGACAAACAAAAATACTTAAGGTCAAAGCTGAATAACAAAGAACTAAAAGTCAAATAGGGACTAAATTTTGTGTATGCAAAATCACTTCAAGTTTTTATCTGTTCCTAATTTACTAATTTGCCAAAGGAGTGTTAAGGGTTTTAACTTGCAAAAATAACACATAAATATCTTTATCCTTTGGATGGCGAAATGAATAATGATTATAAACAACTTCCAAACACAAGTACCAAATCCTAAGACAACAATAATACTACAAATACTATTATCACTCTCAGGCATGTCACAAATAACTACAACTTTATGGGATACATCATACATTGTTGGCCTTAACTCAGGGTTCGTGTTGATGCATTTTATCGCTAGAATCAAGATGGATATTAGAACTTTCTTCATTTCCAAGAGTGGGACTGGAAGACGATGATCCACCAAATCTTTAAGCTCAACCTTTTCAGTCATTGGAGGTGTTAGATAAGCGATCATATCGCCTGGATGTTCTCCTTTGATAATCTCCAGCACTAGAACCCCGAAGCTATACACATCGCACTTTTCTGTTACCTTCATTGTGCAAGCAAGTTCTGCAAGAAGTTTATCAACTCTTATCAATACAATGAGTCTTCTTCTTAAGTTGTTGCTTTGATAGTTTGCATTTAGAATTATAATTATGGAAAATAAATTACCAGGTGCAAGGTATCCAAGTGTTTCTGCGACGTTACTCCAGTTCAATGAGTCTGGATTCAAAATTTTGGACGTACCAAAATCCGAAACACATGCTTCATACTCTGAGTCCAGCAAAATGTTTTTGCTTGATATATCACGATGAACGATAGGGGGTGAACAAGCATGGTGCATATACGATAAAGCGTATGCAACATCTTTGATAATGTTAACCCTCTTCGTCCAATCCAAACTTTGAGCGTTGTTATTGCTCAAAATGTCAGATAGACTACCGCCTTCAAGATAGTCGTAAACCAAAAATGAGTTTTGAGTGTGAAAACAGTACCCGTATAGTTTCACGATGTTCCGGTGCCGTATTCTTGTCAATACTCTGATCTCGTTTAGCAAATCATCATGAATGATCACTTCAAAGGACGAGTGAAGTCTCTTTACAGCAACTATATCACCCGATCCCAACTTGGCTTTGTACACACTTCCGCATCCTCCCTTTCCTATGCAATACGCTTCGTTAAACTCCTCGGTCACCTTTATGATTTCATGGTATGTCTCTATTCCACCAAATGTCGATATGGAAAAAAAAACTTTTCCATGTGTATCATCATTCACCAATTGTATCGTTGACATCCTCTTTGATCTACAACTATAAAAAATGACAATTCCATGTGACCCGATAATCTTTATCATTGCTTACTATTATGTATTAGTTTAAAACACTAAGGACTAGATATGTTAAAACCAAAGTTAATAACTAACTTTGACAGTTATTTCGGTTAGAAACAAGGAAAGGGTGCATCGGTTTGTTGACACCGATTCACAACCTATATATATGTAAATCATACATTGATTACAAGGTTAATCAAAAAAACAATATTTACTTATTCGAATACATTACAACTTATACTTTATCGAGAGAAAGTTGGGACAACAATTGGCATCAAGAGCAAGGATCTTTTACAACTCGAAACAAATATGTTTTACATCACAAAGAACCATTAACGAGAGGCCATAAGAGACGCTGAAAAAGAAGAAGAACACTCGCTAATTTTTTCTTCTTTGGCAAGGAACGTTTGTTTTCTTAATCTTCCAAAGGAAACTTACAAGTTTGAATAAGGAGTAAACGTAAAAAGGATAGTGCACAATCTGTTTTTGTGTAGAAGTTGCAAGCGTTACACATCAAGTGATATTGGTGTCGAGAACTTTGTTGGCAACAACGAAGGCAAGGAGGAGTCGGAGACTTTGTGTGAAACCGGTTGAAAACAAAGACACAAAGCATCATAAGACGCAGTTTTCTAGAAGCGCAGGAGACGTTGTTGTGAAAGAAAAACGTATACGTGGAAGGAACAAGGAGTACTCAAGGAAAGTGTGTGGAGTTTTGTGTCGGTACAACACAAAAACAACAACAACTAGAAGAAAACAACGAAGGACTGTTTGTTTTGGTGGAACGAATCAGAAACAAAGGACTGTTTGATTCGGCAAATAGTTACCAAGGCGTGGTAACAAGATTGTGTGTAGGAAGCATCTTAGGATTTCAAAGGGACCGAAATCAAGAACAACACACAAAGGAGAACAACGTATAGCGTGGTACAAGGAAGAACTTGGTTTTGTTAGTGTTGAACACAAATAAAATCGACAACAAAACAAGAACAGAAAAACTGGCCGAAACTTGTTTGTGAATCAAGAAGAAATTCGAGACAAGAAGGCAAGAAGGCGCGGAAATTATTGTTTAGACTCGTTGGGCACAAGAGCAACAACAAACAATTCGACAAGAAGAAAGACAAGGAATCGTTTTTGGTTTTATTCGAATCAAAACAGAAGCGAGGCAATATATTCCGAAAGGTTTTGTGGGTTGAAGTCGAATTAGAAGAAAAGAAAGGCAACGATTTTACTAACGAGGCAAAACGAATACATCTCGTATTCATCACAAATTAACGAGGTCACAAGTTTCTAAATTTTCTGGATTTCAATTCATATTAGAATAGTATAGATCTTATTAGTTTATACTATTAGGAAATCCTGAAAATTATTATTGATCCCGTAGTATTAGGATTCCCGGAAACCATATTTTTTCACATTAGAAAGAGATACCATACTAAGAAAAGTAATTCCCATTAAACTAGAAAGTGAAAATAATAAACACTTTCAAAATGACAACCGACGATATAGTAACCACATCAACTACAATAAAACCCGTAACACCTATTGCACAATACCAATGCCCTAAGTTGAAAACCATAAACTACACAGTTTGGGCTATACAAATTAAGGTTATACTAGAAGCACATGGCTTATGGGAAGCAATAGAACCGAAGTTAGATACACCAGTTGATGATAAAAAGGATAAGGCAACAATTACCTTCCTATATCAAGCTTTGACGGAAGATGTGATCTTACAAGTAGCGGGTTGTAAGACGGCAAAGGATTTGTGGGATTCGCTAAAGAAAAGACACGTTGGACAAGATAAAGTGCAGCAAGCACGCTTACAATCATTGATGATTGGATTTAACTCACTTCAGATGAAGGAAGATGAGACTGTGGATGCATTTGCAGACAAGTTAAACGGCTATGTCACGAAGGCAAAAGAACTAGGGAAAACATTAGATGAATCACTTATAGTTAGAAAACTATTAGACTCCACACCCGATAGATTCATTCAGATAGTAGCATCCATAGAACAAACAAGTGATCTAGACGACATTACCCTAGATGAGATCACTGGAACACTCAAAGCATTTGAGGAAAGAATAAAACTCTGGAAGGGAGGTCAAGTTGAAACCAGGAGAATTTACTGTTTACACACGGTGAACGCTCAGATAAAGGAAAGCGTTTTAACAAACGTGGAGGTAGATCAAATTACTCACGAGGAAACTGGCGGAATAATAACAACAGAAACAACTCACAAAAGCGAAACTCAAATCATAAAGGAAACCAAAATAATTCAAGTAGGAAGGATTTGAGTAACATAAGATGTTTCAAGTACAATAAACTTGGACACTATATGAGTAAATGTAGAGCAACATCAACAACCCAGGAACAATCAAACCTTATCTTAGAAGATGATGAACCATCACTATTAATGACTATGCACGAAACCGAACACAAGGAAGTGTTGTTGAATGAAGAACAAATTCAACCAAAGAAATATGCTACAGCATATGCGAGCATATGGTATTTAGATAATGGTGCAAGTAACCACATGACTGGTATAAAGAGTCATTTTAGATATATTGATGAAAGCATAACAGGACGAGTACGTTTTGGAGATGGATCGTATGTACAGATAATGGGTAGAGGGTCTATACTGTTAGGTTGTAAGAACCAGGAACAGAAGGTAGTATCAGAAGTATACTACATACCAAACCTCAAGAGCAACATACTTAGTCTAGGACAACTTACCGAAATAGGTTGTAAGGTCATTATGGACGGAAACAAACTAACTTTGTATGATAAGAACAAGAAGTTGTTGATGAAGGTAGAAAGATCTAAGAATTGACTCTACAAAATTCAGTTACAGATAGAAGCACCTATATGTCTCTTAGCAAATATAGATAACCAAGCATGGTTATGGCATGCTAGATTAGGTCATCTGAACTTTGATGATATAAACAAGATGACTAGAAAAGGTCTAGTAGAAGGAATTCCTAGGATAAACCATGCAGGACAGATCTGTGACGCATGTTTATTAGGAAAACACAGTAGAACACCATTTCCAAACCGAGCCAAATTCAGATCAAAGAACCCGTTGGACTTAGTATATGGAGACCTTTGCGGTCCTATTAGTCCAGCAACACACTCAGGCAAGAAACTCATCTTCTTGTTAGTAGACGATTGTACACGTTTTATGTGGGCATACTTTCTTACATCGAAAGATGAGGCATTTAGTACATTTAAGGAATTTAGACAGAAAATAGAAATGGAAATGAAGTTGAAAATCATGATGCTAAGAACGGATAGAGGTGGTGAATTCACATCAAATGAATTCACAAGGTACTGTAAGGAGAACGGAATAGGACGACAGTTGACAGCACCATACTCCCCACAGCAGAATGGAGTAGTGGAGAGAAGGAATAGGACAGTGCTATCAACTACAAGGAGTATGATGAAAGCAATGAAGTTACCTTTAACTTTTTGGGCGGAAGCAGCTAAGCATTCCATTTACATACTCAATAGGGTACCTACGAGGGCCCTGATAGATAAAACTCCATATGAGGCACTCTACAACAGAAAACCGAATCTGGAAAACCTAAGAATATTTGGATACACAGCTTATGCAAAGATAACGATACCTCACTTAAAAAAGTTGGACGACAGAAGCATACCATTTGTAGAAACCAAGATCTGGACTCAACTAGGGTAGAAGCAATATTGATTGAATTCACAGCGGAATCATAATTAACAATCAACATCACTAATAAGGTTTTCTTTATTAAATTGAAATATAAATTACTACTACTACTAATGTACACACGCTATGATCGTGTGTCTAGACTCTAATTAGGAGATGTCTACTATGTAATGAATGAAAAGGATACTAAAACCTTAGACGCCTACCCTCTTTATATAGGAGAGGGAGGTTACATAAACCCTAAATGTAGCTTACTAACAAAGCTACCTAATTATAAAATAGAACCTCCTTGTTTCTTCTTTCTTCATTCTTGCTCCTAGTTTTGTATTCTTCATAATTCCCAACAATCTTTCCCTAAACTAGAATTTGACTAGGTTAAGTTTCAGTTTCTTGGTAGTACAAAACTGTAACACCCCAACCCGACAAGGGTAAAGATATCACAATACGGTTTCATATCAGAACTTTAAATACTATACAAAAGCGGAAGCTTTTACAAAACTTACAAAAGAGACTATAAATAACTTAATATTCAAAATAAATCTAAGATCCCTATTAGCAAATCTTGCTCTTGTCTCTACTCTCAACCCAGATCAGCTATCCCATAAGCTCATCTTGAATGTTTAATACCTGCCGCAGGAAAAGAAAAAATGCGGCTGAGCTTACAAAGCCCAGTGAACAGATATAACGAAACCAAAAACTAAACCAAACAAAGATACGAATAACGAAATCATAACGGGATGAGAATACTGAATCATTGAGGATTCTGCGGAAACACAAATATACAGAAATCCAAAAAACACATAACAGTTAACACCTCGTAGCACATTAATGACACAAATGAAACACATCATAATAACCAGACACTTAACATATCAAGAAAATAGATTACATATAACCCAAACGAAAAGTCTAAAGACTAACAGAAAACATTTTCCAGAAAATAAACATGGCATTCATACAAATCAATAAATCTACATTTAACGCACTTAATTCAATACTGTAGCAGCGGAACTAGCAGAAGTCATGGCAGCCTCACATACCAAAAGCAAACACAGTAGACATACAATAACTAAATAGACAAAGACATATCATAGCCATTAGCAATTTTCAGAACAGATATCATAAGCTAAACCAATTCCCAGATCAAATCTTAACATCCGTAGAGTTTTAACATGGCAGGTCACATATGCAGACAGATAATTAACTGATAGGCAAGGTTTATAAAATTAACTGAACCATTATCCAAACTAAACTTCCAAAACACTCAATTGTATACTAGCACATTCATCTCGCAGATCAACGCATTCACGTAACAATAAGCTAACATAATATCAGATATACAAATCATGTTTAAACATATTAATCCTATCCTAGCATGGCAACTAGTAATCACTTGAACATATACGTCATAAGCACATTCACCAACATATCATATCAGGATACATAATATAACACTCGAAAATACCAAATCATAACAGAATGCTTAACACAGAAGTAACAGATAAAGGTTTAGTTAACTACCACGAGCCCAGAACGTATCATATCAGAAACATCATAATTATACAGAAATAATCTCAGAAATGGTTTTGGAGTAGCTAGCTCCCAGAATTTTGTGAAAAGCGTATTGCACACGACATCATTCACCAGACAAATCATACCGGATAACAGATCAGATCTAGGATGCATCCATACGCCCCAAGATACAAATAATGGCCATACAATATATATCGAGCTCATAATCAGATAACAGAAAGGGACGTGGCAGAACATCACTCTACTGCCCTAGAGTCATGTCAGAGGTGCATCACTGACACGGACATGGAACCCCCATGACTAGTTAATATTTTGCTCAGGTATCAACTAACTTAGGTCAAACAGATCTTCAGATATGGCACAGATCATAATCAAACACAAGGTCACAGATAACATATCAGATAGTTCATATCATAAGGTTCATATTCCGATATTCAGAAGTCAGAAGTTCTTATCACAATCACAAATCATACATTCATATTTAGAAGTTCATAATTACACTTAATGAGGTTCAACAAATATGCATATCAGAGTCTTCATAACACAAGTTCACAACAGATATTGCATGGTTCAATAAAAACAGAAGTGCAGATAAGCAACAGATCAAACAAACAGAAGGGTTCATAGCAATGGCATAGGAAATCCAAATAAGCATGAGAGAAATGACAAAGAAAGGAAAACATGAGGAAACTTTACTGAAAAGGTCAGAATATCTGTACCTTAAAGCAAATGAGAGGAAAGCAAACGAATGAGTGAATCACGAAGATGTAACGTCGCGTCTCCTTCAACGAATCTACACGGATTATGATTTATTTAATACTCATTAGCATCATTAAGTTATAACGGATTTATCTCGTTCACACTCTTAAAGTCGTAAGTAAAATCTTATTCTTAGTGACGGACGAAATTACAACGTTTTAGAGTCTTAATCATTAATTAGCCAAACTTAGGGGTTGTAACTGACAAATGGTAAACTCAAGGGTTTAATACGACAAATATCTTAATTGAGGGCTTATATGATCGTCGTTCAAAGTATAGGGTTTACAAATGTCAATAACGGATTTTAGGACTCTCTTTCAAAATAGTTTACATAAGCCTTTATAACTTACATGATTAACCAAGACTCACACGTAACATTGTTCGAATGCAACCTAAATGAGACCATGCATGCAATACTTCCAATTCCTGACTTAGTTCCTTACACACAATCATAACTCACGCATGTTTACATCACGCTTAGTACTAGCTCATTTACTCTTAATCAATAGTTATTAACGACTCCAAGACTTACCATTCTCACATGAAATAACGAATTTACACACTTAGCTTTTAACCTTAATCGACTTCCTATTTATGTTCTAGGGTTTTCCCATACTTTTAATATCATTTAATACGCATTTAATTTACATGTTACTTCTTTTAATGACTTCCACCTTGACCTAGAACGTATGAAAACTCAACGGAATTTAACTCAACTCATGCATGTCCTTACACAATTAACTTACACATGTCGACCCCTATATTCCAAACATGCATACATTTGACACAAACAATTACGCTATAATATAAGCGTGATGCATGTATATCGACCCATGGCCTTTAACGAGACCAATAACTCACATGATTCATGTTTACTTACGTTTCAATCCCCACGACACATTCATGACCTAAGACCATACGTTAACCATATGCATATAATACGTCAACTTATATACACATGTACGTTTATGATTTTATGTGACCATTCCCAAGTTACTCACTATCCAACTTAAGCATACATCGACACACACGCATGCACATATTTTCATAAAAGACTTGAACACGAGGTAGGTTAATGTGTCGACAACTCACTTGACTCACAAACACACGCATGATACACGGTTCACAAACCATTTAAGGTGCGGCATGCATGGTTCGATTAATACTTAGGGTTTCGGCTAATAGGTTTTACGCAAACCATAACTCATCTACGTATCTTACGTATTCACGTTAGCTTGTTTTTACCTTGGCCGATTCATGATCTATGTGGGTCGGTTTGTTTTACTTTCGGTTATACATGTGGTTCGGTTTTTCTTATGCTCGACATACCTATGATCCGATTCAAACAATACGTACTACATACATGTTCTCTTAATATTACAGGGTTCAATTCATATGGTTTGTGTTTGTTTGGTTTCATACGATTCGGCCACAAAGAAAAGAAACACAACTCGACTAAACAAACATGATTCAATACATTAACGTAAGGTGTATTAAAGGAAGACGAATAAAACATTTATACCTCAGCTCGTGGGAACAAAAGTCTCGACACCAAGGGTTTAGGGTTCTTGGCCGAATGGAAGAAAAAGAAAGAGAGAGGCAAAAACTAGGGTTCCAAATTGAGGTTAAGTAATTGTATATATAGTTAGTAAAATTTTCGGTTTAGGGCTTGAGATGGGGTGGGCTTCGGCTTGGATCCAACCAAACAAACAAACACCACTCCCTTTGTGGCTCTCTTGGCTCTCGGCTTTTAACCCAACCGAACACAAACAAACGGCCCAACTAACCGGCCCAACACTTTAGCGAGACGCTTAAATCTTCGTCGTACAAAATCGATCACGTACACATATTAGTAAAGTTTTTAATTATTCGTAAGTTAGGTTATAATTTTGTTAAGCGAACGTTATTATATTTTACGTAGTTTATAATTGTTTACGGTGAGGGTAATTTAGTCTTTTGATATGTTTTATATTTTTAGGGTTTTACAAAAACAACCTGTATGAAGAAACAATGCTAAAAACATGTCATCACAAATAATCCGCTGCACATCTACTAATCTTCTTCCCCTTCATATAATAAGGGGTCTTGTGCAGCTCGTAGACGCTTCCCCTCAAGTGATGCATGTAGATGGTAAGTAAACCATAAGCTTCCCCTAAAAATTATACTAACCATCTCAATTTTTTTTTTTTTTTTTTTTTTTTTTTAATAACTAAACAAACAGAAATAAAATGCAACAGCAGAAATATCATATTAGTAGCAGAATCAAAATAGCCTACCACCAGTAGGAATTTAGAACCAGTAGAAACACCAATGTATGCGTCTTATATCATATACTATCCACGTGACGCCAAACTCAGATGATGCACTAGCAAATGTGTGCATTAAGCACCTTTTCTATAGATCTCGCCCCTTCACTAACCCTGAGCACTACAACGTAACTCCTTAAAGTGATAGCAAATGCAAGCATTAAGTACTTTTTGTAGATCTCACCCCTTCACTAGAATCATCAAGTCTTTGTCACATCATTAACGTACAAACAAGTTATCTCAAAAGTGGTGCTCTCACTTTGAGATATGATAAGACAAGCACCTGATCAACCAGTAGGAAATCCAAAACAACTAGTAGAAACCGATCAGCAGGAACAATATTAACTCCTTACATGATACCAGCGATCATCAGTACCATTTAAAAATCAATCACGTGACCATGGACAAATGAAACATAGATACAACAACAAGTCATGCCCACGTGATGAATTTAAAATGATATACCAGTACCACATCAAGCATACGAGGGACCCATCTTCACGTGAACAGCAACCCCACAGTTGACCAGCAGCAATGCCCAAAGCAAACAATGCCCAAAGCAAACATATGACATGTGGGGACCATCAACACTCCCACGAGATCATGATCAGTGTCGTGATCAATACCAAAAGCCAAAAAAAATTATATGAATAAGTCCGTGATACATGGACCAATCACAAACGATCTCCACGTGACAAGCATATTCAGCATAACACAGAATTTTATCCACGAATGTAAAGCCCCACATTAATATTACACCATCAGTAGAAATACATAAGCATCAGCAGCAACAATAAAATAGTGGGGACCAAAATTTCGTTGACCTGTATTCCTCGGACCAAAATAATACCATGTGCACCAATCACCAAAAATACTGGACCAATATGCGAATTAAAGAAACAGTAGCCAAACAATGTGGTCCCAGCAAATACATGACTTGTGATAACAAAGGGAAAATTCTCAAAATGCCCCAGTTGCCCAACTTTATTACCCCAAATGCCCCACTTTTTTTTACTTCTCAAAATGCCCCATGAGCAACTCTCCCAAGGGCAACTCTATCAAATATTTGGGCCCACGTTGTACTTACAAAGTACAAATCTAACACTTTGTCTGTTGGGCAACTTTGACCTAATATATTGGGCAACTGACATTTTTTGGCTTTTAGTGAAAAAGCAAAATATTTATTTTTTAATTTTTAAATACATATAAGTTGGGCAACTTGGCCCCACACATATGTACTTTTGGGCAACTCTCTATAAATACCACTCTATACCATACAAATACACATTTTAATAAACCAAATTACACATCCCAAATAATTATTTATTCTCCTTATACACCTAAATACACCTAAATACAAAACACAAATTACCCAAATCATCCCACACACACACTACTGCTTTACCCCACACACACCTTCCCTCTTAAAGGCAAAAATCATCTGCAAGTTGAAACACATATCCTTCCCTCTCAAACTCAATAATCCAACGCCCTAATCCTGCGACGCATATTTGTACATTCAAATCAATCCGACGCATATTCGTACAATCAATCGTTGTTCTTCAACATCTCAAGAATCCAACCACGAACATGTTTGATGCAAAGCTAACGGTCAGATCTAGATTAGAACATATTGCTACTATTAAAGGTGCATTGAATGTGAATAGAACCAAATTGTTTAGAGAAACTGTCTTTGGCCCTTGGTTAGATTTTCCTAAGTATTCCCCTGACAACCACTTATACCATTATTTATATCAAAATGCAGTTGAGGTGTCAAAAGTTAGTGATTGTTGTCCACCTTTAACTTTTGTACTAGGTGATAATGTTTTTGATTTTGGCCGTGAACAATTTAGTCTTCTAACTGGGTTTCTTTTAGGACCAGTAGATAAAAGTGAAAGTGACAACGGCCATGTTGTTAAGGGTTTAACATGTAGTCCTTTTTTTGATCGGTTGTTTCTCGAAAAAAAAAACTAAGAACAAAAAAGTTAAGGGTGATGACCTTTTGGCGTTGGTAAAGTCGGCGGAAAGGTGGGAATTGTTATCCGATGAAGATGCTGTGAGGGTTGCTTTGTTGGTGATTGCAACATTTGTATTTATTGGTCGGGAAGGAAGGTTTAATGTTCCTGACCATTTGCTAAGGAATGTTGAGGATTTTTGTGTATGGAATGAGTATCCATGGGGCGAATACATGTGGGCTCATCTTTATAAAAGAACGGTGAATGTTGTTCCTAGGCATCTTGAGGCAGAATCAAAGAAGCCCGTTCCAAAAGATCCAAAAAAAGAACAAACATACACACTGTATGGATTTACATGGGTGTTGAAGGTTAGATTTTACTTGTAACATACATTATTTGTGCTTGTATATATTCTGATGGTTAATCTAAATATTCTGATGGTTTCCTAGGCATTGTTCTTTAGTGAGTGTAAGTATTTGTGTAGATTTAAGGATGTTATGGTTGATGGTTTCGCACTAGATAAATACATAGAAACGATTTGTAAACGGTTGGTTGAAACCACTGACAATGTGTCTTCATCCACTGCTAGTTCAGAAGAACCCACTGCTGCAACAACACGTTATGTAATTGTATCCCCTGTTACTACATATACAGCCAATGCTATCCTAACCACTGCAACCATAATCACAACCACTATAATCACAATCACTAACTCTTAATTCGATGTATTTGTTTTTTCAGATTTGGATTATGGAGACATTCCCAAACAGCTCCCAGTTCTGGACCAAAGACCCAGAGAAGATCCCACGTTGTCTAGCTTGGTCAAAAGTAAAAAACTTTGAAAAAAAACATTACACAATTTTATTTGATCAGGTAAGTAAAAACCCAAAATTAGTTTACCGTTGTATGTTTTTATTGCATTTAGCATATCAGCTTATCTCCTTTGTTATTTAGGCTTTCAGACCACTACAGAAGATTGTACCAACAAATGCTGAGCTGAGTTGTCCGTGGTACATTCGCAGTATGGAGTACATTCGTCAACTAGATTCCCAACTTGTTGAAAGAAGAGAAGAGTTGGCTGACCAACTGATGGTGGAAGAAGAGGAAACTATGGCTGGTGTGGATGTATGCGGTGGAATTCAAGCCGATTTAAATGTCCCTTTCTGTGACGCCGATGAAGTAGTTACAGAAGGTCAAACGTCTAGCGTCAATGACAAAGCTGTTGAAGAAGAGAATGTTGTTGGGTTTGGTGAAATGTTGAATAAGAATGAGCCTGAGAAGGTTGAAGATGTTGTAGCCGGTAATGTTGAGGTTGCAGATGGGATCAAATGTGACAAAGCGGAATCGTCACATACCTTAGATAAAGATCACTTTCGTGCTGAGCTTAAATCCCTTAAGTCCAGGGTGGGTAGTATAGAAGAACGTGTAGGAGTAGTTGGTGTATCACAGCTCTTATGTGAGTTACATAGGGTAGAAAAGAGAATTGTGGTAATTGAGGAAGCTTTAGGAATAAAGTCACAAGATGATGTTGGTGAGATTAAGGTAAAAAGCTGTTATTTGAATTTTTGTTACTTCATTCCACCAAAATGGTCTCTTTGAGTGCCTAAGTAAGTTCACTTTTTTACAGGTGGATAGTGTTGATGCCAACCAGCCGTTGGCTACTTCCGATGAACACACCCCAATCAGGACCAACGTAGGATCCGATGACAAGCAGAACCTGTTGTATACCGATTCTGATGAGTTTACCGGGCCTATGACCCAAGTTATGAAAGCTGCTTTATAGGGAGGTCCTGACGATGCTCATCATTCCAACAATATAATGCAGGTGGATACCAAATTTGATTGTGCTGCCTTACCAAATTTGAATGATGAGTTCTTAGACATTGCTTACGATGGGTTTGATCCAACTCCTGTTGACGTACGCATATATATATATATATATATATATTGCTTTTTTCCCTGCTTTTACTTTTTTCTATTTCAATATTAAACCCACATACCCTTTATCTAGGAATCGATGGATGTGAATGGTGCGGAAAAAGAAAATGACAGTGCGAAGGGTAAAGAAATTGTTGTGTGGCGGCCACCTCTTTTGTGGGAATGGTTTGTGCAGTTTACTCTTACATTGTTAGAACGGTGCCTGCAGCAGGGGGCTTTACCGGTAGACAACGTTTATGATCCCGCTGCGCAAGGTGCTACACAAGTAGACACATTGGATATGGAGGTTGAGGAAACGGCTATGGAAGGGGCAGATACACAACCTGTTGAAGTGATATGCCTTGATTATGAGGATGGGCAGGATGTTGTCAAGGTACATTTAATTATCTTATCATTATTTAACAACAAATGATGCATAATAGTAGTACAATCCCAGATCAGACATGGCAAAAAATAAGCTGAGCAAAGACATTATTAGCGACAAACAAGTCCCTGCTTTTCATTTGATTACTATATACGTTAATACATTTGCATAGATAGCACATAAACACACATTAAAACAGTTTTCGACACCTAAAAAACAAATATGATACTAAAAACATAAATGACCATCATGATAATCTATATTTTAGTTCCAGAGCTCTCTCCCTTGCGTTTCTTATTTTCCTTGAGTCGTTGAAACAGTATTTCAAGACTACTAATCCTATTTTCCAAATTAGACATATTCTCAAATAATGTAGGATTATTCACATGTTGCTCCAATTCGTTTTTATCATCTTCCTCTGTTTGTTGCACCACCTCCCTTTGCTGCATCACCTCACTTTGAAACTCTTGCTCTACCTCATTTTGCTGCACTATCTGACCTTGCTGCACCACCTGAGTTTCAGCCTCCTCCTCATTCTCTAGATCTTCCTCATCTTCATCTTCTTCCTCCTCTTCCCTATCAACTCCATAAATCTCATCCCAGTAGAAGTCTTGGCGACGCATCCAAGTAAGGATATTTGTCCTCATCCACACACTCACTTGCCTATATGAACCATATTCTGACATTGGTTCTTCCCCAAAAGCATCTAACACTGCGTCAAAAAGCAAAGTGTTGTTTAAGACAAACTCATACTCTTCTTCATCATTTTGAAAGTTTCCATTTGGTGCTGCCATTGTTCTTGAGTGAGAATAAGAGAGAATAAAGTGAGAGTTGTGATAATAAGAGAGCAGAAACTAGGAAAAGAGAGAATAAAGTAGGATATGTAGCAGTAACAAGAATCTTATCTTTTACATTCTGCTGTACTTGAGTTAGAATAAAATACTATCTTTTACACTGTGTAAAGAATCTTATCTTATCTTTACAATGTGCTACAGTTGATATAATTATTAAAATATAAACTGTTAAAATTCACTTATTTGTATTTAATACATTAATACATTAATACATCACTTTTACAAACTAGGAAACATGCAAACTATTTTCTTTTTCACTTATGGTTGACTTGACTGTTTGAGTGTCTTATGACAATTCATTTGCTTCCGAACATTAGTTTTACGGCTACTAGGACCAACATCTTGCGCATTGGGTCCCAACCTTTGTGATTGCTTAGAGTTACCACCGCCAGTTGGTTCTATAACTTGTTTTATTTCAATACCGTATATCTCTCTTCTTATGTCTTCTAGCACTTCAGCTGGTAATCGGTAAGCAGGTTCAGCATCTGGTCCATATAATTCATATATTTCAGGAAACATTACCTCTCTTGCTACCTTTATCGACCACTCCCTTTCATCGTGGTTTTCCTCAAACCTAACTCCTTTAGAACTCGACATAAATCAATTAATGTGATGGAAATATGGTTATGAAACTGAAAATGAATAGGAGCAAATATTTGATGGAAATATGGTGAACAATAAGATCATGGTTTCGCTATTAAATAGACACCACGTGCTAAGTCACATGTAAACAGTTAAACTTACATAGTCAACTTTGCAGAGGATTTACTTTTGAAAATAATAAAGGGCCCTGAACAAACAGTCATGATTTGTTGTGCATGTCCTTAAAACAATTACCACAACATTGGTAAGTCATGACTAAAAAAATTTATGCCGTAGAATATCAGTTGAGTATTAAAGTTATTTAATTGTTGGATAGTCGAGTTGTTTGTTAAAAGATGCATGGTTTTTTTTTAAGGCTGCAAATATCAGATTAGTTTTCAACTCCCTTAAACGTAAGAGGAAGCCAGGGAGATATTGCACCTCACCTTATACTACTCCACCAGCCACTACTCCAAAGAGAAGGCGTTCAGCACGGATTAATTGTCAAACCCCATCCCCACCTAACGCTCCAGATTTTGATGATACGTTGGAACCGTTTGTGGAGGTATTTGACTGTGTCAACTTATATGTCTCTTACTTTGTAATACTAACATTAACTAAAAGAGTTAATTTGTTCTAATTTAGAATCTGTCGAGAACTGGAACTGGGAAGAAAAAAACAAAAAAGGTAACTATGCCATGTTCCGTTCAAAAATTTTTGAAAGAGAATAACGGAACTAGGTTTATCTTCCCATGGGGCAATGAAGACACATTTGCTGATCGCCGGTTTTGGGACTGTTTATTGGCAACGGGTGGTAACAAGGATGGATGGCTGAGGTACGAGGTGTGTATAAAATCAGTCGTTAGTATTGTACCATAATTGTTTCTTTGTGATTCCCGTTATGTGTTAATAATGTGCCCGAATGTGTAAACAGCACCTTGACGTATGGGTAGATTTGATGTGGCATTTCCGACCATCAGATGCCGACTGGGCTATAGTGGGTCCCTTTTTCACACCTCAAGTAGTTAATGACATGGTACGAACCTATTGGGCAAATGGTGTCAAGTACCCGGTGCCTTGGGCTGATGTCGAAAAGGTATTTATTTCTTTCCATATTGCCGTACGTATAGATTGTTCAGCCGGCTCCGTTATGCTGATGTCGTAAATGATGTAGGTACTATTTCCAATAAACGAACCTCAGAAGCACTGGGCGGTAGGAGAGCTGCATATCAGTACGGGTGTTTTGACATTGTATGATTCGTTTCCAGCCTTTACAAACAAACGGATTTGGTGGAAGGATACCATGCCTGCAAAATTTCAGTATTGGCTGCCAAAATTACTAGACGAAACGGGAGTCTTTGCAGCAAAAGGCATAGATATCAAGACTTATCAGATTAGCTTTCAAAAATGTGTTGACCTCCCCAAACAAACAGGTCAATACGGTGACTGCGGGATATGGTCTTGCATTAACCTATATAGGCTGAGTCATAACATGCCATTAAAGTCTGACGATCCTGCAAAAACAGCTATTGCCTATCGCGAAAGAATGTTTGAGTACCTATGGAAATACAAGATTAAGTATGCTGGTCATTGACTATATTTATTACAAGTTTTGGTATCGTCAACTCTCATTGACTAAGTATGTATATAATTGGTACATAAAGGTGTTAGCTCATAAGGAATGGTCATTCTTTGTCTATGTATAATCAATTATAGTAACTATTGGAATGATAAATCTGTAAATATCCAAAATGTTTTGTGAATGTTTGTAAATACTATTAGTTGATATTAGTATTGCTTGTTTAAATCATAATAATCACTACTCAAAACTGATTACATATAAATTATGATATTACATTTAAACCAGCTTTCAATCTTCTACTAGCCGTGGTTTATTCTAAACTAGCCGTCGTATCTACTCAACTAGCCGTGGTTTCAACAGTGCTTGTAGCCGTGGTTTTGATCATACTAACCGTGGTATCTTTTCAAGTAGCCGTGGTTTCTTCTCAACCGACCGTGGTATCTTTTCAACTAGCCGTGGTTTCAACAGTTATTCTTACCGTGGTTTCTTCATACTTCCCGTGGTTCCAACAATAATTCAATCCATGGTTTGACCCACCATCCTCCTCAGCCTTCTTATTAGATACACCACCCATTCTACTTAACCTTCCTCGAGAGTTTTATTGCCAAAGGACCTTGTACACAAGCAATCTTTTGAATCTTCAAGAGCAATTGATCTACCATTGGATTTGTTGATATGGTTCCTTGTGGATCAAGCGTCGCTTCCAACATTTTCCTGGCAACAATTTTGGACAATGGATACGGTTTATCAATAAACATGAAAAACTTATCCTTAGTAGATTGTACAGCATGTACTCTGGAATGCTCATAAAGCATCCATTCAACTACTTCAAATTGTTTCCAGAATTTGTCCGCTGGATTAGGTTGACACATGTTTTTCACTGATCTCCGCACGAACCTTGCTAATCCTCCAGTTGGCCCATGCTTTCCATATCTAAAATCAATGACTTTCCATAACTGTTCCAAATCCTCTTTTGATTGAAAGAACAACAATCTTCCAAAATCTACGTATGTACTTCTGCATCCATCTGCTCTTGTTATTTCAATCACTTCTCTACCATTTTCAGTGATTATTTTCAAATCATTAATTGGCTGACTTGCGCTAAGTGGTGTACGATTAATCGGCTCTTGTATACCACTGACCTTAAGATACACATCCATTCTTTCTTCCCTCTCCATCCCTTCATCCAATTTCTGTTTCTTAGAACGCACATTCTCCCTAATTTCTGCCATTCGCTTTTGTTCGTTCTTGATCCACTCAGCTTCTTTATCAGAATTCATAGGATTGAAATCATCTTTCATTCTTAACCAACGTTCATACAGCTCTTCAATCTCTTCGTACGTGCATTTGTTCAAATCCTTGGCTTTGCAAAATTCGACGTGCTTGAGAATCGTGATCATGAAATTTCTCCTTTGAGCCCTAGTTGGAGGTTTGTTATTCTTACTATTATATGGTACGACACTTCTTTCCTTCTGCATTTGTCTCGCCCTCGCAGCCAGAACCTGTGACCTTGATCGAACATCTAATAGTGCCCATTCTTCATTACTCCATTCCAACTTTGTCATTTCAGAAGCCTGAAGAAATGCTTGTTCCTTGTTCCATCGTTCAATTACTCTCATACTAGCTTCATCTTGTTCTTTTTTTTCTCAAAAGCAAGATGTTCAGCCTTAAAATTTTCATCCAACTGTATTGATAATTCACGATCATGTGCAACCTGATCCTCCTTACTATCAAATTCAAGTTCTTCTTCAGGTTCAGAAATAGATTCACCCTTAACTGGCTCCCCATTCTTCAAACTATTAGCCAATGGTTTATTTCTAGTATGTTCAATTACAATGGGAACAGTTGCAATAACAGAATCAGGAATTGCTAAGGTTCTACAAAAGTTCAGCAGTGTACCATCAGTGGTTGTAGTAGCAATATGTGTATCTAAAGTAACTGTCGATGATATTACCTCTGAGGTTACAGCAGTGCTGTCATTTGTAGTATCACTAGATAGAGTCTGCACAACTTCTTCGTCTTCGTCTTCAACTGCAACATTAAAAGGTTCGACCAATTGTTCTTTTCCTTCCTCTACCAATCCTGCTTTTCCAACCTTCAAGCCTTTAACCAAAGGTTTACCCAAGGGTTTAGGACCAGTGGGTTTAAGTAGTATAGGAAAATGTGCAGTACCCGATCCAGTCCGACTGGGTAAGGTTTTACATAAGTTCATCAGGGTACCAGCAACCTCTTTCTCAACTTCATTAGACTTGGGTGGTTGTGTGACCGTGGTTGTCATTAAGGAGGCATCACTTATTTCATTTGTACTACCAGGGGATTCAGCAATAATAAGAGTGGTTGTTTCCTGCCCCACTTCTTCCTTTTCGTTTTCAACTACAATCTTTGAAGCTTCAAGCACGGCTTCTTTTCCCTCAATGTCAGTAACCATATAGTCACCACCATGATCTCCACTATCGAAATCCACCTCAACATCCATGTTTACATCCTCCCCTGAATCAATGATTTTGCTCCTCCCCTTTGAGGACCTGCCTTTCTTAGGCATCTTCGATACTCTAGTAGATGCAGCAAACCTTGGTCTTCTTACTCTCTCCAACACATAAACCCTGTGCTTCAACCTTCTTATTGTATTTTCCATTTGTGTACATTTAGCCTTCAATTCATTCACTACTTGTATAACATTCTCACCATATGTGGTACCCGTGGGTTCAGAGACGGTGGCATTGGGTTGAGCGTCAGTGGTAGCAGGGGGATCAGCATCATTGGTTTGGGTGTTTTGTGATGCAGGTATAGGTAATGGTTTAGCAGTGGATTCTGATGGGTTAGCAGTGTGTTCAGACGTGGTAGGAGTTGGTTGAGCATCATTGCTTTGAATAAAATGGGATTCAAGTACCTCCTGATTATCAGGAATGTCTGGCAAGTTAATCATATTAGGGAATAAAGGTGTAAGCTTTCCTGAGAACTTGTCATTCTTTTTTCTCAAGTGTGTGAACACCCTAGAAGACATATGATGTACCTCATACTCCCTTTTATCACGAACGGGTTTTTTGATCTGTTTCTCCACTATTAATTGAACAAACCTAGGATATAAGTAGTATTTACCCTTTTCTTTAATGTTCTTCATAAACCCCTCAAAGATCATCCTAGACCAGTTAAACACCCTCCCCTGTGATAAACATATGACAGCAGTTGCTATTTTTGATGGAAACTCATCAAACCCAGTGGTCTTGTTGCTAATACACAGAAGCAAAGTATGTATTAAAAACTTCCATTGGGGTGAGAACATACCTTTATGATACTTAATTCTTTCCACATTTTTCTCATAACCCAATCTTTTCAAGCCCTCAAAAATATCTGCATCAGACAAATTGACAACCCCATCAGGATCCTCCAGCTTCAAAACCTCCCTAATCACCTCCTCTTCGACTATTATCTCATTCTTACCAACAACACTCCTTATAACCTCTGCTCCATCTCGTTCTTGAATTTCTGCCTTAAACCAAAATTGATTAATGTACGCTTTAAGAATGATAGGTTGTACACTTATTGCATAGTGAATTGGTGTGTGTTTGATAAAATCAATCATCTCATGGAACCCTTCAGTATGATTGTTCTTGGTTAGGTATGCAACGACGTTGTGTGTGGTGGGATATTCTTTCGCCATTTGTGTGATTTAGATGTAAAAGCCGTTTAACTATCAGTTTGGGAGTGGGTTAGGGTTTCTGTAGAGCGCCAATTGCAAGTGTTTAAAGATCAATGTTTTGATAGCGCAGTGATTTGGGGATTATATACTTTTAGATCAACATGTTACATAACTGCCCCTTGATGTTTCCATTTTCATCAATAATGCACTAGCAGTGGTTCGAAATATACTAGCCGTGAGTTGCCCACACACAGGGGTGGTTAGAAAGATACTACCCGTGGGTTGCCCACGGCTATCCGTGGTTACAATTGTTCTATCAGTGGTTTCCAAAAAACACCATGTTTACTCCACAACAAGCCACACCTTATTCACATTTTTGGATAAGGATCTTGTCATGTTTATTTGATTATGAGAGGTAATGCGTTTGTTTTAATTGTACATTCTTTGAATAATTGAAAGTGCACTAGAAGTGGGATTCCCACAAACATTTGTGCTTACACTAAGTGCTAATCACCAAGTCAAATATTCAATGACTTCATTTACTACACAACAACTCACACCTTCAGTTTTATAAATTAATGAATAATTTCCAAGTATATAACCCTGGAAACAAACATGCAAGTCTGGAAAGTGAAATATATGAAGTTTAAAGAAGTGAATTACATGTTTTTTTAAACTAAGATTAAGTTTATGAAAGAAACATACAAGTCTCCAGGCTGATAATCTAACTTTAACTAAATTTAACCTTCAAATAAGGGTCCAAGGTGACCTTATTCAATCAGATTCCACAGAACCTCGTGTTCCCGGTCTTGCCGCATTCTCTCTTCCATTTCTCTTTCAGCCTTATCTTGTTCGGCTAGTTGTTCCATTATTGCTTCATCTTCATGCTGCTTAGTAATCGACTTCTCACCATCAACATTTCCATTTATTTTGTTGTGCTCATCTTTATTCTTGTCACCTATTTCCTTGACAGCCAACGCACCTTTTTCAGCTACATCCTTCATAAATCTTTTGTTAACTTGTTTTGTATGTATTTTATGAAGCACGTCATCAGATGGTCGTTCCACTTCAAAAGACAAACGCTTACGCACAATCCCTGTTAATTATGTAAAAAAAATTAATAATAATAAAATTAAAAAGTAAGGATCCTAAATATATTACTAAAACTAGTAATGAATTGTTACCGTTAGACATTACTACAAATATGAAATTTATATTACTTAAAGAATCTATATGTAGTTGCCATTAGTTACTAGTTTCATCCACTGGGTAGTTGGCAATTTTACTCAACTTAATAAATTTTTCACATAACACAAATAAATGTGTATCTTAGTAAATCTTAGGCAGTTGGCTCAAGTACACCATTAACAATAAACAATCACAAATGGGTGGTTCATACTTAATACACTCATTAAAGTGTATCTATGTTGATACATTAAATTTGGGCAACCTTAGAAAGTTTACATTGTTGGGCAACCTAAGTAAATGCACAAGTACAAAGGGCTGGTAATTTGGACTTGGCTTGCCTCAAACAGTTTACTGTAAAGTCCAAGAATTATTTCCACCTAAAATTGTTCAAAACACAACCATGGATTACGATGACAATTCTAATTTTAAGGTTTATTTAGTGCATCCTGCATCTAAACATGCAGTTAAACTACCTAAAAATATCACTTTCAATAAACTAGTGGCGTATGTGAAGAAAAAGGTTAACGGTGTGAAAGAAACACCAAATGATAGAGTCAGGTTATCTTACAAAGATGGTTCCATGGAAGTGGACGTTGTTGATGATGAAGACGTCCAATTCTTCATTCACGAACTATGTTGTAAGAATGAGCAAACTCAAGCTCTGTTAATTTCAACAAAAGAACCACCACCTTCAGAGGTAAAATCATCTTCGGCTTCTAATCATTTATCATTAGACCTGAATTTTCCGCTGATTCACAAAGATAGTTACCATGACACACCAAAGGTCGAGGATACCTTTTTTCACCAACCTGATCATTCACTTCCTCCGTCGCAAAGAGACTCATTTAAAAATATGCCCACGCCACCAACAGCACCACAACCAGAATTAAAAAACATCGATTCCCAAAACAGCGATACCTTTTTTTTCAAACATAAAGAATTTTATAATAAAGCAGAATGCATGTTTACTATTGGAAAGAAATCATTACTTGAGCGCTTTGAATACAAAGTTATTAAATCAGAGCCCACTAGGTACAGCGTGAAATGTATAAATCAAGGCTGCTCATGGAACATATACAACCGTAAAAAAAAAAGTGGATAGCACTTTCTTTGTTTCTAGCATCAACAATATCCACACATGTTCAAGAACTGAATTACATCCTAATCATCGTAATGTGACAATGAAGTTACTTAGTCAGTTGCTAATCGAAAAATTGAAAGATACTCGGAGGGTATATACTGGAAAGGACATACAAAGAGATATGAGTCTTGAATGGAAAGTAAACGTTTCTTACAAACGAGCTTGGGGGTAGGAATTTGGCATTTGAGGTGTTGAACGGTAAACATGAACAATCATTTGAGCAGTTAGCTTTATATTGTCATAACCTAAAGCTAAAAAACGAGGGGACTGTAACACACATCGATACAGACGAAGCTGGAAGATTTAAGATGGTTTTTGTAGCATTTGGTTTTGCGGTAAGTTTTGCGGCAAATTTATATTAATTGTTAGTATATTAAGCTTTAACGTATACTAAGCACTAATATATACTTAACGATACTAGATTCGGGGTTTTATAGCCTTCATGCGGCCATTGATTATAATTGATGCTGCGCATCTGAAAGGGAAGTATCTAGGAACCAACATGCTTGCTGTTGGTATGGACGGAAATAATCAGATTATTCCAATCGCTACCGGGGTCGCACAGGGTGAGACCGCCGAAGCCTGGACATTGTTTTTGGGGTGGTTGAAAGAATGCATTGGCGAAGTGCCTAATCTGGCGATTATTTCAGACAGGCATCATTCAATAACAAAAGCTTGTGACACAGTTTTTCCAAATTCCTTTCATGGTTATTGTTGTCGTCACTTGATGATGAATTGCAATATCACCCGTAAAAAGCATAAGGCTTTGTACTGGAAGGTGTGCAAATGCTACACAACTGAAGATTTTGATAATGCAATTTCCGAGCTTCGTGCAAAAAAATCAGAAGCCGTAAAAAAACTTGAAGACGCCGGGTATGAAAAGTGGTCTTGGGCATATTGCATTGGAAAAAGATACAATTATTTGACGTCAAACAGTGCGGAGTCAATAAATTCATTAACAAGGCACGTTCGAAAGGTACCAATAACTATGCTCTTGGAGTACTACAGACGTCTTTTACAGGATTGGTATTTCGAACGTCGCGAAAAATACTACGGTATAACTATATATTAGCCGTCTCACATTTACTTGTTCGATAAATGTTACCTTATGTATGCTTATTTTGCAGACGCACCGGAATTTGAACTTACACAATGGGCAGCTAGGAAGGTTGAGCAGAGAATGTGGAAGAGTGCTAATTGGGAAGTAAGAGGCATTGCCATGTGTGCTGTGTACCAAGTTATAGACAATCGTCGTAGTCATATTGTTGATTTTGTAAAGAATGAATGCAGTTGCAGGTACCTGCAATATACAGGTTATCAATTACGGTAAATGTTGTTTATTCGTGTATGGTTTTTGATTACGAAGACTCGTGCAGGAAATGGCAACTTTCGGGACTACCATGTGGTCATGTGTGTGCAGTGTGTAGAGAAGAAAAATTGACTAACTGTAACAGATGGGCGGAAACATGGTTTACAAAAACTGCACTCAAAGGCACATATCATGAAATGGTGTATCCTTTGGAAATAGAGTCAGAATGGCATGATCCGGGTAACTTGCAAAAGGTTAAACCGCCGTTGATGGACAAGAGGCAGGCAGGAAGACCTAAAAATAAAGATCGCTTCCCATCAAAAAATGAGGAGCCAAAAGATAGAAAATGTGGGAGGTGTGGTACCGTAGGCCATACCCGTGCAGCATGCATGGAACCAGTGCCCAGAAAAAAGGTAACCTAGATTGTTTGTTCAAATGTATATCTAATATTTTTTTTTAGTATTCTGACACGATTGGTTGTATATGTTGTTAGAAAAAAACGAATATCAGGACACACAAGGGAAAACAAGTTATGCAAGGGATGGCACCTGAACAGGGAACGAGTAAAGGTGGGTCAGGTGCTCATTTTCAATTGAAAGATGACCCACAATCGCAAGTGGACGACGAGTATTTTCAAAATGGGAGAATTTACCAGGATTGGGATGCCGTACGTTGGGATGGAGAACCAACTAACAGCGTTTCGGAGGGTTACGTATATAATTCTGGCATTAACCTAAATTCACTCCCTGAATCATCAAATACATATCACTTGGATGATTTCAATAACATGGATAATTACTAGGTCAATGTTCTCTTTAATTAACTAATGTAATGGTTGCTAAAGTATGTGTATGCTTAAAGTTACACATTACTTCATATGGTTGTGTGATTTGATTGTTGTTCCAATATTAACGTACAAACTATCAATTATTGGTGTGTTGCACTTTGATAAGTGTTAGAAGTAATAGTTTTAACCAAGTATTTGTATTTTGTCGTGAATAAAAAGTTGTGTTTGTGTATGAATGTTTTATTAAGTTTCATGTTCAAGGTCATGGTAAATAATTGTGAAAGGTTAGGCAAGGCAAAAGGCTAGTGCAAAACCAGCTATGATTTGTCCTGTTTTGTATGTTTGTTCAGAAATAGTAAATCTTGTGAGCATGTGTAAGTGAAAAAAAAAATATAGTGACAATATGTGGATTGGGTTTAAAGTATTTTAAAGGCTGTAATTTTTTATTGGATGTTATTCAATAATATGGGAGCAGCTGTGCATCATGTGACAAATGCTATATGAGGACATGGATTGGTGTCATGATAATACAAATACAGTTAACAGTAATGTATGTATTTACTGCTTGCCTATTTAAAGACTGCAAACCCATCTTGTTAGTTAACCAGTTTATTTATTTATTTTTTAATTTGTGATAACGTATTGGTATAAGGAAATGTCTAGATTTCCTAGGTGTGATAAGCTTAGAGCCGATGCAAATTCTAACAACTGGCCTGATATGTTAGTCTTCTATTGCTACCAAGCCTCTGGCGAAGATGTTCGCATGGCACAACAATTGAATGCGCTTGCGGGAAGATTGCTTCAAATCACTGAAGAAAGGCTTAGCTTCATTCAAGAATTGGAGAGTGTTGGAAACAAGCATGCTCAAAAAACAGCAGAATATTTGAGGGGGGTAAATGGTAAAGATGATCAAAAGATCATGCAGATGCGTATCCTTTCACGGGAACTGGAGCTAAATGATGCGAACAATGGCATCTTTATCGAGAGACTCAGGGGCATGATGGATCTCTAAGTGTGTGTCTTTTCAGTGTGTTCTATGTTGTTTGTTGTTTTTGCATTAGTATGCGTCCGTTATCTTATTATGAGTGTTCTTGTAGTGATTGTGTGTCACCCATAAAATGCGATTGTAAGATATTGAATTGAATAAAATGGGTAGTTATATTTGTATGAATTAAATTAAGCTATTTGTATAAATAAAATGTGTGTATATTAAGTATTGTTGGATAGAATTACCTCACAAGTACTAGTTGCATTGGTTTGTGTTAAAGTAGTCGTGGTATCTTCTCAAGTAGCCGTGGTTTCCTTTGAACTAGGCGTGGTTTATTCTCAACGAGCCGTGGTTTCTTCTCAACCAGCCATGGTTTCTTCTCAACTAGCCGTGGTTTCTTATCATCTAGCCGTGGTTTCTTCTCATCGAGCCGTGGTTTCAGCATTGTACTAGCCGTGGTTTCTTCTCAACTACCAGTGGCTATAAGCATTCTTGAAACCACGGCTAGTAGGATCAAAGCACTGATCAATGTCATTTAAAAAGATGTTAACAAGAAAATTACTAAGTAGTAGTAAATTGGCCACCATGAAAAGGACACTTATCTTGCAAAATGAGATGAATTCCATCGACTACATTCTTTAACTTTGCAGCAGTTGTTTCTTCTACACAGGTAGCGGATACAGCAACATAAAGCAACATGAAAAGCTTTTCATTATTTAAAGATAACTTAACAAGAAGATTAATAAGTTGTAAATAAAATGCCACCATGAAAAAGGCACTTATCTGGCAAAATGAGAAGCATTCCTTCCGATAATTTCTTTGAATACAGCTCGATACAAAAAACACAACCATGCGGACACTAATAATGACAACGATATTAAGAAAATAATACTTCCCTGTTTGGGGTTCACATTAATTAAACTAGTTGATACATCAGTTTAGCTACTACATACACTGATACAAAATTCATCCCTTATTACAAACAGTTAGAATTACAACCAAATATGACAACAACATGTCTACCAAACACATACCCTGTGTTTTAAAAAAAAATTTGCCATATGCTCACGATATGCAAGGGCAGCCTGTACAGGGTTATCGACGGCCAATGACTTCCCATTTGACATTCTGTATAAGAATATGCATAGCCAGATACCACAATCACCAAACAGAGTCCCCTGATCTGGAACGTTGGGTGCATTCTTGAAGGTAATTGCATATGTTGTCGGATTTATACCTTTCTTCTGGAAGACACTGGCTTTGTCTAGAACAATTGGTAGTCCAGCCTGTATATACATCCAAACATATTTTGTTATTTTACATACCAACTTAACACAATACATAACAACTTAAATGTATACATCCAAACATATTTTGTTATTTTACATACCAACTTAACACAATACATAACAACTTAAATGTATACATCCAAACATATTTTGTTATTTTACATACCAACTTAACACAATACATAGCAACTTAAATGTTTGCATCTGACACACTGAAGCTACGGCAAACACTAAAAACATAAACTACACCAAACTACAATGAAACAAGACATCCTAATAAACCGCCATATCACGATGAGTCTGCAAAATAAGTGATTCACGTAACAGTTTGAACATAAAGGACCCAACATCCCCCTCGATGCCCAAGTGCTGGAAGTTCCCAGTAGCAAGCTTGTATAGTACAATGGTTGCATTAAATCCTTCCTGGTTTCCAATTTCAATTACAGGGTCGTCGTTGTCGTCAAAGCCGATTAATTTGAGTGCTATTGGGGTGGTAATGCTAAGAAGCTGTGTAGCAGATGCAATCGTACCACCCCCAACCGATAAAACCCATATGGAGAAAACAGAACTGACATCCCCTTGAATGTTTCCCGAAACGACCAGACTGTCTCGTATGTTAACGATGGTAGCACATTCGACAGCTATTTGATTGTGTCTTTTGACTTGCTCACCAACCGTTTCCAAGTCCTGGACATACCTGTTTCAAACATACGAGACAGTCTGGTCATTTCGGGAAACATTCAAGGGGATGTCAGTTCTGTTTTCTCTATATGGGTTTTATCGGTTGGGGGTGGTACGATTGCATCTGCTACACAGCTTCTTAGCATTACCAGACTGTCTCGTAGCATCTAAAGGAAGGTTGCCTATTAATTCAGCAGGTATGTCCAGGACTTGGAAACGGTTGGTGAGCAAGTCAAAAGACACAATCAAATAGCTGTCGAATGTGCTACCATCGTTAGCATACAACCGTTGATAACCACACCAATAGATGTGACCCCCAACATTAGCTTGACTTGCTTTTTTTATTCTGATTGTGTTCGGAAGCAAGCAATGCTGATCTAACACCGTCCATTGTTTAGAGGAGAAGGTGAAAATTAAAACAGTGCATGGCTGTGTTTGATTGAATGGGTATGAAATTTTTAGGAAGGTCGGATCAAAATTGTCAGGACGAATCCCAAAAGCCATAAAGCGTTTTTCATACTCCTGTGATGTCAAACCATAGGGGACAAACGTGGTGACTGATCGGTTGATGGAAGGGTTCCAAACGACCGCCATGGTATCACGGACAATTGGTCCATAGGTAAAACCCCAAACTCCATGTGACCAGCCAATTGGTTTGACGTCAGAAAATGAAATGTTTGAGGAAAGAGGGTGCAAGTCAAAATGTTGATTTACCAAACCCACGTAACCTTTAAACCTCTGCTTGTACATCAAAACGTATGAAACTGGTGGAGTGATTCGAACACCAAAACGGACGGTGAAATGCATGTTGTCTATGCAAGACTTCCAAGCCTTGCAGACACTGCGGCATTGAGCCACACACCTCACTGAGAGCCTATTAACTATTTCCATTTGAACTTCAAGTGGAATGTTGTCAGACATCGTGAAATTTTATTGGGCAACTGTGAAATCAGTTAAGATGGGCAAGTTTTACAAGAATTTTGTGCGCAACTATTAAACTGTAAGAGTATTAGAAATAGAACAATTAGAGCATTCATATCTAGGGACCAACCCATAAGATATGCATTTAAGAAATAGTACATGTATTAAATGGTTAAACAGTTAAGTTCCAGTTTAAAGAGTTGACTTGTGCTTAATACTACCATCAAATTAATGATCAAGTACAAGGGACTGGTTCATAAACACTTGAAAGTGTATGTTACATAATTAATTATAGTTGGGCAACTATGACGCATGAGCAACTTAGTCAAGAACTAGTTTGTTTGTAACTACTAGTTACAAAAATGTTGTTCCTTTTTAAAGTCTGATAGGCAACTTAGTCAATAACTAGTTTGTTAGTCAATAACTAGTTTGTTAACTTTGTTGTATTGACAAACATTTATCAATTAAGAACTTATAAGCAATGGTACCTGTAAACATGCACGCATCTTCTTGTACCAAGGACGCCACTCAGCTTCAGGCTTATAGCCACTGTTGTAAAATGTTACAACCCCCGTCCTAATATGGAATCGAGCCAAAAACCAATGTTTTTCCTTTTCATTGATAGGCATATAAACCTGCTGTATAACACAAAAGGCCAGTTTTACAAAACACATAACAATATATGTATAAAGGCATGAACACAACTATTACCTGTTCAACATCAGCCCATTGGTGTTTTTACTTTTCCCCGTTAACATACCAAATGGGGATGGAGTCTTGTAATAGCAGCTGAACAAAGTATGCAGTTACCATAGCCCAATCAGTGCCATCGGGTCTGAAATGCAACATGTATTCCACCCACAACTCTATGTGCTATAAAGCAACAATAAAAATTTATTAGGGTATAAAAGCAACAATATCAAATGAATATACCATCGGGGTGAAAGATATGTGTGACTGTTACCTCGTCCATAAGCCAACCTTTCTTAGAAGGGTCTAAACACACTAAGGATTCCCAAAATCTCTGATCCACACGAACTTCTTTGGACCAAGGAAACATACATCGAAGGGGCCCCTGCTTTCCAAGAAATTCCTCGTACTCATCAGTAAGATGTACTTTGTCGATAGCCTTGTTCCTTCGGGAAAGAACCTACACACACGTAAATTAAAAACAGTTTAAAAAAAATATATATTAAAAGTTGTTTTTAATACCTCAACCCAAGGTTTAACATTTTTTAACTGTGTAGTCATATCTAGATCCCGGCACCCATGTGTTCGATTATTTTCAGATTCCACAAATCTTTTTGACCAGTAATACGACGACTCAGCGCCATCTTTTTTACTCCTCATGTCAGGTGTTATGTCTGCCTTGGCTCTTTTCCAATGGTCTGAATTATAGAAAGCTATAGACCTCTTTTTCTTTTCCTTCTCAATCTTCAACAACTTTGCCTTTTGCAACCTGCGATTCTTCTCCTCTATCATAGCCATTAGAAAATCCTTTTCCATCATCTTTTGTTCTTCCATCCTCCACCGTTCTTCCTCTTCTTTCCTCAACCTTAATTCCTCTTCCAACAGATACTCCTGAGTAACAGGTGATGCATTTAAAATATATTTAATACGGTATGGCAAAAGTGTACATTTGGATATCACATTACCAGAACTACATCATCCTCATCATCACAATCTGCCGGCTCTGAACGAATGCTAGAAATAAAAGAGTCAACCAATTCGTGGAATTCACGATTTACTTGCTCTCGAAACTCATAGCTGAGGTGGGAAAAGGATGCAGTAAAGTCCAATTTATCCTGTAAGCGAAATAAAGTGCATTGTAAAAAAAACGGATAGTTCTTTCAAAGAAATAAAGATAATATATCGCTGAACTGGCCTACCCGAAATCCGCAAGTTCTTTCACTTGCAAGGACCTACAAAGTAATAAAGGGTATTATCCTTAACAATAATTCTAATATAAACGTATAATTATTATTTAACGTTGACTAGCAAATTACCTGAATAATAGCCTCGAGTTTGAAAACACGAGAATTCAACTCTTGAATGACACAATCCTTGAGGCTGATTTCTGTTAGAAGACTACTGGTCTGTACCCTAGACACAATCGGTAAATACTTTTTTTCTGTCCTACCACGTTTCCGTGCAGCAGCCAACTTCTGTAGATACACATCGTAATCATGCGGTAATTTTGTTGGAAGAGTCCTTGGTATGTAGTGCAGGTAAAATTCCGTAAATTGACTATACCACTCCGACTGGTGCTCGTCTAATGTTGGTTTCAGATCATAAATTATCTTCGAGTCCTAAATAACATCATCAACAACAAGGAAATTAAATTGCATATACCAGTCCGACTGGTGCTCGTCTAATGCATGTGTTTTACCTTGCCAAATAGCAATCCATAATCCGATCTTGTAAACATTACTTTCCTTGACCACGCTACTGCCCTTGGTATGACATCTGGGACTTTATTCCACCAACGACTGCTTCTTTCAAACGACTCAAGAATCCATATCTACAATAATAAAGATGCATTACTCTCATACATTGGGTTCAATAATAATACTAAGAAAAGATAATATAAATAGGAATAACCTTGAATGCCCAAACAAATCCAGCAACCGTGTATGTGGGAACATACTTCCGGTCTCTTTCCAGACCCTTTAGGTGTTCCCACTTGTGGTTTGATACAACGTCTAGTATCTGGTCGTACAAGTGCCTCCAAATGTGCTCCCCCCATGGAAAGGAATTCCATGCTTCTAGGTCTTCGACCAAACGAAGGAGTGAATCATCCACCTCTTCAACCAATAAGCGACCCATAAAAATAACCTCTAACGATAACAATAGACACACACGGACTGCGTCTTCATCAGTTAATTTACCGAACAACGTTTCATCCTCAATAACACCAAGAAGATCTAAGTTGGAAAGTTTTACCCCTAATTTTTTTGGAAATACCCTCAACTTAAATGTTAAATCCCCTGAACTATATAAATCAAAACTTGCTGTCCCAAAACGAAAGCCTGTTATAAGAGAAAACTCGGGTCGACCAAAATGTAGACAACGACCATCAAGAGTATATATAAGGGGCATGTCATAGCTTGTTTTATCCACGAAACCCTGTTTTTGTAAAACATAATCTAACATATGTGGTTCATGGTCAAAGAAGAACATATCCAGCCACCCTCCAAAACAGGTTGTCCTAAACAATTTCTTTCTAGTATGATTCAGCTTTTCTTTAATTATTGGAAAGTATTTCAATTTGCTCCTAACAATGACATTGGCTTCGTATTCCTTAGAAAAAAAAAAAAAAAAAAAAAAAAAAAAAAAAAAAAAAAAACAGTTAACAAGAATTAACAAGTATCTTACGAAAACTACAATCAATAAAAAAACGTATACTGCCTTCCTAATACTGCAATCATATTTAACAAATGAAACATTACTATCATACTCACACCAAATAAACAATGGCCCAATAATACACAACTATTTAAACTTTTGAATGAGGCTCAGATCTGTATAAATCAATAGTTTACAAAACATCAGGATATAACCGCCATGGCTGCAATAGTATAAACTATACAATTGCCACGCCAAGACACGGAATATCGCATCACTTGCATGATTTAATAAGATAGATGTCGTCACAGCCTCATACACACACACACACACCTTATGTATACACACACCAGGGGATTTGCTAGATTCTTGAAAAAAGTTAAGGAACAATACGATATAGTTGCGGATTCAAAAGAAAGTTGAACATACCAATGTGGTCGCGTTAGTTTGTAGGTGTGTATGGAATTTCAACTTAGTGAACCCTTCTGAATCCCCCTACAGTACCTTTTGTCGTTTCAACTCCCTTTGGGCAAAGGCCTGCACCAGGCGGATTGCTAGATCGTTGAAAAAACAAAAGGCACTGTTTGGGAATTCAGAATGGATAACTATGTTGAATTTCCGTACACATATACAAAGTAACGTGGCCACCTAGAAATGTTCAACTTCCCTTTTAATCCACAAGTATATCATATTGATCCTTAACTTTTTTTAAAAACCTAGCAATAGTATATAAAAAGTATATCAGACTCATATAAACTTCCAAAGCGAGTGTGCAATGTAATATGCATTAACAAGGCTCAGATCTGTAAAAAAGTTGGATAAACACCAGAACATCAGGATATATACGCCATGGCTGCAAAATAATGAAATTAAATTGCCATGCCAACATACGGTAAATCACATCATTTGCGTATCATATAAGATAATCTGTCATCACAGCCTCTTGCATATCACAAATACACACATGTGTCCCAAAATAAACCAACTACTTCAAACAATTACCTATGTAAAGGAGTTGGTTAACAAAGTTGATTGTCAATATGTTATAAACAAGTGGATAAACGTTAGTACTTTTACCCTCCACTCGAAATCCCATTGCTATGACAGTGACATAGGAATGGGTTTTCGAGGGGAAGCTCAAAGTACCAACGTCCTTTCTACAATTCGTGGATTCTAGAAAAGCATTTCAGTTGGATAATCATGAAGTGTGGCGTGTCATGAACATTACACACTATCGTGATCATTTAGATATTCAAAGACAATTTGAATGTATGAAGTTGCGTATGGCCACATTCTTACTTTCAACTTGACTTTCAATCCACAAGTATATCATATCCTTTCCTTCTTTGTTAAGTAACTCCTTTACATATATAAACTAATTTTTTATAAAAATCTATCAACAGTCTATAACAATTATATGACACTCATTGCAAATTACTGGAAATATTATGATATGTAAAGACAATTTATTGTTACGGTTACCTGATGATGAGGGCTGAATATTTAAGGTTAGAAAGGTGGTGCAAAAGGGTTTAGCTTCCTCTCAGAGTTCATAACTGTGTATGTGATTTTAGTGTGTAATTTTTGGTGTCAAACTCTATATGTGTGTCAGAGAGAGAGAGAGCAGATATGATAAGAAGAGAGATGAAAGGGTTTGTAATGATAGTGCTAGAATAGTGCAGAGTGAAGTGGGGTTAATGAGGCACCCTCACAAACCCTTTCATATCTCTCGCCACCATTCCACCACTATCCTTACCATGACCTTGACATCTCTTTTCTTATCATCTCTGACCTCTCTTTCTGACACACACACACAGAGTTTCACACCAAAAATTACACACTAAAAACACCCACACAGTTATGAACTCTGAGAGTAAGCTAAACCCTTTTGAACCACCTTTCTACCCTCATCATCAGTAACAAAATATCAAGATAATATAAAGTGATCATATCAAGATATGAAAAAATTAACTTCCCTAAATGGCCCATGGGCAACAGTCGGCTTTGACATTGGTCTAAAACTCCTCCATATACTTGTTTGTTCACGTGCAATCCAGGTTTGGTGATTGAATAGCATGTCAGATCTAGGTTGATTTATGATTCACACAAATTATCCTAGGTCTGACATGCCATTCAATCAGCAAAGCTGAATTGTAAGTAAACAAACTATCTGCATTTGATTAACGTGCCTTCATCTAAGATATAACCGCCATGGCTGCAAACAGTAGTGAATAATCAAACATGGATGAACGACACCATATTAAGTTAGTTTCGTAACATAATACGGTGGTGCCGTACATCCATCTTTGATCATTGATGTGTTAGTTTCGTAACATAATACGGAGGCTCAGATCTGTATAAATCAATAGATTACAGAACATCAGGATACAAACCGTCATGGCTGCAATAGTATAGAATTGCCGCGCCATGAAATGGAATATCGCATCATTTGCATGATTTAATAAGATACTTCTCATCACAGCCTCTTACCAATTAACAGCATATATACATAATGTGTTGCCATAGGATGCCAACCACAATGAAACATGATTGAACAGAAGATGTTAATCATCTATGTGAGTATACCAATCAGGAGTTTCTATTTATATGCATTAGAAAGGCTCATATCTGTAAAAGGTTTGTTAAACACAAAAACATCAGGATATAACCGCCGTGGCTGCAAAATAATGTATTAAAATTGCCATGCCAACATACGGTAAATCATATCATTTGCATATCAAATAAGATAATCATCATCACAGCCTCTTGCATGTACTAAATACAAAATACATTTCAAACCTTCCTTCTGAAACACACATTGGCAATAAATAAGCAAACATTGCCCAATAAATCAGGTACGTAAGTACAATGTGGGCCCATGTCAACTATATAGGAGAGGTTCCACCTGCACCACATTTATTGACATATTGAGGGTAATAAATTTTCAAACTTACCCACCTTATATGTGTGAATTTAAATTCAAGTGGTGTTGCTAAATAGGTTACAAAATTCTATCAAAAATGTCTACAAAAGACTTCAGCCAACAATTTCCGGAACTGTTTCCGCAACAAAAAGACTTCGGCCAACAGTTTCCGGAACAAAAAGACTTTGGCCAACAAATTGATGAAGAACAACTTTTAATAGAAATGGAGGAGGCTGCTATTAAGGAGAAAGAAGAATGGGAGATAGCAGAAAGAGAAGTGATGTTAGAGATGGAAGCCGAAAGGGAGCGACTTATGCTCCAAGATGAAGAAGTGCTGTTAGAGATGGAGGAAGCTGCTCGGGACAGAGAATTCAATGCATTGTATGCAGAGTGGGATGAGCGCAGATTTGAAGGTTGCTCTGAGTATCTTTACGACGATGGTTACGACTCTAACAACTCTCAAACTTGGGATCACCCGGATTATATTTAGTTGTGTCGCAATTTAATTTTCAGTATATTTTGTTTCGTTAACCCAACCAGTTTGCACCATCATTAGAGTGTTTTATTCACTTACTACCACTTATCTTACAGTGGTTTGTCAAACTTAATAAGTAGCAACAAATCACTAAAACCACAAGAACAATTAATCACCCAATAGGTTACCAGTTATCTTACAGAAACAATTAATCACCCAATAAGTTAACCCTAAAATATCGAAACCCAAAATCAAACAAGAACAATTACGTTAAAGTTAACCCTAAATTAGCGAAACCATAAATTATCGAAACCCTAAACTAGCGAAAACATAAATTAAGAAAACCATAAATCAATAGATGAAAATACTTAAAATTACTTACCCTAGCCCAAAACGTTTTTCTGATAGACATTAGATCGGACAGTGTCGTGCCGATGTACTGCCGATGTGATCGGACACTGTGTTCGCTCTTGCTGAGAAGTGGGTTGAGGAAGATTGTGTTGAGGAAGTGTGTGGTGGCGATGTGGTGGTTTCAAATAAGAAGTGTGTTGAGGAAGTTTATCTTCTCTGTATAAATGTATAAATGTATAAATGTATAAAGGTATAAAGGTTAAACTACTTATACCTTTTTTAAAAAAATTTTATACATTCAATGCATTCTACACTTTATACATCAAAAGTTGCCCAAAGTACAACCTTGTGGGACCCAGTTGCCCAATATTTATGTACTTTTTAATAATAAAAAAAGGCATTACTTTTTGGCTAAAAGACAAAAATTGTCAGTTGCCCAACATTAAAAGTCAAAGTTGCCCAACTGAAACTTTAGTACACTTGTACTAGATAAGTACAAGGTTGCCCCACAAAATGAGACACATGTCATGTATTTAAGATAGTTGCCCAAATATTTAGTTGGGAGAGTTGCCCATGGGGCATTTTGAGAAGTGAAAAAAAAGTGGGGCATTTGGGGTAATAAAGTTAGGCAACTGGGGCATTTTGAGAATTTTCCCGATAACAAACATACCCCACGTTATCACCAGTAGATAACGAGATGCGTAAAAACAGCTTAGCCCCACATATCATCAATAGCCAAACAAAAATCACATCCACCGTAACACCCATACTCCACCACACAAGATCGAAACCCACATGACCCATTCAATTAACATTGTGCAAAATCCCAGATCCAATGCTCACGTGATCATGTATGAGTGGGACCAGTTATGTACTTAATACCATTATACGAATGAGATTAGTTAAAAGAAAAACAACAACCAAACCAATATAATTGTGATATCAAACGAGTGGGGACCAGGAGAAAAAGTGATCTGCTATGTACCAATATGTTTCCAGCAGAAACGAATATCACATTTATTCAAAGTCCACCGACCAACCATTAATTCGAATAGTATATCACAAAAACCACATTAATTACACCGGATCTCAAGAATACACGCCGCAATTCCTGACCCCAAGAATATTCAACCTTTGTTTGAAAAATATTAAACCGGATAACCTTATTAATTAGAACGAGGTTGAAAAAATAGTAAGCCAATCAAAAGAAACGAAATACCAGTATTATATGACAGCCAAACACAGATATGCTGGTCATCGCAACTGTCGCCTCTTTTTCGCCATTGGGAGATGTCATTAAGTAACCCTAGATGCCATCCCTCTTTATATAATAGAGGGAGGTTACAAACCCTGACTTACTAGAAAAGCTAACTATTACATATTATGCCCTCATTGTTTTTTCTTTCTTCATTCTTGATCGTGGTTTTGTAATCATCAAATCTATAATTCCCAACACCATTGATTTACTTAGGAGTAGAGGAAGGATCAAAAGCATGTAGGTTATATGATCCTATAGCCAAGAAGAAACATGTTAGTAGGGACGTAAAATTTATGGAAACAAAACCGTGGGATTGGAACAAAGATGAAGAAGATACCTTTTGGGCTAGTTTTGTGGTAGATGGAGTTGACAATGAAAACCTTACACCAGTCAACACAGAAAACGATGACAACACGTATCATGAACAAGATCAGATTCCTGATCCAGTTTCACCAATCACACCACCGACATACCATTACAACCCACACTCAGAAGAGGAAGAAGAAGCTACTATTAGTTCTATGGAGAACTCAAGAGATAAATTTGATGATACACCCGTACGTGAATATAGAAACATGTCAGACATATATAGACATGCACGTAGAGTTGAACCACAAAGCTTGTTATTTACGAAAGAAGAACCCCGTAACTACAAGGAAGCATCAGCAGACGAGAAATGGATTGAGGCCATGGAGATTGAATTGGATTCAATCAACAAGAATAATACATGGACTCTTACAACATTGCCAGAAAATCAGAAGGCAATAGGACTCAAATGGGTTTACAAGACCAAGAGGGATGCAAAAGGGAACATCATCAAATACAAAGCACGCTTAGTAACAAAAGGTTATGTACATGAACAAGAGATAGACTTCGATGAAGTATTTGCACCAGTTGCTCGGATAGAGACAGTTCGGTTGATATTAGCATTAGCGGCATATCATGGATGGCAAGTACATCATTTGGATGTAAAATTAGCATTCTTACATGGAGATTTAAAGGAAGAAGTCTACGTTACACAACCTGAAGGATTTATCCACAAAGAAAACACAGGAAAAGTCTATAAGCTTACTAAAGCCTTATATGGCTTAAGGCAAGCACCAAGAGCTTGGAATGTGAAGCTTGATCAAACATTAAAGTCTTTAGACTTTAAGAAATGTAATCTCGAACAAGCAGTCTACACAAAACGAAACAAGAACTCTACACTTATTGTTGGAGTTTATGTAGACGATTTAATAATCACGGGCACTCCAAGAAAGGAACTAGAAGTATTTAAATCCCAGATGGAAGAAAAGTTTGAAATGAGCGACTTAGGATTATTAGCTTATTACCTTGGGATAGAAGTTTCACAGACAGGAGGAGAGATCACAATCAAGCAAACAGGCTATATTAACAAGATCATAAAGGAGACAAGTATGACTGATAGTAATGATACGAAGATACCAATGGATCCCAGTACTAAGTTGGTCAAGGCAGAAGATGGTAACTCAGTTGACGCAACTTACTACAGAAGCTTAATTGGAAGTCTCAGGTACTTACTACATACAAGACCAGATCTTAGTTACTCAGTCGGACTACTCAGCAGATTTATACAAGACCCAAAGGATCATCACCTGAAGGCGGTAAAGCAAGTAATCCGATATATCAAAGGAACAAAGGAGCATGGCATAATTTATAAGAAAGAAGGCGGCTGCAAGATTACAGGTTACAGCGACAGTAGTTATGGAATCAACACTGATCAAGGAAAAGGAACTACTGGGATAGTATTTTACTTTGGAGGGTCACCCATTACCTGGTGTACTCAGAAGCAACCAACAGTGGCGCTATCATCATGTGAATCAGAATTCATGGCGGCTACTGCAGCAGCATGTCAAGCCTTATGGTTGAAGAGACTACTTAGTGAATTAACTGGAAATGAAGAAAAGAAGATAACGTTGTGGGTAAATAACATTTCAGCAATAGCACTAGTTAAGAACCCAGTTTTTCATGGAAGAAGTAAACACATCGACATTCGCTATCATTTTATTCGAGAATGTGTAGAGAATGGGCATATCAATGTGGAACACGTCAGTGGAGAACTACAAAGAGCAGATATTTTAACAAAGGCTCTACCAAGATTGAAGTTCACAACGATGCGACAAATGCTCGGAATTCAAGATTTAGCAAGAAGCAACGATCAAGATTAAGGAGGAGAATGTGACCCGATAATCTTTATCATTGCTTACTATTATGTATTAGTTTAAAACACTAAAGACTAGATATGTTAAAACCAAAGTTAATAACTAACTTTGACAGTTATTTCGGTTAGAAACAAGGAAAGGGTGCATCGGTTTGTTGACACCGATTCACAACCTATATATATGTAAATCATACATCGATTACAAGGTTAATCAAAAAGACAATATTCACTTATTCGAATACATTGCAACTTATACTTTATCGAGAGAAAGTTGGGACAACATTCCAGTGAGGTCGCTAAGTAAAAGAGCTCCAAGAAGTTGAAGGGAGATTATGAGTGCGAGTTTGTGATTTCCCTTTGGTTTACGTCATCTGGCTGTACATGTACATTGTTTTAATCCGATAACATTTCCGCACAAATCCTTGTTCTCTTGCAATGCTTCTATGGAAACTAACACTTTTAAAAACTTTACCACTGGGAACGGGACCTTCTAACTGATTATATGATAAGTTAATAGTCCACACGGCATTCATTGATTCGAAGGATTTTGGAATAGAACCAGAGAGTTTAATGTGTGAAAGATTGAGCATCTCTAAACTACTCATACTTGAAAATGCTGAAGGTATCTTACCGGTAAGTGAATTGCGACACGAATCAAGAAGAGACAGGTGATCTAATCTACCTATTTGTTCTGGGATCTCATGAGTAAGTTCATTGTTGCTCAAGTTTAAGTTGATGAAGAGTTTTGAGCAATCCCCAAGAGAAGATGGAATGGTACCATTCAACTTATTCATGGAAAGATCTAGCAACGAGAGTTCACCTAGCGACCCTAGATCTAGAGGTATGACTCCATAAAGTCGATTCTTGCTCAAGACAAGGCTTAACATGGTAGTCAGCCGTCCGAATTGTTTTGGTATCTGCCCAACCAAATCGTTGGAAGAAAGATTAAGGAGTTGTAACCGAGTCAAGTCTCCGATAGAAGGAGGTATGGTACCACTGATTTGGTTAACTCCCATTTGAAATGTCGTTAAGTTCTTGCACTTACTCCAGTTGTCCAAGATCTCCCCATAAAACTTGTTATCGTTGAGATTGATGTAATCGAGGTGTGGATAGATACCAAAGCTTTCAGAAATGTCGCCAGTGAGCTGGTTCCTGTCAAAGCGTAATCGGGTCAAGCTCGAGCAGTTGTATAAACTCTTTGGAAGTCGGCCTGTTAGGTTATTGTTAAAAATTACGAGCTTCTCAAGTTTCCCTTCTTTACAGATCCCATCAGGAAATTGACCTGAAAATCTGTTTGTGCTCATCTCTATTCGAACTAACTTCTTCAGTTTTCCTATATCTTCTGGAATAGGACCAGAAAGTTGATTCTCCATGAGAATCAAATATTCTAAATTTTTTAGGTTACCCAATGATTCTGGGATAGGACCAGAAAGTTGATTCCCCATGAGAACCAAAGATTCTAAATTCTTTAGGTTACCCAATGATTATGGAATGGGACCACTTAGATTATTATATTTTAGCTTTAGTCGCTTAAGTGAACACAATGTACCGATTTCGGCAGGGATTGATCCACTCAATTGATTCTTGGACAGAATCAAGTCTGTTAGTTTCGAAAGACAACCAATTTCAGATGGGATGATCCCATAAAAGTGTTGGAAAATGAGTATTGCAAAATGAGTTTTTGCAAATTTTGGACAATATTTAATATATGTATATGTTATATATATTTATATTTCTTGGTAGCTTTGCGTTCTCCTCGATGAGAGCTTCGCAACGAGCTAAAGTATGTCCAAATTGGAGTAGAAATGAATGAGATATCGTGTCTCAAAGTGAGGCACAAAATCTGGAAATACTAAACTATCCCACATCGCCTAGAAGAGAAAGTGGAGACTAGTTTATAAGGAAATCATACTATTGAATATCAAATTCCTTTAGTTTGGTTATGCTCCTACGTGCGCGCGCGCAGGGGGGGTGCAGAAAATGGGATTTCCGAGCTAAAATGAGTTCGAGGCTTCTGAACTCATGCGAGCCCGCGCGACCTGCGGACACGAATGCAGCTCCGAAATCTCACCTACGCGGGTATCTTTTTGCTGAGAATTATGTGAATTGATTCTACTGAAGCACATGGGATTCTGCTGAAGCGAATTATGTGATGCACAGATTCTGCTGAAGCACATTTCTGCTGAAGTTCTACTGAAGCACATGGGATTCTGCTGAAGTGAATTATGTGATGCACAGATTCTGCTGAAGCATATTTCTGCTGAAGTAATAAAACCGTGTAGATGGATAATTTCCAGAATATTCTGTAATCTATTTAGGAATAGATTTAGACTTTGTGCTTAAGTCTTAACAGAAATATGCATATCGTGTTTTGAATAACAGATATGCATATATTTTTATTCCAGGCGTATATTCTGGCTTGGTGACCAAGCTAGGTATTGCCTATAAAATAAAATCTTCTCATTCAGTTTTGATACACAGAAAAACGCAACTCCATTACTGTTTCGTTCTAGCAACCTTCGATCAGAAACACACAGGCTTCGGTGATTTTTCAGGCAAGTAAGTTTAGTCCGGCTGTACAACAGCTACGTACGTTGTACCCTGGGAAACAGACGGCGAATCTGTTTTAAGGGAATCGTATCCAATACGAGCCTCGTACAAGTCCCTTTACTGCTTTAATTTTATTAACGTTCTATAGTGTCTGTCTTCTCATTCTACCCCTTTTCTGTTTGTGTTTATTTCCTGTTTTTATTTTCTGTTATTATTAACTGTAATCTGATTTCATTATTAATAAAAGTGTGCACCGTTTCCCACAGTCTTAAAACAGATTCGGTTTAACCGAATTTATTACACTTTGTTAAAAATCGGATTAATTAATTAACAGGTTTTATAAACTGTTTTCTGCCGAAACCTTGTTGAGTTTCATTGGAAATCAGTTTCGATTTAACAGGTTTTACATACAGATTTGGTCTTACAGATCTATAACGTTTTTTTTGTTTAAGCAGTTTATTATCAGTTTTAACGAAACCAAGATAGAGTTTCTTAGGCTGATTTATTCGATCCATCAAAACCAAGCTAGAGTTTTGTTGAATCAGATCTGGTACAAGTAGATACCAATATACAACAGCTTGTTTGACTGTTTGTGTTTGTTTTTCAGGATGACAAACACGACTACCCCTCCAGTGAATACTACTGTGAACGTACCTGGTGCTCCAGTTACCAACACAGTTGCTAATCATGCTGAGAAACCAGAGAAATTCAATGGGCAGAATTTCAAGAGGTGGCAACAGAAGATGTTTTTCTATCTGACTACTTTGAACCTTGCGCGGTTCTTAAAAGAAAACCCACCTAACGTGGAACCTCCTGCAGAAGGTCAATCCTCTAATCAACAGGCTGTTCAAGCCTTGGAAGCATGGAAACATTCAGACTTTTTGTGTCACAACTATGTTCTGAATGGTTTGGTTGATTCTTTGTACAATGTGTACTGCAAGACCAAGACTGCCAAAGAATTATGGGAGTCATTGGAGCGCAAGTACAAAACTGAAGATGCTGGTACAAAGAAGTTCGTGGTAGCTCGTTTTTTGGATTACAAGATGGTTGATTCAAAGAATGTGATAAATCAGGTTCAAGATCTGCAGGTTCTGCTACACGACATTCATGCTGAGGGAATGACTTTGAGTGAAACTTTTCAAGTTGCTGCTATTATTGAAAAGTTACCTCCGAGCTGGGTAGAATTCAAGAACTACCTGAAGCATAAGCGAAAGGAGATGAGTGTTGAAGACTTGGTTGTTCGTCTTCGTATTGAAGAGGACAACAAGCTGGCTCAGAAAAACACGTATACGCCTGATTCTGCAAAGGCAAATATGGTTGAGCATGTTTCGTCATCTTCAAAGTCCAATGTCAAAGCTAAAGGCAAAGGAAAAGGAAAGAATGACAAAAAGGGCAAAGGGAAGTCTGAGTACCTTGCGCCTAAAGCTGCAATTGTGAAACAGAAGTTCCAAGGGGTGTGTTTCAACTGTGACCAGCCAGGTCACCGTGCTGCTAATTGTAAGATGCCGAAGCGGGTGACTCCACGCCAGGCTAATATGGTGAATGAAGATGTGGACATGATTGCTATGGTGTCTGATGTCATTGCCATGATCTCTGAAGTTAACCTGGTAGGTTCCAACAACAGGGAATGGTGGGTGGATACTGGGGCTACCCGTCATGTGTGTGCTGATAAGAGTATGTTTCACTCTTTCAGAGCGGTTGATAGTGGAGAGAAGCTGTACATGGGCAACTCTGCAACTGCTGAAATCAAGGGTGAAGGAGATGTAATCTTGAAGATGACATCCGAGAAAGAGCTCAAGTTGACTAATGTCTTGTATGTTCCAGAGATTCGCAAGAATCTTGTTTCTGGTTGGCTGTTGAACAAGTTTGGTTTTCGTCTTGTTTTTGAGTCTGATAAGTTTGTTCTTTCTAAGAATCAAGTTTATGTTGGTAGGGGATATGCCCTGAATGGTATGTTTAAGCTCAATGTAATGGTTGTTAAGAAAGATATCAATAATATGAATTCTTCTGCTTACTTGATTGAGTCTTCTAATATGTGGCATGGCCGTCTTGGACATGTAAATTTTAATTCGATGCGTCGTTTGATTAAATTTAATTGCATACCTAATTTCCATATTGACTCAAAATATAAATGTGAAACTTGTGTTGAAGCCAAACTTACAAGAGCATCTTTCAAATCGGTTGAACGAAAAACCGAACCACTTGATATGATACACACTGACATATGTGATTTGAAATCACTACCCACAAAAGGTGGCAATAAGTACTTTATCACGTTTATTGATGATTGTACAAAGTATTGCTACGTTTACTTACTGAAAAGTAAAGATGAAGCTATAGACAAGTTTGTTCTATACAAAAACGAAGTTGAGAATCAACTTAGTAAGAAAATCAAGGTGGTCCGAAGTGATAGAGGAGGTGAATATGTGTCTCCATTCGCTGATCTATGTGCGAAACATGGAATTAGACACGAGTTCACGGCTCCCTATTCACCTCAGCAGAACGGTATTGCCGAAAGGAAGAACCGTACCTTGAAAGAAATGGTTAATGCCATGTTGATAAGTTCTGGTTTAAGCCAGGACATGTGGGGGGAAGCCATTTTAACGGCTACTTATCTTTTAAATAAGATACCTCGTAAGGAAAAAGAAGAGACCCCTTATGAATTATGGATGGGAAGAAAGCCATCATATCAGTACTTACGAGTGTGGGGGTGTCTAGCAAAGGTAGCTATACCGACTCCCAAGGCCCAAAAGATTGGACCTAAATCTGTGGATTGTATATTCATTGGATATGCTAAGAATAGCAGTGCTTATCGCTTCATTGTACATGATTCGAAAAATCCGGATATACAAAAGGGTACTTTAATGGAATCAAGGAATGCTTCATTCTTTGAAACTATATTTCCTTGTTTAACTAAGGAAACTGGAAGTTCATCTAGAATAGATGAAGAAGTTGTCCAAGAGAAGAGACAACGAGATGATAATGATCTCCAAGATGAGAGACAAGATCAAACTGAGGAAGAAGAGGTTGAACCTAGAAGAAGCAAAAGGGCAAGAACCGAGAAATCGTTTGGACCTGATTTTGTTTCTTTTATGGTTGAAAACGAACCTACTTCATACCGAGAAGCGGTTACTTCCTCAGAAGGGCCTCAATGGAAAGAAGCCATTAAAAGTGAAATAGATTCTATTTTACAAAACCATACTTGGGAGCTCGTGGATTTACCTCCTGGTTGTAAACCACTAGGCTATAAATGGATCTTCAAGAAGAAGATGAAAGCAGATGGCACCATTGACAAGTATAAAGCAAGATTAGTAATCAAAGGATTTAGACAACGAGAAGGTCTTGATTACTTTGATACTTATTCGCCCGTTACGCGAATAACCTCGATTAGGATAATACTTGCTATTGCCGCTTTAAGAAATTTGGAAGTTCACCAAATGGATGTGAAAACGGCATTTCTAAACGGAGATTTAGAAGAAGAAATCTACATGAACCAACCTGAGGGTTTCATGGCTCCTGGACAAGAGAACAAAGTCTGTAGGCTTGTTAAGTCTTTATATGGCTTAAAGCAAGCTCCCAAACAATGGCATCAAAAATTTGACCACGCCATGCTAGAGAGTGGATTCAAAATTAATGAATGCGACAAATGTGTTTATGTCAAAGACACAAATAGTGGATATGTAATCTTGTGTTTATATGTTGATGATATGCTTATCGTTGGCAGTAATGACAAGATGATCAAATCTACTAAAGACATGTTGAAATCAAAGTTTGACATGAAGGATATGGGTTTGGCTGATGTGATCCTTGGAATAAAGATCATACGAACTCAACATGGACTTGTGTTAAGTCAAGCACATTATGTGGACAAAATTCTTAATACTCATAATGCGGGGGATTCCGGCCTAGCTAGAACTCCAATTGATACCAGTAAGCATCTATCTAAAAATAGAGGCTTAGGTGTTGCCCAATTAGAGTATTCAAGAATTATTGGCATGTTAATGTACTTGATGACAGGTACCCGACCTGACTTAGCATATGCTGTTAGCAGGCTAAGTAGGTATACTAGTAACCCAAGCTATGCACATTGGGCAGCTATGACTAGGGTACTTCACTATTTGAGATACAGTCGCGATTATGGACTGCATTATGATAGATATCCAGCTGTTATCGAGGGATACAGTGATGCAAATTGGATATCTGACATAAAGGATTCTAGATCGACTAGTGGATATGTGTTTACACTAGGAGGAGCAGCTATATCATGGAAGTCTTCCAAGCAAACTGTTATAGCTAAGTCCACGATGGAATCAGAATTTATCGCGTTAGATAAATGCGGACAAGAGGCGGAATGGCTACGTCAATTCGTAGAGGACATACCAAGGTGGCCTAAACCGGTAACGGCCATTAGTATACATTGTGATAGTCAATCGGCAATTGGCAGAGCTCATAGCATAATGTATAATGGAAAGTCCAGACATATCCGTCGTCGACATAATTCGATACGACAACTACTCTCAACAGGAGTTATCTCAATTGACTATGTGAAGTCAAAGGATAACATCGCGGATCCGCTTACGAAAGGCTTAAGCAGAGAGTTAGTAAGTAAGTCGTCTAGAGGAATGGGACTAAAGCCCTTGAAGGAATGAGTTTCTATGAAGGAAAACCTAACCCAGTTGACTGGAGATCCCAAGATCTGGGTTCAATAGGACAACCTAATCATAGAAATGTGGGGGAAGTCACGTCAATGTGGGGGAGTTACTAAATATTGTAACTTTCCTAGTCCATTCCTATAACAAATGTGACTTGTTAAGAGGTTAAACATATGGCTTTAATGATTCAGGATGAAATCATAAAGCATAATGATTCAAGATGAAATCATAACACATATGTTTTTAATGATTCAAGATGAAATCACCTATGTGAGAGAGAAGTGGGGTCGCTTCGAAAGGAAATGTGGGGGCGCAATTCCTAAGAGCTCTTGCAGAACCAGGCTAGTGTTCATGACCATAACGAACACGACTATGAGGACTTGACATTGTCAGGGAGAGTCTTGTGTGAAGTGTAATGTCGTCTACGTAAATGGATGATGAGTTCAAGGACATCGCGTCTACTCAGATCTAGGAGACTAAGTGCATCTCACAAGGGAAGGTTCAAAGGGTTACACCTACCTATCCTATGCAAGACTTAACCGCAGAAATTTCACCAAAACTTTCGTGTGTTTTCGACCGATTTCCATTCATGTGGGGGATTGTTGGAAAATGAGTATTGCAAAATGAGTTTTTGCAAATTTTGGACAATATTTAATATATGTATATGTTATATATATTTATATTTCTTGGTAGCTTTGCGTTCTCCTCGATGAGAGCTTCGCAACGAGCTAAAGTATGTCCAAATTGGAGTAGAAATGAATGAGATATCGTGTCTCAAAGTGAGGCACAAAATCTGGAAATACTAAACTATCCCACATCGCCTAGAAGAGAAAGTGGAGACTAGTTTATAAGGAAATCATACTATTGAATATCAAATTCCTTTAGTTTGGTTATGCTCCCACTCCTACGTGCGCGCGCGCAGGGGGGGGTGCAGAAAATGGGATTTCCGAGCTAAAATGAGTTCGAGGCTTCTGAACTCATGCGAGCCCGCGCGACCTGCGGACACGAATGCAGCTCCGAAATCTCACCTACGCGGGTATCTTTTTGCTGAGAATTATGTGAATTGATTCTACTGAAGCACATGGGATTCTGCTGAAGCGAATTATGTGATGCACAGATTCTGCTGAAGCACATTTCTGCTGAAGTTCTACTGAAGCACATGGGATTCTGCTGAAGTGAATTATGTGATGCACAGATTCTGCTGAAGCATATTTCTGCTGAAGTAATAAAACCGTGTAGATGGATAATTTCCAGAATATTCTGTAATCTATTTAGGAATAGATTTAGACTTTGTGCTTAAGTCTTAACAGAAATATGCATATCGTGTTTTGAATAACAGATATGCATATATTTTTATTCCAGGCGTATATTCTGGCTTGGTGACCAAGCTAGGTATTGCCTATAAAATAAAATCTTCTCATTCAGTTTTGATACACAGAAAAACGCAACTCCATTACTGTTTCGTTCTAGCAACCTTCGATCAGAAACACACACGCTTCGGTGATTTTTCAGGCAAGTAAGTTTAGTCCGGCTGTACAACAGCTACGTACGTTGTACCCTGGGAAACAGACGGCGAATCTGTTTTAAGGGAATCGTATCCAATACGAGCCTCGTACAAGTCCCTTTACTGCTTTAATTTTATTAACGTTCTATAGTGTCTGTCTTCTCATTCTACCCCTTTTCTGTTTGTGTTTATTTCCTGTTTTTATTTTCTGTTATTATTAACTGTAATCTGATTTCATTATTAATAAAAGTGTGCACCGTTTCCCACAAAAAGTAGTTGAAACTAAGTTCAAAATACACAGGATTTGGAAAGGAACTGAAAGATAAAGAATCAAGTGTACTATTTAAACCGGACGACGATAGGTTTAATCTGTATACGCTACCATTTTCATTGCATGAAACTCCATACCACTTGCATGGAGACACTACTTTTTGATCATGTATCCATGAAGGTAAAAGGGTGTTGTTATTTTGGCTGTGCAGAGTTGCTTTCCATTTTAGGAGAACATCAACTTCATTAGTAGAACATGAAGCAACATATAGGGTACATAAAAATGTGCTTGTAGCAAGAAAGAATATAGTTGTAGTATAGAAGTTCATGTTTTGTGTTTATGGGTGTGCATGTGTAAGGTTCTTTGCTGCAACTTATATTGGTACCATGCACAAATATACCTTTTTGGTTTCCACATATTTATATTTGTGGTCAGAAATTAAGCTGGAGGTGGTCGGCAAATTTGACCCCTTTAAATATTTATAAAACCAGCATAACTATCACTTAAATACCCACTTGTGTCGTTGGGTACCCACTAGTGTCGTTGCATGGTATCGTGAAAAAAGTGTTGTCATCTCAACAGTTTTGTTCATAACATTAAAATTCATCACACCACACACTAAAACACAAATGCAAAAAAAAAAATACTAGACCATTTGGGCAGGTGGGAACGGCACAAAACACGAAAATGCCACTCACAGTGTGGGTCTTGCATTTCAGGTGGCGTTTTGGCGACGTCATTTGGTGATGGCGCAGCTTACCTATAGCTTTTAGAAAGCATACTCGTAAGGTGTAGCACACTTTTTATTCTTATTTTTTTATTCGAAACTGAAATAGTTAATCCAATATATATGTTGTACAAAATTCTTCTTGTTGCTATTACACTAGCAATGAATAAATTTAAGGGTTAATTATATTAAAATGTATCTTATTTGTCCTAATTTTCAGTTTTTTGTAACAATCTTTTCTTTTTTGCAAATTGAGGTACTAAATTTATCATTTTCGTCAGTTTGATGTATTTTTTACCTTCTCAACCGTTTACAGGTTACCATACACAAAAATAAAAAATGTGACAAGTTAGCTACATTTATAAATGATTACCTCTAAAAAAACTTTTTGGTCAAATCAAGATTTGGCGGGTTATTTGGTTAAAAATCAATAAAATTAAATTTAAAAAATATATAAATTAGGAAATTCGGGTCAACCCGAAAACCGAACTGTATTCAAATTCGGTTTTTGGTTCGGTGAAATCCAACTAAATTCGGTTCGGGTCGGCGTTCGTGCACGTTCATTTGTCCGGCTAAACTACCATCGTTTGTGTTCGTCCGGTTCGTAAACGAATGAACATGATCAAACCTTCGTTCGTGTTCGTCTGGTTCGTTACCCTAAGGAGTTGGTGTAAACGGAATGTTTGCAGGTCTGCCATTGATGAAAGCTTGAGGTTTTAGGGTTTGGGTTAGAATGGTAAGGTTTTAATTTAGTTTTAGTATGCCCTAATGGGGGGGGGGGGGGGGGGGGGGGGGGCATGGAACAATCTTTTACTCAAACTATTAAAAAAAGGATAATCATTTATAAATGTATCTTACTTACCAACTTTTCCAGTTTTGTGTAACGGATTAATTTTTTTTTCCAGATTTATGTATTGTAACTTGTACACGTTGGCACAACCGGCTACTAAGGTAAAAAAAACACATCAAGTTAACGAAAATGGCAAGTTTAGTACATCGATTTGCAAAAAAAAAAAAAAAAAAAAAGTTTGCTACACAGACCTAAAAATTGAGACAAGTAAAATACATTTTAATATAATTATCCCTAAATTTAATAATCTTTTATATGCAGGTTTCAAACTTTTTAAGAGAATCAGTAACATATTAAAAAAAAAAAGAAAAAAAAAAAAACTTAGTTATGATGAAAGCTGATGACATTTTATAAGTGAATGTAACTATTGTAGGGGTGAGCGTGGGGCTGGGTGGGACGGTTTTAAAGTAAAACCAAAAACCAAACCATATATTTTGGTTTTCGAAAACTACAAACCGTTTGATTTCGGTTTTTTTTTTTATTTCAGTTTTTCGGTTTTCGAAATTAAATCGGTTCGGTTTCGGTTTTTTCTTACTTGAAATTAGCAAGTTTTATTCTTATATGAAGTTTACGATTCCAAGTTTCCAAGAAAAAATATTTAAACAAATATCAATAATAGCGTAATAACTAGCAATTCAAAGCTTCGAAAAAATGTCTGAAACAACTAAACATGAATCTAAAATATAAAATGCCTGTCTTTGCAGCTTTTCACTTTTCGTACGCATAAACATTCAAAGAATACTATTGTTTGGAAAAAAGATATAAGTATATAATATCTATAAATATAACAAATTTGAATGTATAAATATAACAAAATGTCTTTAAACCATTTTAAAAAAACAAAAAAGAAAGAGCAACCATGTTCGGCGACTCAACCGTGTTCGTTATCGACGAATCTTAAATAAGAATATCAACTGCACCATCTATCGTTCCATCTAAACGTAAACTCCAATATATATAGATCAAATGATATAATAAATTTCAAACCAATAAAAAGATATTTTGTAATTGAAAAAAAATTAAAAAATTAAAAAATAATAATCGTCATTTTATATATCAATTATAATTATTAAACATTTTTTCTATTAGAATAATCATTTGGATATATATGATAATTTTAAGGCTTTGAAAGAATATATATACAATTATGAGTTTTGGTTAGATATATATGACAATTTTAAGACTTTGAAAGGACAATTATACAATTATGAGTTTTGGTTGGATAGCTTTTGAAGGATATATTTGCAATTCCCCTAGATAATAGACAACACTATTGTTTTTTTTAATAGATAAAGTTGTATACTCAAATCTTTGAAATTAAATATCAAATCTCTTATATAAATAAAATTATATAAAAACATATATAAAAGTGGGGCGGGCGGTTTTCTCGATTCGGTTTTTCTTATGAAACCAAAAATAGCCCCAAATATTCGGTTTTTATAAAATTCAAAACCACCATCATCGGTTTGTCAAACGGGACGGTTTTTTCGGTTCAACTTTTTCGGTTTCGATCGGTTTTTTGATTTTGTGCTCGCCGCTAATAAGCATAAACCAAAAGGAATATCAACTATTATATCTATATTTATATCTATGCTATTTATTTTAACAAAAAAAATGAAATAGATATTTTAATACTACCTCCGTCCTATAATAATTGTCCACTTTGACTTTTTTTAGTCTTTCTTATTCAACTTTTACCATAAATATTTTAATTTGTGTTATATAATACTTGATGAAAAATATATGAATGAATCGGGTTTTAAATGTATTTTGATTGGTATAATTTTCATCAAGTATTATATAACACATATAAAAATATTAATGGTGAAAGTTGAACAAAAAATACTCAAAAAAGTCAAAGTGGACTATTATTATGGGACGAAAGGAGTAGTATTTATGGAATTTTAGAAAGTTAAGTCGTTCAGTATTTAACGAAATAAGGACCAATTATGCAAATAGTTAAGGGGAAAGCAGCTTCCACGTAACTGATTTAACGGAAAGGACTAACGATGCAAAAGTAGATTTCAGATGTTAAATTACAGACTTATATAATCCCAAAAGTCCCGATTTCGCCCTCACGTGTCTTAACATAAAAAAATGGAGGGAAAAAGGAGGCTAGCTCCATTGGAAGAAATCACTCCCAGGAGAATGATCCCATGAGGGTTTTTGATGAACTAGAGTATTTCCCATTTGGGTGAAATTACACAACGTGCCTATGGACGCATTTACAAAAACATGGCTGAGTTTAATCGTGACTAAGCTTGGGAGACCCATAATGTTGGACGCATACACAAGTAACAAGTGCCTTGATTCATGGGAAAGAAACACATACGCGAGAGTGTTCATTGAGGCATCATCTCACCATGCACTTTTGGAATCTCTTGTTGTTGCAATTCCATTACTTGATTAACGTGGACATTTGTTGGAAACAATTGAAATAGAGTATGAGTGGCAACCTCCACAATGTCATACGTGCAAGATCTTTGGGCACAAGAATAAACTCGTTAAAGTGGTTAGTCCAAATGAGGTGACAGGTGACGCATTAGTGGAAGTGACTCGTAAAGGTGGAAAAACAAAAAACACACTGCTCTGAAAATAGTTGGTGTGCGTCTAAGTAAACCAATTCCGAGTTATTATTACCGCCCCAAACCTAAAGTAGTGGTTAAAGAAGCCTCCACGTCTTCATCAAAGGAGAAACTCAAGAGAAATCTAAAGTGGAAAATTTAGTTAAGCAAAACGGTATGAGAAATGATCCAGCCAAGTCGAAACACCAAGGTAATGGCAAAAAAACTGTTAGTAACACGCAAGACATCAATTTACTTTCGTTAAAAAACGTGTTTGCATCTCTCCAAAATGAAGATAACATATTTGATACTAGTATTGAGGTAAAAACGAAAAATGATGTTATTGGAAGTTCAACATTTTTGATAGTGACGATGATGAAGTTTTGGAGGTTCCTAAGGAAACCACTAATCACATGGCTAATGACGGTTTTACATGTGGCATTTGAGCCGGTAAGAAAAGCATATGTGAGCAATGGAAGGATGACAACTATGTTAAAAAGTAGTTGTTGGATAGTTTTGGTATTCTAGTTTGTATATGTAGTTAGTGTAGTCGTTTTGTGACATGTCACAAATGATTAAGTGGTTGTTCAAGCGGTTGCTTCAGGTTGAAGTGGTACTTCAACCATATTCCTTTTTTTTTTTTTTTTTTTTTTTCAATATATTTTACCAGAAAAGCCCTTTAAAAAAATACTGTATAAAAAAAGAGAACAAAGGGCACTTTATCTTAACAAAAAAAAAAGTCTGCGACACTTATATATCTTGGACCAATACCTGTGTATGGGTTGGGCTTGAAAACCTAGCACGCATGCACTTGTATGTATACTTTTGGCAACCCTTTACAACACGTACGGTGTTAATCGATTGATAGAGATGGTTATGTCTGATGTTGTCGAGGCCATTCTTTTAAGATGTCTTGTGAAAGATCTTCTCCGATGCAAAAGTTTGTAAGTCATGGTATTCTTTAATATCAAGTCCTTCTTTTGTTAAAACTCATCGTAAATTTATGTGCAACAAAGAGAAGGACAATACAAGAAGGATCGTTTGTAAGTCATGCTATTCCTACCAGAGGTGGAGTATGCAAGGTTCTTCCAATGGCCTTGTATGCATATATGCAAGAAACTATAATCGAATTATTGTAACCAATCCTTGGACTAGAGAGTATAGAGAACTTGCACACCCACTAAACCCTAAAAAAAAGTTTCGGTATGAGCGATGTATGGGCTTTGGTTATGATTCATCCACAGATGATTACAAAGTTTTTACAGCGATATGCAATGGTTATGATGGGGCACTTGTTCATATATTATCTTTGAAATCAAATATTTGGAAATTTTTTGGACAAATCAATTATAGGTTTGAAGATAATGATATTAGGTGGCTTGATGAAACAGGTCGTGCTGTACCCAGGTCTGGTATCTTATTCAATGGAGCACTTCACTGGTTTTGGTCTGATGTTAATTATACCAGGGACAAAAACGTATTACTTGTGTCTTTCGATTTAGCTAAAGAGGAATTTAGAGAAATTCCCCAACCCGATGACACGAGATATGTTTGGAATGATTATTACTCACTGGGGATTATCGAAGGCAGTCTATGCATATTTTGTGAAACGAGATTATATGTCAAAAAGCCGCCCTGCAACATTTGGGTTATGAAAAACTACAATGGCAAACCGTCGTGGGAACTCTTGCCAATCACAAATTATCATGAGATGAACGATCATGCTATACACTATATGCTTAAGGATACTAATGAGTACAGGATAACGCCGCCAGAAACTTACTTTTGTGATGATAATATAGAGTTTTCTAGCAGTGAGAAGTATATGTCGTCTCCTATCATTGTGCAAACCCTTGTATCCCCATATGTTAAGGTGAGCTCTCCTTATTATGTTCTAGTTTCACCATCCGTCTCAATGATTTATACTTGTTTTATATCCGTATAAACTGTTTTATATTGTTATTTGTATTTCCGATCAATGACTCATGGAAGCGGATTGTAATTTGTAAGGTGGGTTCTAGTTATTTTTTGAAACTACTATACACTTAGAATCAAGAACACGAAAACTTTGTTAAAAATGTTTTCCCTTTCTTTAGCTGGCTAGGGACTTAATTGTCCGTTATTCTACACATTGTACCCAATTTGGAATTCGTTATTTATTTCTTCTTTTAAAAGAAATCCGAATTCAATTGCAGGAAAAGAGAGAGACCGGGAAGAGAAAGAGGAGCAGTACAAACGTCTAATCCAAAGTCGCTTACTTTCTCGTTTGGTTTTATCCTGAGCGTCTCTAGTTCACTCCTCAAAGTTTGTAGTCGTGCCTTTTGAACGAGATCGGCTCCTAGATTCTTGACTTTGATTGAGTCCCATACTTCCTTTGCAGTTGAGTATTGTGCGACTTGCATTAAGACATCTTGTGGCAGTGTTTGGAAGATTATTGCCTTTGCTGTGTTTTCTTTCTTCTCATTCGTTGTTACTCCTTCTTTTGCAATAATCGTTTCCCAAATGCCATATGCCTTCATTATTGTTTCCATCATCAATGCCCATGTTGTGTAGTTTTCTTTGGTCAATTTTGGACATTGTAGTGAAACATTTCCTAGTTCTCGAACTGTCGTGCTGTTCGACGTGCTATCATTCTTGTCGGTTTCTACCATGTTTGCTTGCTTGCTTGCTTGCGTGCTTGCTTGCTTGCGTTTGATCAAAAGATCAAAAAATCCTTGCTGTTTTATAGAAACTATGAAGTTTCTCTTGCTGTTTGCTTAGAATTTGTGATTAAATTCCTCGCTGTTTGGGCTACTACCCAGTAATCTTGCTGTCTAGGCTACTACCTAGTTTTATTTGGGCTACTACCCAGTAATCTTGCTGTCTAGGCTACTACCTAGTTTTATTTGGGCTACTACCCTGTAATCTTGCTGTCTAGGCTACTTGCTAAAATATTGACTAGTTTAATCAATATTGTATTTTGATCAAAAATGATCCTTGCTATTTGAATTTTAAGGTTCGGGTCTTGCTATGAACCTAAGGATTCCGGTCTTGCTATGAATCGTAAAAGATTCGGTTTTATCTTGCTATGAATCACAAAGGATTCGGTTTTATCTTGCTATGAATCACAAAGGATTCGATTTTATCTTGCTATGAATCACAAATGATTCGGTTTTATCTTGCTATTTTGTATTTGTAAAAAAAAACTTTTCTTTTTAGTTAAAAATACAAAACTTGATTATTTTATACCTTGCTTGCTTTAATATATTTTCAAAAAAATGTACTAACTTAAATTTAAAGGTTAGTAAATTTTCTAAACAAAACTAAGAGGTATAAAAGATGTAAAGAAAATAAAATAAAAGGGTTAAAAAGTATTTTTGTTTTAAAAACCTGATGGTTATTAAAACCTTGTGCCCTACTCCCTTTTATGCAGCGCCTCTTTTTGGTTCTATAAAAAAGCTGTTCCTCTCTTGGGGAAGACGCTCTCCTCCTGAGACCGTTTCACTTCTTCTTGCTTTGGTGGTTAACCGCCGATTAATCGGTTGTTTTAACCCGTTCTATGTTTCTTGCGAGTGTGTTCTTATTGCACTACTTTGATATCCCTAATTTGATTGTGCGAAAACTAGGGTTTCGCTGATTTTGGGGATCTTGCTAATCTGCTTGCGGATTGGGGCTCTCTTGCTATAACCGAATCGATTATATGGATCGATTACGCGTGCGGTTCTTGTTCTTCCAAACAGGTGTTTTCGTTCCTGTTTCTATATTGATCTTGCTTGTGCCCCTTTGATGATGACTTCTGATTCGATGTGGGTTTCTTTTATTTTCGAATAATAAAAAAATGCTCTAACCCCTTTTTTCGTGGGTTATGATGTTTGATTTGTTTCTGGGTGAAACCCCTTTGTTGCTAGTGATTTAGAATCACTTGGTAATGATTGATGGATTCACCAACAAAAGGTTTATATTTAAACACGAAAACGATAGTTTTTTATTCGTGTTCTTGGTTCTTATAAACCGTTTTCTGGAAACAATTGCTGCGTTGTTTATTCGAAAGGAAAAACTGGTATATGATGATTGGTTTATTCAAACCTTGCTCTGATGCCAAATGTTGTGAATTTTACTCTTGATCTTGGATCGAAATGAATAAAACCTTTGAATCAAAATATACTGGAAATATAAATTTGCTATAATCTTGCTATAAATTCGAATTGTCATACATAAGTTTGTTCCTACAGATCTATTCCTATTTATACTAAACGAAACAGTATATCTAAACATTGTGTCGGTTGATGAACCGTTGTGTCCCTTTGTTGAATAACTGATTTACAGTTATAACTGTTTTTCTGTAACTGCTCTTTTGTCCAGCGGGTGTGATTACCCTGTTTTGGCGGGTTTGACCCGGTTTGACCCAATATATAAATTAATAATTACTAAAAAAAATTCCATATATATATAAAGTCATACGTAATTAAAACTTGTAGAAATTCAATTAATTTAATTAATATCATATACAATTGGAACTTATCCCAACGAAACTAACTTTTTACTTATTCATAAACATGAGCTTGACAAATTCAATTAATTTGTGAATGTGAATTCATAAAGTGTTAACTAGTTATAATACCCGTGCACGCACGGGGTTAATTTTGATAAAAAAATTAAATATGTATTAATACTGAATATTGTGTCTTTAAAGGTAATTGAATATAATTACATAGTTATAAGTTTCGTGCACGCACGAAGTTTACACATAAATCAAATTTATTTTAACATTTTAGTTCAGTATATACATATATAAGAATTTTTTGGGTAAAAGGTCAATGACCCGGTAAATTTATTACTCCAAAAAACGTTTAAGTACAAAGGATATAGGTGAATCCCATATCTCAGCCCGTTACATAGGCGAAAAGCTTACATAACAAGATACTTCATATTCTCTATATAAGAAAATAAACCACCACTCAAAATATAACATCAGACTCCTATGAAGATAACATTACTTTCTACCAAGGCCTTGGAGCTTGATACCATACGTGTCATAATAGGCATCCAAATTTCCTGAAAGATCGTAAACCTGATCCGCATAGTTATCATAATCATAGTCATCAAAGTCATCTTTTCGATCATGACCACTACCAAATAAGTTACTCGACTCATCAAAGGTGTTCACATATAAGAATTTGCCCATAAAAATTGTGATATAAGTACAACTAATACTTATGCACAACTTTTTCACTATGCATTAATATCCATTAGAATTTGGTAAAATATTTGTAAAAATTTCTGATAGGTAACTCAAGATTTAATTTTATTTATCTGTCAAAGATGTTGATGTTGTTATTTAAATTTCACTACTGATATTATGTTGTACACATGATGCAAGTTTAATAGCACATAATGAGCGTTGATAAAGTTAAAGTATACTCCTTAAAGTTTTTTAAAAATATTTTTCTAGATATCCTTATATAAATAAATAAGAATTACATGAGTCATTTTATAAGTACAATCACGTATATTTATTTTTATATTAAAGTAACCCGTGCTTACAATTTGATAATTATATTCTCGTTTTCAGTAATTTAGCCGTATTTAAAATGTAAACTCGTATCCACATAAGTTAAACTTTTAATAATGAAATAAATGAGTCCTTATTGGACGTATATAATTAAAAAAATTGATACTTATAATCTTATGTAATTTTATATGTTGTTATTTTAAAACAACATATACATTGCATTATTTTAAGATATAAAGTATAAGGGTATAAAGTATAGGGGGTATTTTTTTATAATCCAAAGTTATTAAAAAACATGAAGACATATAATATTACACTTAACTCTATATAATTTTTAAAAATTTAACCACTAAAGTTTTATTAATTACCTCCTCTTTTTTTAAGTTTTTGTTTTCACAAATATGACACCTATATTTTTATGTGTTTTTTTATCAACCAAATTTCTTCACCAAATTTATTAAAGTTTGACCAAAATCAATTTGATTTTGACTTTTATTAATCAGTTACATCACACGATTTTGCTTATGTGGCGAAATCGAGCTCTCCTATTTGCCCAATTGTTTTTTCAATAAGAATGAATTGACAAAATCACTCCAAAATGATGTAATTCCTTTATTATTTAAAAGATTAGATTTTTTTTTCTAATTTAATTTTCATCTCTAACTAGTATACATTATAACTAGTATATTGGATTTGAAAATTTAAAAGTTATACGTAAAACCTCTTTAAATTAGTAACTTATTAATTTATCGATGTAATAATATCTCGTTAAATTAATAAAATATCTCAGTCCTTACATCATTAATTTATAGAGGTTTTACTGTATATGTGTATTGGGCTCTAAGAGCGTATCTAGAATCATTTATGTATATGTATTTATTGTACTGTATCTTGAGATTAATGACATAACAAACATTCACACTAACACCCATTTAGGTGAAACGAGCAGGTGAGCCCGCGCGTTGCTGCGGGGCGGCTGTGTTTAAGTTGGTTTTTTTGTAGTTTGTTTGGCCTCTGTAAGTTCGCGTTGCCAGAGCATTGTGTCTTGTCGCTATGAACTTTCTGTAGCGGAATTTGCTCAAGACCTGTTGGCACATAATGTTATTAAAAACTGGATTTATCATTCTTTGTTTACCATTGAAAAGGCAATAAACATATATATACTCATCTGAAAAAGACAATGCCAAACACCCTGTTTTGCACCTATTTAGGCTGAAATAACAACTAAAAAATAAACAAAGAATGATAAAACTATAGCTAACCTCCACTTTTTACTATATATTTCATTACATCACTCGATCAACTTGCAATCTGTTTCAAAAGTATGAGAAGATAATGGTTGGTTTGCCTGTTTGTTCGTCGATAGGTACTTTAAGACCCATATATCTTGTAATCTTTCACAATGCAACATACAACTTTCTGTGACAAAAGTTCAACTCTAGGAGGTCCAAAGCATCCATCGTGCTTTTTGTTGATGGCTAACTCCCGACTTTTTCGAGAAGATTCCGGCACCTATACAAAGGTGTTACAAAATTATGACAGCAATATAAATAAATTCCCACAACGATTCATGAAAAAAGAACTTTAAAAGCACCAGTAGCATCAAATAGACCAGTAACTAATTAAAAATATTTTTGCGAACTGAAAAACTGTTAATTTTTACTTAAGCAATGTCAAGGAAGTTCGACATATTTTCGTGGTTGGGTTTTGTTATATTTCGTCTCACAGGATCAAATGGGTCAAATATGAAATTACTATGAATAAAAAAATCAAGAAAAAATTGTTTTGACTGTTTAGTCAATTCAATCCATTAGAATTTAGGACGTGCACAAACACGTTCCGTTACCTAACCCGTCTATTTTGCATCATGTAACCTGTAAGCCAGAAATTATGGGCTTATGCTATAGTATAACCTAAACAAAATTAGCTGATAAGCCCAAACATAAGATCTAATAGGCATCGTGTACGCCACTTTTTAATATAACTTTGTGTTTATGATTATATATGCTAAATTACTATGATTTAAATATATACTAAAGGGTGTTTTTGAACGGGGCAAATGTGATTTATTACGAAGCCAGATTGTTGCATTAGACCTATAAATTCCGTACTTTATGGTCCATAGTAAAAATAAGTTAAATACTCACAAATAAGCTTATAAAATACCTTATAATTTGGCCAATGAAGAGGTTCCATTTCTATTGACGTTTGCCGTTGTGAACCAATAACCGTTATATGAGACTGTGTTGATCATGTTGTCACTTATTTTTAGGTCTCCTTTTGTGTCTCGTTGCAATCCTATCTAAGGGTATGGCTGCACAAAATTAGGTGATACAAAGTCATTTAGAAACTGAACATCGGAAAACGTAAGGAAAAAAAAAAGCAAGTCATAAACACATATAAATCTCCTAAATTGGTTTATTAAGGAGAATGACATCACTGTTGTTATGTAACCATTATGTAACATATAAATTGTTGATAAAATACAGAAAGAAATGGTAACCAAACATGATGGTAGCCAACTGAACATAACATAATTTGACCCACTTTCAAATATTGTCCTTTTGACCTCTTACCCAACTAACTTATTTTGCTTATTTCTACCTTAAGTATATTTGGTGAAGACGCACCCATGTAAAATCTTGGCCGGCAATTCCTAGACCATTGTTTGAGCAAATGTCGCAACTGTACTAAATGTAAAAGTGTTGCAATCAATCCGATACTAATTACGTAATTCAAATGATCAGATAATTTGAAGCGAAATCCATGTATCCAAACATTGATGGGGCGTTTGGAATTCTTATGTAGAAAGTACTTGCTTACAAATCACATCTTCCTATTGTATCGAAACATCACAGTGTATTACTAAAAAGAAACAAATAAACATCCATAATTCAAACACTCAAACCTACTTATCTACTTAAGCTAACACATTGAAACTGATTATTTTATTTCAAATTATAGAGATAATGAGTTTCATAATGCAAATCCAAACACCCCCTAAATATGGATTAACTATTCTTACAAATCAAGTTACTTAGCTCAACATATCACAATTACATACTGTTTTGATTACGAAAATGTAACTTTTAAACAACGTATTTTTCGAGTAGTCATTGCATACTATACATGTTAGTTTCACATGTATTATGTTATGTATCTACTCTTTGTGTGCCTTTACTTCTAGGCCCAACGTCGTTGTACAAAAATTGCAGGAATAATGGGTTACTATTTCTACATGAGCATTGCTTCCAAGAGAAATAAATTATTACATAGTATACTTTTGGTGGATTTATATAGAACTATAGACTACATAAAAATATAGTTCAAGCTTCAAATAAATATCATGTTCAGTCAGTAAGTCGAAGCACAAACAAATTGTCGTTTCATTACAATATTTGGAGTTCACAAATTGCCACTTACCTTGATTACAGATATGCTGCCCCATTATATAAGTCGACCTCACCAGAAGAAGATTGTATTTTGGATATTGAAATGATATAAAAGTTGCAAAATGATGAAATCAATGAGCCATTTTTCCTCTAAGTTGAAAAGATTGTACAGATAAAGACATTGCACTTTGGATATTGGTTTCATCATTTTGCAACTGTGATATCATTTTTGGTAAGTATCTGTTTCAGCCCAAGATCAAAACCTAAATTATCAAGTTTGGCAAGATTTTCAAGGCTAGCAGAGGGCGAGATATCATAGAATGGTTGTTAGTATCAAATTTGCCATTCTATGATACTCCGTATATTATAAAAAAAGTCCATCTTTATGCAAATCATATCTTCTTATCAAATTTGAGCCTACAAATAAGTTGTTTCATTCCTAAACTAATAGCGTTACTAAGATCCAACAGTTATCATCATTAGGGTTTTGAGATCCATAAACTTCAAATTAGGTCGTATAACACGATCAAGATCCCAAAATATGATCCATCAAAAGCAAGATTACGCAATAATTAGTGATTCCCTTAAACTAAAAAACAATAAGTTCGCAACTTTCAATAACATAATTAAGATTCCTTACTACAACAGTTCAATCCAAAACACCCCTTAAACTAAGGTTAACTGAACTGTAAAAAAAATAACAATAAAATTGAAATAAAATCTAAGAAACACAATACCTGCCTACCATAGTACCATATCCTTGAAAACAGATTCCACTATCATGAGTACCATCCGCACCAAGCCACCTCGCTAAAAGCCGTGAAAAAAAACGTAACATAAACCCACCGTGAGAAAGGAATACTCTTACCGGCGAAAAATTTTTTCCAGAAAACAACTATTTAATTGAAGTTTACCTTACAATAATACTTTTCAACCGTTATTTGAGACTACTTGAAGAAGAAAAGTTGCTTACGATTTTTCTGGATGCGGGTTTGATTTTTCTACCAACAAATTTTTTCGGGTTTTGGGAGTTTTCTCTTGGATGATCTGGTTTGGTAGCTGTCATAAGATGGATAGATCAACGAAGGTTATAGAATTTTCTAGGAAGAAGAAAGGCGGTGGGAGTTGGTTTGTGTAGCAATGGTATATGCATTTACGTATGTTTATTAACTTATGCGTGAACAGTAATAGTTGCAACACACTTTGGCCAATGGGATGTTGCCACACTTGCATTTTTGGGTAGTAACGTGTGTATAAAAATGTAATAGACGAATCACAAAGTGACAACACCACATGTATAGAAAGTATTTTTATACGACCCAAGAATGGTTGTTAGTATATTATATAATTACACAACGTGCCTATAACGGCATTTACAAAACAGGGTTGAGTTTGATCGCGACTAAGCTTGGGAGACCCATAATGTTGGACGCATACACAAGTAACAAGTGCCTTGATTCATGGGGAAAAAACACATACGCGAGAGCGCTCATTGAGGCATCATCTCACCATGCACTTTTGGAATTTCTTGTTGTTGCAATTCCATTACTTGATTAACGTGGACATTCATTGGAAATAATTGAAATAAAGTATGAGTGGCAACCTCCACAATGTCATGCGTGCAATATCTTTGGGAACAAGAATAAACTGGTTAAAGTGATTAGTCCAAATGAGGTAACATGTGACGCGTTTGTGGAAGTGACTCGTAAAGGTGGAAAAGGAAAAAAAAACTTGCGATGGTTGGTGTGCGTTTAAGTAAACCAATTCCGAGTTATTATTACCGCCCCAAACCTAAAGAAGTGGTAAATGAAGCCTCTACGTCTTCGTTAAAGGAGCATAATGTGGAACATTTTAGTTAAGCAAAATGGTGTGAGATATGATCCAGCCAAGTCGAAACACCAAAACAAAAAGCTGTTAGTAACACGCAAGACATCAATTTACTTTCATTAAAAAATGCTTTTGCTTCTTTCCAAAATTAAGACAACATATTTGGTACTAGTACTCAAGTAAAGACGAATAATGATGTTATTGGAAGTTTAACATTTGATAGTGACGATGCTGAAGTTTTGGAGGTTCTTAATGAAACGTCTAATCACATGGCTAATGACGGTTCTTTAAGTGGCATTTGAGCCGGTAAGAAAAGCTTTTATGAGCAATGGAAGGATGACAACTATGTTAAAAAGTAGTTGTTGGATAGTTTTGGTATTCTAGTTTGTGTCTGTAGTTAGTGTGCTCGTTTTGTGGCACGTCACAAATAATCTGGTGGTTGTTCAAGCGGTTGCTTGAGGTTAAAGTGGTACTTCAGCCACATTCCATTGTGCTTAACTATTTTTTTTTTTTGTAATATATTTTACCAGGAAAACCCTTTAAAAAGAAAGATATGTATATAAAAAGAGGAGAGTTATTTTACATACATAACTTTTCTCCTCTGCTGTAAAAATCGGCCCAGGCGGCCGATTAATCCCCGCATAATCGCTGATCGCTCACTAAGCGCTTTGATTTATCATAATCGGCCTATTTAATCGGTTTGGTCAAAGGTCGCTTAAAAATCGGTCAACAAACCGATTAATCGGACAAAATCGAACAAAACCGGTCTAATCGAACAAAATCGCTTAAAACCGGTCAACAAAATCACTTAAAAATCGAACAAAATCGCTTAAAATTCGGTCAACAAACCAATTAATCGGTCAAAGATCGCTTAAAAATGGTCAACAAACCGAGTAATATCAATGTTTAACTTTGAACTTTGAAAAATTATGTGTTATGTTTATATTTAAACAGTTGGAATATTTGAACTTTGATACACTATACTTATCTCATACATATAATATAATATCTAAAATTACAATTTTGTGCATAAAAATTCCAATCCAATTAATCTTCGATTAATCCCCGCCTAACCGATTAATCGCTAGGCCTACCCGACCGCCTCACTAACGACTAACGATTTTTACAACCTTGCTTTTCTCACATACCAAGGGACCCATCCTCACCATCTATCTAAAAAAATCAATGGTTGAGCTTAAAATCATTTTATTATTTCACCTATTTTTAATAATTTAAATATCTCTTAAACTGTTAATCGTTAAGCAAAAATAATTACACCATCACGACGAGCATTTAATTATCTTTCTAGAAACGGACACTTTGATATACTTTTGAAAAAAGAAAAAAAAAAATCGTTTTTTTCATGTTATTTCGTCTTTTTTTTCATTTTTTTTTTTCGAAGCTGAGATTTACATGAAAAAATCACATGTGATTAAACACTAATTTGAATATCACATATGATATTAGTGTTAAATCACATATGATATGTGATATCGCATGTGATATTAGTGTTAAATCACATACGATATATATATCAATCTTATGTGATTTAACATTTAACCCTAATATCACATGTGATATCACATATCATATGTGATTTAACACTAATATCACATGTGATATTCAAATTAGTGTTTAATCACATGCGATTTTTTTTCATGCAAATTTCAGTAACGAAAAAATGTAAAGAAAACGTGAAAAACACGAAAAAAAAATTTGTTGAAAGTATATCAAAGTGCCTATTTATAGAAAGATAATTAAATGTTTGTCGTAATGGTATAGATTTTTTCGCTTAACGATTAACGGTTTGAAAGATATTAATATTAGAAAAAAAAATGATAGAAAGTGAAAATTTTAAATCGTTAGGTATTAATCTCATTCATTAAATCAAATAAAGATGCAGGGTAAAGAATGATCCTTCATATAAAAAAAGAGAACACTTTATCTTACTTGCCAAAAAAAAAAAAAAAAAAAAAAAAAAAAAAAAAAAAAAAAAAAAAAAAAACTCTGCGACACTTATATATCTTGGGCCAATACCTGTGTATGGGTTGGGCTTGAAAAACTAGCACGCATGCACTTGTATATATAGTTTTGGCTACCCTTTACAACACGTACGGTGTTAATCGATTGATGGAGATGGTTGTGTTAGATGTTGTCGAGGATATACTCTTAAGATTGCTTGTAAAGGATCTTCTCCGATGCAAAAGCGTTTGTAAGTCATGGTATTCCTTGATATCAAGTCCTTCTTTTGTTAAAACTCATCGTAAATTTATGTGCAACAAAGAGAAGGACAATACAAGAAGGATCATTTGTAAGTCATGCTATTCCTACCAGAGGTGGAGTATGCAAGGTTCTTCCAATGGCCTTGTATGCATATATGCAAGAAACTATAATCGAATTATTGTAACCAATCCTTGGACTAGAGAGTATAGAGAACTTGCACACCCACTAAACCCTAAAAAAAAGTTTCGGTATGAACGATGTATGGGCTTTGGTTATGATTCATCCACAGATGATTACAAAGTTTTTACAGCGATATGCAATGGTTATGATGGGGCACTTGTTCATATATTATCTTTGAAATCAAATATTTGGAAATTTTTTGGACAAATCAATTATAGGTTTGAAGATAATGATATTAGGTGGCTTGATGAAACAGGTCGTGCTGTACCCAGGTCTGGTATCTTATTCAATGGGGCACTTCACTGGTTTTGGTCTGATGTTAATTATACCAGGGACAAAAACGTATTACTTGTGTCTTTTGATTTAGCTAAAGAGGAATTTAGAGAAATTCCCCAACCCGATGACACGAGATATGTTTGGAATGATTATTACTCACTGGGGATTATCGAAGGCAGTCTATGCATATTTTGTGAAACGAGATTATATGTCAAAAAGCCGCCCTGCAACATTTGGGTTATGAAAAACTACAATGGCAAACCGTCGTGGGAACTCTTGCCAATCACAAATTATCATGAGATGAACGATCATGCTATACACTATATGCTTAAGGATACTAATGAGTACGGGATAACGCCGCCAGAAACTTACTTTTGTGATGATAATATAGAGTTTTCTAGCAGTGAGAAGTATATGTCGTCTCCTATCATTGTGCAAACCCTTGTATCCCCATATGTTAAGGTGAGCTCTCCTTATTATGTTCTAGTTTCACCATCCGTCTCAATGATTTATACTTGTTTTATATCCGTATAAACTGTTTTATATTGTTATATGTATTTCCGATCAATGACTCATGGAAGCGGATTGTAATTTGTAAGGTGGGTTCTAGTTATTTTTTGAAACTACTATACACTTAGAATCAAGAACACGAAAACTTTGTTAAACATGTTTTCCCTTTCTTTAGCTGGCTAGGGACTTAATTGTCCGTTATTCTACACATTGTACCCAATTTGGAATTCGTTATTTATTTCTTCTTTTAAAAGAAATCCGAATTCAATTGCAGGAAAAGAGAGAGACCGGGAAGAGAAAGAGGAGCAGTACAAACACAAACAAGAACGGATCTATGGTATAACTTAAGTTTATCTTCAACAGATTACAGCCGCTTTACAATCTTTAATATGTTCGCCCCGTTTAATTTTTGGAAAACTCATACGCAGGAATTAAAGAGATTGTTAAAATCCTTCTGGAAGAAGAACAGGAGAGTGGAATAAAAACACGTCAAGAATGAATATTTGAATACGAAGAGTGTCGTGTTTGATCACTTTGTGATTGCTGTACTTGATAACTTTTATGGACGATTGTTTTATGTTTTGTGATTTGTAACTGATATTTTGATCATCTGATGACTAAAGTCCTTGTGTTTCGCTCTTTATACTTCTAGAAATGTTATGAGTCCTGTTAATTTAAGTGGTTTGGACTTGATTGAACATTTCACAATTTTGGAAAGTGTTGCTGAAAGGCTAGTAATCCCTGAGATTGAAGTTAGCACATGCACTTTTAAATGATGATGATGATATCATGAAAATTTTCTTGAGTTGAATAGTTTACGATATATACACTGATCGTTTAAAAAAAAAAGGTGATTAAAAACCATTCTTGCATTATAATGCCCGTTTCATTATCAAGAATCTCAAACCCAAACTCTTCTACAAGAGCCATCTTAATCTGAAAAAAAAACGAGATCAAGCTGTGTTGTATTAGCAGATAAAGGCGTAAAAATGAAAGTAGCTAGAGGTTAAATGGCTAAAACTGGTCATACACATAATTGTAACTCTAGACTCTAGATCAGAAGTTTTCAACACAAGATTCGACTATCAAGTGTCAGTATACTAAAACACTTATAAATATGTTATATTGATTTACGATTTTATAAAGTTAGCATCCTGTATCCATCAAAATGCAGAATCGATTATCGACAAAGAAGTGCAATGGAATTGATTAACCATATGTCATTCATATGATACAACAATTCACTTGGACAATAAAAGAGTCAGTTTTTTCTACAAACGTTCCCGACTTATACAAAACAAGAACCGACTCCTATATTTTCCATTTCAGATGAGTCCAACTAAAGCTAAAAGCATTACAAAACGACATCTCCTCGTCCAATTATCTAGACAACATGATACATTTTTCATCTCATGCTTTTTCCTATTCTTTATTTGTATTCGAATAGGATCTAGATCTACAATGAGGGTGATAATGAAGGAACGAGAACAATTTTCCGTATTTGTAATTGTGTTAAAGAGAAAAAAAAATTAAAACAAGTGTCTGCGACATGCAAGAAGTGGAGTACCATCATAAACACCGGTGATGAAATATTTGTGACCATCTTAAATAGATTTCAGTAGAAATAGGCAAATCATGTGAATATGTGATATCAACGGAATGGATGGTGCAGACGGAATGAGTACATTTGTTATGAATGCAAGCTTCATGTGGTTGAACTAAGAGTTGAACATGCATTTAAAGGTAGACATGATATTTCATGTGGTTGAACTAAGAGTTGAACATGCTTTTAAAGGTAGACATGATATAATACGAATCACATCTTTATAAAGCCTTAAAAGTTAAAATTGTTCCATGTTACGCCCTTGCAACTAAATTCTAATCATACTCTTCTATGCATAGTTATAAGGTCGAAATATCATGACTATGACCTTTGTTTGTAAGTGAATGGGGTGTGGATCAAAGGGGCACAAATGATAATGACGACACTAGGTACTTGAATTGTTTCCTGGCATGGGCAACTGACCATGCCCTAATAGAACTCAAGTATCCTCTGGCCAATGCTAGGGTCTTGGACCATTTGGGTAATGTTCGGTTTATATTAAAGAAATGAAGGAACGACTTTCATGCCTAACATAAGTGTTTGGTTGTTATAAATGGCTATCAAATGTTCGGTTTATCATTTTTCACGGGGCTGAGAGATGGGATCACACTCCAAAAAGATACATTAACAATAAAGGGTAATCTACAAACAGATGGAGTAGGGAAAAGGCAAAATTAGGCTTAACATGCACAGATACTACATCAAAATGGGAAGCTATATCAGCCTCTAAATTGCATCTCATCCAAGACCCATAACGGAACAGTTGTGTGTTTGGACATAGACTTTAGCTAATGCCAATATGTGGTGACCCTGCTAGCCAATGGTTTGAATGTTGGACTCAACGATTTATGGATCAATGATCTTACTAAGTCAAAATCAAAATATACCAAACAAGGAATTGAAACAAAGTTCTGTAAATATGCTTTGTATTAAATCAATAATGTCATCATCATAATCTGTACAAGTGCTATTCTATTTATACAAAATGAAAGGGCATGTTGAAGAGTTGTGTCGGTTAGAGAGATAATACAAAATGAAAGGGCATGTTGAAGAGTTGTGTTGGTTAGGGAGATAACTGCCATAAGGCAGTTATGTTGTAACTGCCGTTTAGCAGTTACTTGTGTAACTGTCATTGTTGACTTTCTGTATTTGACCACTTGGGTTGACCGGGTCGTATAGGGTGAATGGGTAGATTGGGATTAGCCCAATATTCTCCCCCTTAATCACAATCGCTTTGTTGTAGATCTTTGACTCCGATTAGTTGTCTCATTGTTAGGAATCTGATCTTCGGTAGTGCTTTTGTGAGCATGTCGGCCTTCTGAAATTCTCCGTTTATAAACTCGACTTGTAAATCTTCTCTTTCAACGCATTCTCGTATAAAGTGATATTTTATGTCAATGTGCTTACTCCTTCCTTGAAATACAGGATTCTTCATTAGTTCGATGGCAGACTTGTTGTCGACCATTATTGTAACCTTTTCTTCTTGGGTATGTGTAAGCTTGCTTAGTAATCTCTTTAACCATAATGCTTGTGTTGTTGCTGATGTTGCTGCAATGAATTCGGATTCACATGATCATAGAGCTACCGTGGCTTGCTTTTGTGTACTCCAGCTGATTGGTGATTCACCGTAGTAGAATATAATTCCAGTAGTGCCTTTTCCTTTTTGAGTGTTGACTCCGTAGCTACTGTCACTATAACCTTGTATTTGGTTTCCTCCATTGTGTTTGTAGGTGATTCCATAGTCTTTTGTTCCTTTTACATAGCGTAGTACTTGCCTTATAGCTTTCATATGTTGTTCCTTTGGTTCTTGCATAAAACGACTAAGTAATCCAATGGAATAACTTAAGTCGGGTCTTGTATGTAGCAGATATCGTAAGCATCCAATTAAGCTTCTGTATTCAGTTGAGTTGTCCGTTGTTTCTTCAGTGTTCTTTGTTAGTCTTGTTCCTGGATCCATAGGTATTATAGTTTCGTTGCAGTCTAGCATTCCAACTTATTTTAGGATCTTGCTTGCGTAGGCGGATTGCTTTATTGATATGTCACCTCCAGTTTGTGTGACTTCAATTCCTAAGTAGTAGGATAGTAATCCTAGGTCACTCATCTCGAATTTTTCTTCCATTTGAGCTTTAAATTTGTCTATCTCTTCATTAGGTGTGCCAGTGATGATTAAATCATCTACATAGACTCCAACTAGAAGTATTGAATCTTTTTATTTCTTTGTGTAGATAGCTTGTTCCAAAGCGCATTTCTTGAAATCTAAAGATTTCAAGGTGTTGTCTAATTTTATGTTCCAAGTACGTGGTGCTTGCCTTAAACCATATAGAGCTTTTGTGAGTCTGTAGACTTTTCTGTTATCTTCTTTCTTTATAAATCCTTCGGGTTGTGTAACATACACTTCTTCTTTCAAGTCTCCATGCAAAAATGCATATTTGATGTCAAGGTGATGTACTTCCCATTTATTATTAGCAGCTATGGCTAATAGTAATTGGATTGTTTCCATTCTTGCTACAGGTGCAAAGACTTCTTCGAAATCTATGCCATGCTCTTGTATGTAGCCTTTGGCTACTAGTCTTGCTTTATGCTTGACTATATTTTCATTAGCATCCTTCTTGGTCTTGAATACCCACTTAATCCAATGGCTTTATGTCCTTTTGGTAGAGTGGTTAGTTCCCATGTATTGTTTCTGTTGATGGAATCTAATTCGACCTTCATTGCTTCAATCCATTTTAGATCGTTTGATGGTTCCTTGTAATTCTTAGGTTCATCTTCAGCTAGTAATAATTTCTCGGGTAATACTTCCTCGGTGTTATCGTATATATCAGTTAATGTTCTAAAACCTTGTAATGGTGTATGATCAAAGTATGAATGTAAATTCCTAGTTATATTTGAGTTACTTTGATTGGTTGATGGAACTGAGGTAGGTGGTGTAATTTGAGCGTTTACTATCGATGAAGTTGTAGATGGTGTGCGAAATGCTTGTGAGGGTGAGTTTGTTGTTGATGTTGTATCATCATTTGTAGGGATATCATTGTCTTCTTCATTTGGTTGGAATTCTTGTTCCTGATGATCATTTGTGGCTTCAAGGTTTTCGACTTCGAAGTCAAACCATTCAGGTTGATTGTTGGTGTGTTCAATCAAGTAATCCTTCCAGTGCCATGCTTCATCCTCTTTAAACTTCACATCTCTACTAACACAAATTCTTTGTGTTGTTGGATCAAATAGTCTGTAGGCTTTTGATCCTGGTTCATTTCCTAAGTATACCATTTTGTTGCTTCTGTCATCTAACTTTGTCAGATGTTGTGATGGTACCTTTACATATGCTATGCAGCCGAAAACTTTTAGACTTTCTAAGTTTGGCTTTCTTTGTTTAATCGCTTCATATGGAGTGATGTCTTCTAAGGATTTTGTAGGAACGCTGTTTAGAATGTATAATGAATGTCTAACAGCTTCAGCCCAAACATTTTGAGGCATGTTGGTTGCTTTCATCATGCATCTTGTTGTAGACATAATTGTCCTATTTCTTCGTTCAACTATTGCATTTTGTTGCGGTGAGTAAGGTGCGGTAAGTTGTCGTGCTATGCCATTTTCTTTGCAGTATTGAGTGAATTTGTTAGATGTGAATTCTCCTCCATGATTAGTTCTGAAAATTTTTAATGTTGTCCTTAGCTCCTTCTCAATTGTATTTTTGTATTCCTTGAAAGTATCAAATGCTTGATCTTTCGTGTTTAGAAAATACGACCACATATATCTTGAATAGTCATCGACTAGTAAGAATATGTATCTTTTTCCAGATGGTGTTGGTGGTGTAATTGGTCCACATAAATCTCCGTATACTAAATCTAAAGGTGAGGTTGATCTAGTTTTTGCTTTCTTAGGAAATGGCGCTCTGCTTTGTTTACCAATTAAACAAACATCATAGATTTGTGTTGTATGTTTAATGGCAGGTATTCCTTGAACTAACTCTCTTTGAGTCATTGATTTTAGTGATTCAAAATTGAGATGTCCTAGTCTTGTGTGCCATAACCAAGTGTTGTCCTTCAAGTTTGCTAGTAGGCAAACTGGTGTGCCTATCTTCAAACTTGCTTTGTATAGACGGTTTCTTTGTCTTGTAACTTTCATGAAGATTTTGTTGTCCATGTCATAAATTCGTAATTCATCGTCTTCCATTACTACTTTACAACCGATTTCGGTATATTGTCCAAGGCTCAGTAAGTTGCTTTTTAGGCTAGGAATGTAATATACGTGTGATATGATTCTTTGTTTTTCGTCGTCACATTCTATTGGGATTGAACCTTTTCCTTTGATCTCTATGTGAGATCCATCTCCGAATCTTACTTTTCCACTAACGTTCTCATCTAGGTCTTTGAAGTGTTCTCTCATTCCAATCATATGATTGTTGGCTCCATTGTCTAAGTACCATAGAATATCTACATTTGTCTCTTTATATCCTACATCTTCTTCGTGTAGCGAGGCAGTTTGATCTTTAAGTTTTGTTAAAGGTGGGTCTTCTAATATTGCCATTAGTAAGGTAGGCTCTAAGTCCTCCTCGACAAGATTAGATTACATACTAGTGTTCGATTTTGAATGACACTTAGTTGCATAATGACCCATTTTATTGCATTTGTAACATTTTACTTTGCTAAGATCAATATGCGATTTGTTGAAGTTATTGTGAGAGTTTTCTCCTTCTTTCTTTTCTTCCTTCAATTTTTCGTGGTTTTTTCCATGTGAAAATTTATACTTCCAACGTCCACGTCCTCTAAAATGTTTTCCTCTATTGTCATGCCATGTGGACATCAAGTTTTCTTGGTTGTCCACATGTCTTCCCTTTTTGAACTTAATCCTTTCTTCATAGGTCTTAAGTCTTCCAATTGCTTCTTCCATAGTCATTTTACTTAGGTCGGAATATTGTTCTATAGATGCGACTATTTGCAAATACCTATTTGGGTACAGCATTTAGTAGTTTCCGTACTAAAGTTTCATCTTCTATGATGTGTCCTAGACTAGCGGCTTTGTTTGCGAGAGTTGTAAGTTTTGTAGTGAAGGTTTCGATTGTCTCGTCTTCCTTCATGTATAACATCTCAAAGTCAGATTTGACTGTTTGAAGTCTTACTTGTTGAACTATGTCTTCGCCAACGTGTCTAGTTTTCAAAGCATTCCAAATGTCTTTGACGGTTTTGTGCTTTATTAATTGAAGTAATTATTCTTCGGGTAAGGCTTGGTAAAGAAATGCAATAGCGGTTTTCTCTTTTTTCTTATTGGGTTGAGTCGTGTCAGTCGGCTCTATTATTTCCCATAAGCTATTTGCTTCGAGAATGATTTGCATGCGAATTGCCCATAATGAGTAATTCGCGGGCTTTAGGATTGGGCATTGAATTTGGGGTATATTATTTGAAATATTAATACTAGGTTCCTCATTACCACTTTCTTTCGTCATATCTTAAAGATATTGACAATAAATCTCCCAGAAAATTTTAACACGATGTGTGTTGAAATTTCTTATTTTTTAGTAAGCTCTAATGTTTTATTTTTCTTAAAGGTATATAAAACTTTTATAGGTCTAGTTTTGAAAAACTATCCTGTGAGATTAAAAAAATTCTTAAATGAAATATCCTACAGTTAATTACTCCTTAAAAGTTATTTCTAATATAATAAGCAGTGTAATCACTAGGTTACTATATTTAAAAAAAAAATTGATGAAGTACTAAATTTGTAAATTAAAGTAACTTATCAAACAAAAATAATATATATCAAAAATAAAATATATACCATATATAAAAAAATGAAAGAGTGGTTTTGTAACTTTTGGAACCTGTAGTGGTTGATGGTCTAACCCGATGCCTTAAAATAAAAAATCCTTTGCTGTAGCCCTTAGTTAAATGATGCGCCTCTTTTATATGTATTCTTATCCGTTCTTTTGTGAGATAAAAAGAAAACGCCTCTTTATATATTTCTTATATCTCTTTTATTTGAGATAAAGAAAAATAAACATCTCTTTGGAGACTGTATTCGTCTCTCCTCCTTTTCTGGGAATGAGATCCGTTTCTCTTCTCCTGATCTTTATGGCCTTATTGCCTTCCTATCTTCTCCGATGTGGTGTTCTTCACGAGTACTCCTTCCTTCAATCACTATTTTTAGGGTTTCGGTGAATTGGGGGTTTTCAGTCCGTGAGAGATATGGATGATTGGAGAGTTTAATTAAGTCGGTTTGGTGGCTTAATTAACGATCTGGGCTTGATTCTTGAATCGGAACAGGTGTGTTTGTTCTAATTTGAATCTTTTAATTCTGCCCTAATTGATGACTTCGTTTAGTTTTGTTTTGAATCAATATATAAACGATTTAATTCGTTTCTAATCCTATTTGGATTAATGATTCAGTTTCGATGGGGGAAAAAAAATTGTGAATTGATTTTTTTGTTGCCGGGTATGAGTAGTCACATAGTGATTGTTCCCTTGATGCGACAGAAATATGGAACACAAAAATGATATCTTTGATTTGTGTTCATATTATCTTTGCAAAAAAAAATTATCGAGACTGTTTCTCTTTTGATTCTAGAACTAAACGAAAAAAATGGTAAATGATGATTTTGGTTAGTGTGACCAAACCGCTCTGATACCAATTGTTGGCCTCAACGATTTATGGATCAATGATCTTACTAAGTCAAAATCAAAATATACCAAACAAGGAATTGAAACAAAGTTTTGTAAATATGCTTTGCATTAAATCAATAATGTCATCATCATAATCTATACAAGTGCTATTCTATTTATACAAAATAAAAGGGCATGTTGAAGAGTTGTGTCGGTTAGGGAGATAATACAAAATGAAAGGGCGTGTTGAAGAGTTGTGTCGGTTAGGGAGATAACTGCCATAAGGCAGTTATGTTGTAACTGCCGTTTAGCAGTTACTTGTGTAACTGTCATTGTTGACTTTCTGTATTTGACCACTTGGGTTGACCGGGTCGTATGGGGTGAATGGGTAGATTGGGATTAGCCCAATATTGAAGTCATCAATGGGGACGACAAGATCAGGTTCAGCAGAGTCTTATAGTACACTAGATTTGATCTTGCAATCTCTTGGAGCTAACTTAATGGGATAAATGCAACTACTGTAAATTCGTGTACTAACTGATAATGAAATTTTAGTAACTTTATACACATTTCCAGCAACTTCACAAACAGTTATTTTGAGTTCACTATGTTATTAAAATACGTGAAATTTAATGACAACAATGAATTTGCTCAGGAAGTTGCTTAACCACACAGAAAAAGCCTAAAATTTTATAAGAGGTGGCAAAATGAACAGGCTATCAATGGGTCAAAAAAAGACGAGCCAGTTTGGCTCGACTTCCCCGAATAAATGAATAATTTATGTTTCAAATATAATAACATCTAGCTTTCAGCCTTTCATTAATAAAATGATCTATAAAATCTTTTGACCCGTTAGACCCAATACCTTTTAGCTATTACTAGTATTTAATTTACGAGTCTGACCCATTATCCCTAAAACATATAACTTTCTCGGATCAACACGTTGTTCCAAATCGCACCTGTAATCATTATGGAAAGGCTGAATGCCCGAGATATAAACTATGTAACTGAACAATCTTAACACGAATTGATGGCAAACAACTGGATTCAATGTCATTAAAATGCGATCGTTGAAAAGTCAAGCAACTGATTCTAAAATACAAGAGCACATAACATGCAAAGTACACCTTGAAATACAACATATTTATTCCTCCATGGCATCTCCTCCCACTTCAAATACATCAACGAGCTCCCTCAGCGGTGTAATTTTTGTAGACAGAACCTCTGTAAATGCAGATTAGAACATCAGATTTAGATGCATGAAATATAGATTTCTTTTTTTAAAAACAATAAATAGTTGATGGAAATACTAACCAGTATTTTTGGAAAAGTTATAGCCTTTTGTACTGATGTAAGTGCGGGGATTCGGAGTCAAATGATTCCTCAAGTATTCCGTCTTCCCTGCACATAGAGTTATCATCATCATAAAAATATATTTCGGATACCATGGAATCAACAACTGATAAGAGTTGCTAATGAGAAAAAGAAACAGACCTTTTCGATAACACATACGTCAACGTTACTTCCAGATCCCAAGTCATTAAATATGCCAGAGCAGATCGTCTTGGTTACCAAGTTAATTCCCTCATCCCTCTGTATAAAAATTACACGTTTCAGTGAACCAAAAAGGGTAGGAGTAATAAAGAAAGAAAAAAAAAAATGATGATGTGGTAATTCTCACTGTTAGCCCTTCACGATACTCTGATTCAAGGATAGCCATTGCGGCAAGAGATCCAGAACCCATGGTGGCAAATGGAAGTGTGTCGGTTGATCCATCGGGGTAGATAGTATGTAGATGTGGGCCTGTCACATCTACTCCACCAAGTACCAAAGCAGCATATACATGACCTTGGTAACGGGAAAGACGAGACTTCAATAGTGTAAGTGCTGTTACAACCCTGGATTCCCGGCCAGCATGATTTCTGTCAAGGTTCAGCTCAGAGCTGATGTTGTCTGTAACAGCTTCTGTATCAGCAGCAGTTCCAGCTCCACAGCAGTAGATATTTGCTGTAATAGGATGGATTTTCTGACAGTTCTTGTCGGCAACAATCGGCCCCTCTGTGGCTCTGGTATCTGCCGCAAGAATGACACCATCCTGAAGATGTAATTAAGATAATTAGAGCTAGTTCGACACGAGAGAAAGTATAGTAACAAAACATCTAATCTATCTCATACTATAACACATGAAACAAACATATAATGATTGAAAAAGTATAGTACTTTATAAATCAAGCCAGCAGTAGTAGTTCCAGTTTTGCGATAATGATCATTCCTCCTACACAAATCGAAACTGAATTCTACATCCTCATGCCTCATATTCATATTTATCAACAACCTGGAAACTAGAATGTGGAATTCGACTTGTTAAGAACACGAAACACTCCAATTAACACTTATCGACAGAAAGTAATGGTACACACGAATGTTCTCAGCGTTTGTTTATTGAAAAACTAGAAAAGAATGAACCGTACAAGTTATGTCTCCCCCTCATCTCCTTTTATAAAGAGTGAGGGGGAATTTGGCTCCTATTATACTTAGACTATAGTCCTGGATATAAGGAAACAGTCGATAGCTTGCTTTGTAAGGCAAGCCCATACTGATTACAAGTAACACTATCCTAAACAAACACTTAACCCCCTAAACTATCTAATATGCATACTAATATACAACAGAAGATGAATGTATAGGATGAGATTATGAGCTTACGGTAATTGATTTGTGTGGAATGAATAGTGATTGATTTTATGTTTAAAAAACGCCTAACAAGTTTTGTAAAAATCTCGCAAGATATGCAGCTAGAATGAAACTAATTAAAATGTGTTATTAAATTGCCCTTAACCTGTTGCTGAAGTAAGTAGGCAAAAAAAAAAAAAAAGAGTCAAGTTCCCTCGGACCTGTAAATGACTTGCTACAACCCCGGGTAATTAGAGCATGGGGTATGGGCTCGCCACTTTGTTTCATTTCCGACGTGGCTTCCTCGCCGTTTGAAACCGTTTCTCGCCACGACACCAAGTGGCTTCGCCACTTGGTGGTTCGCCGTTCCAACGAAACACGCCACGACAAAACCATTTACTTCAAACTAAAATATATCCGTTATTTACTTTCAATTTCAAATTCAAAAACATTTTAACTTCTCTATAAATAAAAACCATTTACAACTCTATCACACATAAAAATTCGCATCTCTCAAACACAATTCAACATAAAAATTCACATTTCTCAAACACATTATGGCTTGTCGTCTCCCGCATTCCGCTGAGGATATGCGAACGTACGTTGAAAATCAATGCAATAACGATGATGAGGCTAGAAAAGACGCTATTCTACGCGTCATCCAGTTCTTTGAGGAGGGGAGGAACGAGAAGCTGCAGATGAGAGACAGCTACAAGACTTGCAACGACATCAGCACTGAACGAAAATGTGTTATCGAGACATTTCTGAAGGAGGAAGCCTGCAGAGATGCCGAACTTATTGACAAGCTGTGGAAGTGTGTTTCACGGATAACGAACAACATCACCACCAAAGTCAATTGGAGCTATCGGGTGAACAAAGATGATGATCCAGGAGTCTCTGGTGAGGGATCTCCGGTAGACGAGGAAGCTTTGTCTCGCCTCGAGGATTATATACCCTCCGCGTTTGATCCTACGGAGGACTTTTCAGATTAGGATTTAAAATTTATGTATTTTTCGTATGGTTTATTTTCGTACCGTAAGTTTATTTTATATATATTTTTTTTCGTATGTTTTTTTTATTTATTTTGCGTATTGTATTTGTATTTTTAATTTAAATGAATGAAATGAATTTAGTTGTGTTTGGAAAATATGAAAAATAAATAAAATGATAGTGGGTGGGGCCCAAGTGAAGAGAAGTGAATATGTTGTGATTGGGGGGTATTTTTTTGTTAGTGTGTTGAAGTGATGTGGAGGTGATGTGGCACACTGAGAGTTCTTAATGTCACACCCCCAAATTACCTGTTTTGCAGCGGAATGGAATTCCTGAGGGATGACTGTCATAGCATCAAAGTTACAGTTATATCGAACGACCTAAAGTGTCGTTTTGAAAATACCGTTTGATTAATTAAAACAATCAGAGTTTAAAAAGTATAGGTCCCAAATAAAAATCAATTTGTGAGGAAATAAGTTTGTTACAAGCCAAACGTTGTTTTAAAATGCATAAATCCCATGTGTGACGCGTCGTCACCACGACTCTATGATATGTCCATATGCATGCCATGAAGTGAATGCCTTAGATACCTGAGATAAAACATGCTAAAAAGTGTCAACACAAAGGTTGAGTGAGTTCATAGAGTTTGAGTTGAAATGTAAAGCCTTTCAAGAATATTCTTGCAGCAAAGGCATTGTAAATCCACTCAGTTCCAAGTTCCGCCCATACAAAACTTGCAACCTGTGTGTTCACAACCCACTGCCAAAATGTGTATAGTTTATATTCAAGCGCATGATGTCAATCTTGTTTGTAAGTAGGACATAGGTGCATGCGATATATACATGTACTTAATGCAAAGAATCACAACCAACTGAACCTCTTGACAAGTCTAAATTGTTTGTTATATTTCATTGAATAACAGATTATATTCACCCCAGGTCACGTCATCAAGGACCCAAGGGTGGGGGCGTCAGCCCGATAGTACTATCAATACCTCTCCGCCGGCTCCCGCAGGAGTTAACCAGTTGCTATAGTATGTATGTTGATGCATAATTGAAAACAAGTTTAGCACATTAAGGCACATATCGCAATAAACCACACATAATGTCCAAAGTGTATAAGAAGTATAGTGTAACACAATTGTATAAATGGTTTGAGTATTCGCAAGAGTAAAAACAAGTATTTAAGCATGTATCTCCCCCAGAGAGTTTGTAAGAATTTAAACGAGTAAAAGCGGGGTATGAACTCACGGTAATCGGTAAAAGTTTAGAGTACTTATAAAAGTAAATGAAAATAGTTGAGCATGTATCTCCCCCAAAGAGTTTGTAAACCAAGTATTAAAAGAGTATGGGCTATGAAACTCACAGTAATATGTCAAAGTTTAGAATATTTGTGATAGTGAAAGTAAGTAGTTGAGCATGTATCTCCCCCAAAGAGTTTGTATAAAAACAATTGAAAGTGGGGCTATGAAAAATCACCTGGTATGATTGATATGCTAACAAAATGAAGTGCACTAAAATGAGGCTCAGAAACTCTCCGCGACCTAAAATGAATGTCATGACTTGAGTTATGATATGTTGTCGTGAATGTGTTATACAATGTCGTGCATGCAAATCCATATGATATCCATACCACTTGTACGTTTTGGAAATAATGTTTATCGTCAAAATATATGTTTATGACATCCCGTCGTATTAAAAATACTCTACTAGTAGTTACGTTGAAACAACCTCCTATGATAGTCGCAAAATGGTGCACACCGAGTGTTAGGAAACGAACTCAACAGTTTTGGAAAGCTTGTATTATTAACTCAAAGTTTTAGTATTTAAGTTTCCATCCTAGAGGTCTCGATCACAAAGAAAAATATTGGTTAAGCATGGTACTTTAGTCCAAAAATATAGTTTAAGGGTGGTTTTCGGCCAAGTTTGAGTGACTATATTTTATTCGTTACAACTCCGCTCGACAAACGGTTGGACATTTTGGGAAATATACTTGGCGAATTTACTTTTACTAGAAGACATCTCTTTATAAAAAGTTCTACATCATTGTTAAAAACGTCCTCCAACATGGTGACTAGTTTGACGTAATACTTGCCTATTAGAATTAATATAGTTTTTCTTATATAATAAAGTTACGGCAACTTTGTGAAAACGTGTATAATTTAATCGTTACAAATCCGTTTTCTACGTTTTATATGTCCTTAGCTTCATATCAAAGTATACTAATATATTTTTGACAAGTCGACACATTTTATAACGCTTAAGACTCATTTTTGACTCGTAAAAAGTCGAGATTACTTGCTGAATTTTCTGTACCAAATATCTTTCGTCGTCAAACTTGAAAATTTTATAACTTCTTCGTTATAGCTCCGTTTTAATCCGTTCAAGCGGACACGTTTTCGTTTTGAAGTATATTTTCTAAATATCTAGCCCAAAATATTTTACAAACTGTCGGATTTTCCAGATTTTCAAAATATGGACAGACCTTTTTGCAAACTTGTCGAAATGAGTTTTTCTCGCGCCAAACCTATTCTAACCCATTCAAAACAACTCCGAAGCTATTCTAATCCTACCATACACCTTCTTAGGGTGTCATGGTTTCCTAGGCATCACCAAAAATAATATATAACAAGGAGTAATTATAGGATGGATTATATATATAACACTTAAAAACCTTAAAAAGTGGTATAAACATCACATAACTTGCATGTTTTACTTGTGCATAATAAAAATGAACATAGAAATGAATATGAAAAATAATGATATGTATGAAATGCTTACTAGTAATTGATGAGGTTTATGAGAACAAAGGATTTTCCTAATCACCATAGGTTTTTATTTCAAAACCTATACAAAGAGTGATACTAGAGTATAATAATCTTTGTCTTGAAATTTTTTATGATGCATCCTTCTTGATCCTTGGTTGGCTGCCGGTTTTGGAAGAGAGAAAGAGCAAGAGATAGTTTGATCTTTTATTACTTGTGAAAATGAATAAGTGAATGTTTGTATTAGATTTTAGTATAATATACATATACTTGAGATATTTAGCCAAAAACCACATGACTCACCCTCCTTGTGTCGACAAGAAGGTGAAGTCATTTACTTAATACTTTTTTTTTTTTAAATGTATAATGTGTAATGTTTAGTAAGTTAATTGAAGTTAAATGATAAGTTGTAGTCACATTTGAGTATATAGGGTAGCGTTAGTTAAAAATAAATTTTCACGGGTCAAGATAAAAGATATTTAGGTCATAAAAATTATAAAAATACATTTCTTGCAAAATTTAAGTGAAATAAATATTTATCGTGTTGAATTTACGAAAACCGTCGTAATTATATAAATATAACAATTTATATACAAAATAAATTTAAAACACCGGGTAAACTAATATTATAATTTTTATAATATTAAAATGCGTATAAAAATATATCAGGATAAGTTTTAGGAAGTGTCGGATCAATCGTTCAAAATAAAAGATCGTTCGATAGCGTTTATTTAATAAGAATTTATGCGTTTAACGTGAAATGCAAAACCATGCATGAACTAATATGAAAAATATTGAGTTTGAGAAATGACCGGAAATTGAGAATTGTGACACTTAAATGTTTTGCTGCTCTAACTTGGGTATCTATCCCGCAGAAAGACGTCAACCAGAAGGAAAAATTAACCTAGTAAAATTGGCAGTTACGGACCAATGTACGAGAAAAGCATTTGAAAAAGTGGAAAACCCCCTAAAATCTCACAAAATGTGCGAAAGAGATTTTAGTTAATGTCGTGTACATGTATAAATTCAATACGAGTTTAGGCTTACGAGCATAATCGATTATTGAGTATGAGACTCAGGCTCGTTTACCGAGCAACATCATCCTAGCTCGGTAAAACACGCATGCACTCGCATACGTACCACACGTCCTTCCTCTCTTGCCAAGCAACGTACGACACTGCAACTTTATGATATTGTCTCTCCACGAGTGACCGTTTACCCCACCAACCCCACACTGAAGATGTTCTCCATGTTGGAAAAATGAGTTTTGCAAAGTGGTTTTTGCAAATTTTGGACATTATTTAATGTATGTATATGTTACATATATTTGTGTTGATTGGGGGGCGTTTTTTGTTCTCCTCAAAGAGAGCTTCGCAACGAGCTAAAGTATGTCCAAAATGGAGTAGAAACGAATGAGATATCGTGTCTCAAAGTGAGGTACAAAATCTGGAAAATAAACTATCCCACATCGCCTAGAAAAGGAAGTGGAGACTAGTTTATAAGGAAATCATAATATTGGCTATCAAATTCCTTTAGGTTGGTTATGCTCCCACCCCTACGTGCGCACGCGCAGGGGGGGTGCAGAAAATGGGATTTCCGGGCCAAAATGAGTTCGAAGCTTCTGAACTCATGCGAACCTGCGGACACGAATGCAGCTCCGAAATCTCGCCTACGCGGGTATCTTAGAATTTCGTTTCCTTATTTGATTATTTTAGGAATAGATTTAGACTTTTGTGGCTAAGTCTTAACAAAATATGTTATGTGGTTTAAATATATGCAAATCGTGTTATAGAAATAACAGATACGAGGCTACAAAAACCCGTGCGTTGCACCGATTGGTTAAGAGTTGAATACATACGTGTTTTTTTACGTAATATTGTATGCAAATAGTTAAATGTAAGGTATTGCAATTAATGTTATCATAAGTTTTGTATTTAAAGTAAATCAAACACGTTAACCAATTAAAAATCAAACACGTCACCTTCTTTATCACCTTCCACCTACTGCTTTCTTTTAACCTTTAAATACTTCCTCCCACTACCTGATCGGTCCTATTTTGAAACTCCAGCCCATTTATTCTGCATGGACTCTTTTAACAGTTTCAAATAACAAACCTATCTTACATATGAAACTAACAACCGCACATTTAAAAAAAAAATATCCATACATAACAACGCAAAATACAAAATTTTAATACCATGTCAGTGATTTACGTACATAACATATTTGTTTCTATCATCCATGTGGACATTTAAAAGATTCATTATAATTATCTACTGATGGGTAAATCTTAGGACTACTCTATTACCGATTGTAGATACATCTTAGTTAAAGGTATATTTTTTACTTCGCTCATGTAGTTAGATGGAATTAAGTTGCTCCATTGAAGATATACATCAATAATTGGCATGACATTAACCATACATATTTAATACATATGAGCACAGAACTGTACATGTTATTATCTTAGGTATAAAACAATGTACACATATATTTCTTTAAGTTAAACATAAACTTAAACACAAAATGTAGTGCTCATAACATTGCCAATCCGGTCCATCTTTTAAGCCCAAATAAACACACGGTATTAAGATACATTTACCCTAACATCATTCATCTCATCAAACCAAATCTGAGATTACTTTGTTTTGTTTTGTTTTAGATCTATGATGATAAGAGTTCAACTGAAAAAGATCTCTAAAAAGATTAGAGACAAAGTTGAACCAAATCTGAGATTACTTTGTTTGTTTTCGTTTCTTGTTTGTTTGTGAGTTGGGGAGAGATGGAGAGGATTAGACTTTGAAACATGCTTGACTTTGATTTTGATTTTGATTTCATGTGGTTTGGCTTAACTGTGAAGTCCTCCTCGTCTTTCATTCTTTTCCTTTCGCTTGACTTTGGGTGATGAGATGAAAGGATTAGACTTTTTTTTTTGGTGCAAAAGGGTAAATTTATATTACTGAAACACTTTTTACAGCAACATAACATAACTGAAGTTTGGACACACCCAAACTCATATACAACTAGAATACTTCATCCGATGTCAGGTACCATTATGCTATCTCAAACAATACAACATCTTATATCAGACATAACACTCCAAAAATAAAACAACATGGAGCAGCCATTTGCAAGCTTCCATCCATATAACAACCCCCTTTGCATTAATACCCTTTAAAAGCACCAAGACCATACCTTCACAACTACATTTCCTACCCATTTGCTCACCATTGGTCAGTCAACCAACATCCACACTGAACCAAGGGAGACAAAATGAGTCGGCATCATTGTGCAAGGTATAGCCACCCGTAACCCCTCCTATCAAGGGCTATACCAAGAGTCCTACATTTCCATCTCTTAAAAATGGCTTCAAACTCTTGGGAAAGGATTAGACTTTGAAACACGCTTGTCATCATAATTTTGGTGATGATATGTGTGTGTAAATACAAATGGGTCAATATATATAGATGTTAAAAAAACGACTTTTGGTTTACTAAATTAGCGTTTGAGCTTCCCCTTTATTAATTCAAGCTTTTACTCACCCGTTGAAGCTGGTTCGAATTCTTTTATAGCAACGCTTGGTATGCATTTTTTTGGTTATAAGTGCAGAATGATTGGAATAAATAAGGCCTATGAATTAAGCCCTTTTGTGTTCCATAACAACATGTATCATTGCAAGTATTCAATCTCTGTTTGTCATAGACGAAAGTTGTAATTAATCAGTGTGCAATGTCTTGTTTGTACAATACTTTTTTTTGTGCACAAACCCTTTTGCACATTAAATTAAGGGGTTCAACTTTTATATATAATAGATGCATATCAGTAACACGATTTGCATATCAGTTTATTTTTCTGGCAGATATTCTGTTTTGGTGACCAAGACAGATATTGCCTATAAAATAAAAAAATTCTCATTCAGTTTTGATGATCCAAAAACGCAGCTCATTACCTGCCGAATTCCAGCAGCCTTCTCGATCAAGAACGCACAGCTTTTCCGTGAATTTTTAGGCAAGTTTGTCAGGTCCGGCTGTACAACAGCTTTGGACGTTGTACCCTGGAAAACAGACGGCGAATCTGTTTTAAGGGAATCGTGTTAAACACGAGCCTCGTTCCACGACTTTTACTGCTTTCATTTAATTATCAATATAGCTGCTTCTACCCCTTTCTGTCTGTATTTAGTTTTCTGTTTTATTAATTATAATTTGATTTATTATTATAAAGTGTACACCGTTTCCCACACTCAATAACATAAAACAATTTCAAATAAAAACGTGTAATAGATAATTTTATTAACTTACATGAAACCCGCAAATCACATTCAAGAAGACAAAAATCATATTCCATTAGTCAAACTTCATGATTTCAACAAAAAAAATAAATAAATAAATAATAACCTTTCACAAATTACACAAAAGTTTTCAATTTGTGTACGTTTGTACTTTATTAAAGGAAACTTTATCCTCAAATGAGCTAAATTAACCAAGCGAGCTTGTTCTTAGCATGTTTAACGGTGGCAATTCGGGTCAAGTTCGGGTTGACAAGTTCGAGTTAGCAGGTTGACGGGTCAAAAGACCTCAACCCAATCCTGGCCCGTTTAAATAATCGAGTTAGTCATGTCACCTTTAACCTGTTTACAAATAACCCGAACACGACATGTTTAACCAGTAAATTAGAAAGTTGAATAGATTAAACGGATTTTGGGTTGACTCATTTAAACCGTTTATCGAAACAAGTTGGCACATTACATGGATTAAATAGGTTAAACGGGTTTGTGGGTTGACCCATTTAGCAAATTTAACTCGTAAAATAAAGTATATATAACTTTTATTTTTATTTTTAAATATTAAACGGGTTGGCGGCAGAGGCGAAGCTAGTAGGATGGCTAGTGGGTGCTTGTCACCCCTAATCGGCTCATTTTGTTAAGTAATTATTGAGCCCATAAACTATTTTTTTTAAGTTTTTACAGTTAGCCCTCTTGATGTCGATATCTTGTTAAAAATTAAAAAAAGAGTGATGATACATGGGCCTAACTAAATAGGCCTAAAAGGAGACCTAATGCATAAATTTTATGCATTAATACATTAAGTCTCCTTTTAGGCCTCTTTAGTTAGGTCTATTTATCATTTTCCTTAAAAAAATGAATAACTTAACTAACAATATAATATTGTGTTAGGGTATGATGGATCAAAAAAAAAATGTTCCTTGTGCCTAATTTTTTACAAAAACCGAGCCAAGTCGAAGCTCGTAAAACATGTTACAAGTGAAAAACAAGTTCCAAAAATAAGACTCGAATAAACTAATGAACGTCATTCAACCTGAGTTTCTTCTTAGCCTTATTTGCCAATAGTGGTACTATTAGTACCCTTTCATCTTTATTACAAGTAAGATATCCTTTCTAGTACCTAATTTATTGACATAAAAAGACAATTTTTTTTTTTATATTTTTTGGTTTCAATATTTTTGACTTTTACAATTTTTAACTTGTTAAACTTTAAAATTCTTGTTTCGATTTTTTCGGTAGTTTTACCCACTTTATTAAATGACAAGACAATTTATGTTTCGTACTTTTTGTGTTTACTAGTTTTAACTTATTAAACTTTATATTTTATGTTATTTTTTAATTTATTTAATTGTTTTATAGTATAAACAAAATTATAAAAAATAAAATAAAATAAAATAAAAATTAACAAAAGTAGAGTTAATTGCATTTTTGGTCCTTGTGGTTTGGCCAAATTGCAGGTTTGTTCTCCAAAACTTTGAAAGTGCAACGATAGTTTCCATTTTAGAGTTTGGATTGCATTTTTTGTCCTTGGATAAAGTTAAATGACTAAAATACCCTTTGTCTTCTTCATAAAAAGACAAGGGTAATTTGATCATTTCACACCGATAAGGACCAAAAATGCAACCCAAACTTCAAAATGAGGACTATCGTTGCACTTTTATAGTTTTGAAGACCAAAGTTGCAATTTGGCCAAACCACAAGGACCAAAAATGCAATTAACTCACAAAAGTATTATAATCTTGGTCGGGTGTCAAGTGTAGTGCTTATGTGACAAATATAGTCCACGTGGTATTCTCCTATTGGTTAAATGTAGTAACGTGAGACAAGTATAAAATAAAAATAAAACAAAATAAGATCTTGGATCCCCCATTGTTTGTTTGAACAAGCTATTCATTCTTCAGGTAAATTTAAAACTTCTTACAATTGATTTACTAATTGGGTTCTGTTACAGTTTAATTGTTTTGATATATATGCAATAAGCTAATTCATTCTGTTTTTCAGATAAGCTACTTGTTTATTTTGGCTTATTTTGAGACTTGTATTGGGGTGTTTGTTGAAGCTTATATGTGGGCTTATGAGCTTATTTGATATTTTTTACTAGTAGTTTATATGCTGAAAAATAAGCCAGAAAATGTTCTTATGAGGGGGGTGTTTGTTTAAACTTATTTTGGGCTTATGAGCATAATATACTTAGGGGGTGCTAGTTTAAGCTTATATGTGGGCTTATGAGCTTATTTGATTTCAGCTTATATTATATAAGCCCTAATTTTCTGGCTTATTTTGAGACCTATGAGTTTATCATACCATGATAGACTTATATGCAAGGCCACAAGTCTCAAAATAAGCCAAAAAAATGAGGGCTTATGTAATATAAGCTGAAAAAACAAATAAGCTCATAAGCCCACATATAAGCTTAAACTAGCACCCCCTAAGTGTATTATGCTCATAAGCCCAAAATAAGTTTAAACAAACACCCACCTCATAAGAACATTTTTTGGCTTTTTTTTCAGCTTATGAACTAAAAAATATGGGGGTGTTTGGATTAGCTTGTTTACGCGGCTTATGAGCTTATTTGAATTTGGGAAAGCCAATAAGTCACTTTTTAAGGCTTGTGAGCTTATTAACTTGAGCATGTCCGAACGTGCTTACTGTAATCTGTTTTAAACAAATAGGAGTAGCTCCTTAAATAAACACTTTAGGACTATAATGGTAAAAAAGTTATTGTGGTTTTATCTCGGATAAGCATGTCCGAACGTGCTTACTGTAATCTGTTTATTTTGCCCAACTATAAGCTGAAGATTTGGATAATCTAATAAGCAGATAAGCAGAGAAAATAAGCAATCCAAACACCCTCTTATTCAGCTGATGCTAGTTCAATATGATAATTGGTGGTTGTTTAAGTTTGCACATAATTTAATGGTTCTTACACATGTAGGGTTAAAGTTTGGTAAAAAAGATGGAGAATTGTAAGAAGTATGGAGTTCCATTCTATGGTGTTTCGTTTGTACCGCAAAATGCACTCAGAGTATCTGATACGGATGCCAAGAAAGAAGACGAGGAGGATTCTGGTAGTGGATCGAATTACGTGATATTTTCTGGTGGTGGTGGTGAAGGTCGAAGTGGCATCCTGAATGCTCTTGTCATTTCAAGTTTTGATTCTGCCACCAATTCTCTTTCTGATGAGCCCGTGAGTTTCTATTTTTATTTCTTATAATCTGTAGATTTACATATATGATGTATCAAAGTATACATGTGTGATGTGTCATACACTTTTTTATTGTTTAATTGTATAACTCGATAGGTTAAGGAAAATCTGTCACACGTTACTAATTTCCTTGAGATTTTTGTTGGAACACAGTTCATGCTAGGTTTTAGTGTTTGGTTTTTACAAAGGGATCCCAATTGATCTTAACAATTGTTGTGATATTATTGTCACAACGACATCAATCAGTATAGAACTACCAGGGCCTGTAATGAGTTTTTTTATGCCTTGCGTTAGACCATTGAAAACCGCCCCTACTAAGTTCAGATGAAAAGATATCAAACGGGTCATAAGTTCATTGAAACGAAACATCATACATATATATTCAATACAATCATACTACTGAGTCGTCTGAGTTTAATATCTTGAAAATAGTCAAATACTTGTCATGTTATGACAGGTTCTAAACTACCAACTTTTTAAATAACCTTTCAGGCAAGAACATCTTCGCTGTAGCATTGTCTCATTTGTTAGGAGATATGTCTATTGGGCTATCGTTTGAGTGTTTGCTAATATGTAGTTTTACACGAGTAGTTTTCTTTAGTAAATAAGCAAAAATGAGTGTATATTTGGAGTTCATTTCCATCTCAATCATAAGCCACATTCTTTTCAAGAGTTACTTGAAATCATGCCAAATCATGCAGCCATCTTGTTTGTTTGGTAGTAAGCTGCAATTCACTACATGTTCACGATTTCGTGCATGAGCACCTAGTCTTCTACTAGTAGCTCTGTATATTGATGTTTGGAATCAGTTATGCTTTTTAGTTAACTGAAATCTTTTAACGGTTAGAGTCTCTTTATCAGGTGGATAAATTTGTAACGGGTGATGATCTGCCCTACAGAATGGCTGTGCACCCTGGAGGAGACGGTATAATATGTTCACTGCCACAAAGTTGCAGGTAATCCTTATAGGCACCCAAATGTTCGAATCAGTTTATAATATAGTAGGTGTTATCAGCAAAGGTTTACTCGGATATTAGAGGCTCCAGAGAGTCTACTATGTGAGACTAAATTTGGTCCCTAGCTTTATGTTGCTGCAACTTTATAGACTGCAGTAAAGTATTGTGTATAACATAAAGGCTCATCATTTTGTCTCGTTAGTTTATTTGATTTCAGTGCTAGAACGTTATGGTGTCGTATTTTGGTGTGCAGATTATATGAATGGGATGCAAACAAGAAGGATGTTATCACCAAATTGTGTCTAAAGCCATCTGAAAAAGTGCTTGAAAAATTGGAAGGTGTTGGACAACAATTGGCGATTACCTTTAGCCATGATGGTTCGCTACTTGCAGTTGGTGGTGAGGTAGAGTCGCCCTTCCACACATTTTGAATTCTATCATTGAAAAGTAACATGTAAATAACAAACTGTTGATTGTTTTATTTTTAACCATCCAAATCTGGTGCAGTACAGGATGGTACATTGAGGGCGTTTAACTGGCCTAGCATGACATCAGTTCTTGATACACCTAAAGCTCATACATCTGTCAAGAACTTAGATTTCAGGTTAAATATAATTGTTTTTCTTTCGAGGCTGGATTTCTACTCTTAGTTCTCCTCGTCTGATTGTATTGCCCTTTGTTTTTGCAGTCCCGATGGGAAGTTTCTTGTCTCGGTTGGAAGTGGGCCCGGTAGGGTCTGGGATATCTCGGCATCAACAGCCAAAGCCTCTTTACCGAAAGAAAATGTAAGAATTGATTTTGATTTCCAAGTACAAATATGTCGAGGTTTATATTTTTGAGCTTGCTTTTAGACCATCTTTTCATATATACTAATTTAATTCACGTGTCCCATTCAGGATGAAATATTTGGATTTTGCAGGTTCTCACAAAATAGCAAGAATGACCAAGTTCTTTATGTCACTGCAATGCGAGGTGTGTATACTATATGACGTCCTTCCACTTTATCTCTTAGAGGTTTCATTCTGTTGTTAATTGTCTATATTGTTAGCTAGCCACACTTGATTAGTAGTTGAGAAAAAGCACTTGGCCCAGAACTAATGCAACTTTTGATGACAAGTCACCCAAAAAACATCCAATAAACTCATTACCATTAGTCAAATGTCTATATTACCCCCCTAATGTGCTGGATTAAAGTTTTAGAATAATAAATGCTTCATTGATTTTCCGACATCAGTATGTTGGAAACAGCAGCATTGTTTCTGATCATTGTGGTATTATCTGGTCTTGTGAACTGATTATTGTGATTATCTGTTTGAATTGGCTAGATCGAGGAGGATATATCGTCAAGTGGAACACCACAACTTGGAAGCGTATTAGCTCAAAGTATGTTGTGCGCGACCCGATGTCTGCCTTTAGTGTATCAAATGACGGAAAGTTCCTTGCCATGTAAGATTTTACTTCTTTCGTAGATTGGAAGTATTTATATCGAGTGATCTATGTAGCTTGTGCTTGATACTTCATTATCCGTTTTATGGCCATTTCCTTGAATAATTTTCCTTGTTGAGAATGGCAGTGGTACAATTCAAGGAGACGTTCATATTTTGAATTCAAGTAACATGAAGGTACATACTGTAGTTAAGAAAGCACATCTCGGACTTGTTACAGCTCTGGCATTTTCAAGTGATTCAAGGTTTCTTTTCTCTCTATTCACTAGTTATCCAGAGGTTAACTGCGCGTTTTAGATAATATCTTGCTTAAGTGTGTGGTCGTGTTTTATTAACTACAGGGCTTTGGCATCTGCATCTTTAGATTCAAGTGCAAGAGTGACACTAATTAAAGAATCTACCAAAAATGGTACGCGTCTGCTAATACTATGTATTGTTTGGTACTTATTATGTGTAATTTGCAATACCTGCATTGATGAGATTATGTTGGTAGCGTGCTGACTTGAATCGACAACTTTTAGTGTCTGAGTGACCATATCTAATTATCTATTCTTACGGTTTTTTTTAAACCTTTTTTTCAGGCGTATTGAACATGTGGGTTATTCTGCTCATCCTGTTACTTGCAGCAGCTTTATATTATGCCAAAATAGAGGGTTTTCTCATGTAGGAAATGCAACACTTTCGGCTCTCAAAAGTGAAGAAATCTGCAATTTGATCTTAAGGGGCACAAAATACTGTCGGACTGGTTCTACTATCACTTGCCATTGTCCAAGCTATGACCAATCACTTTAGTGTTTTATTTTTGTAAAGTACAAATTTATATTTTCGTTTTCTGAACATTTGACTTTATAAGGTTTTGGGTTCGTGTAAAATGCCCTATTACATGTGTACTGAATGAATGTACTGTAACGGAATAGATCATTTTGAGGTTTACTACCGTGCAATGTACCTTCACTTTGGTTTAACGCAGATTTTGTTGTAGAATTAGGGTAGTTTTTGCAGTCGAGTGTTTTTGTATGATTTCAACTAAAAACACAACATCCTTACAAATCGAATGGTTCTCTTTTCTTACGATCGTGTAAAGTTGCATATCATTTGGCCACAACTTATAAACTGTCCCGGTAAAGTAATAATACCAAGAAAAATACACTAATACCAGGTCCTGCCAGAGGGGGGACATGGATGATGTATGATAACATCAACCACACCTCTACTCGAAGGTAAAAGAGATGCTTTCAGTAAAAACCAATGTTTTAAAACCCGGGTTGATCCGGCCGGTTGAACTGTGAATCGGTGGCTCGACCGGGTCAATTAAAAACCCGGTTTGTATAAAGAAAATCGGTCAATCAGTCATAAGAACTAAGAAGCATTATTAGCATATGTAGCATGCTTTAATGAGAGAACAAGCAAAAAAAGGTAACCGATTCTCTGACGGCTTCACATAAAATTAAACAACTAACATGACTAGCACATAAAATTAAACAACTAACATGACTAGAAAAAAATAGAAGACATAATTTAAACTCATGACCTTTGCTTTACGCTACATGTCTTTCACCATTGGGCTACTATCGCATACACTGTTACTAAAGCACAAATGAGAATAAATGTCAAATGTTACCATTAGTTTAACTTTGTGTTACCACTAAGATGAAACTTGATCTCACTAGATATAAACATATTTCACATTAAGATAACGTGTTCAGGGATTATTAAAAATAAATAAATAAATTACAAAGAAAATATTTTCGAGTAAAAAAGAAGTGGAGATGCGGGGTATCGATCCCCGTACCTCTCGCATGCTAAGCGAGCGCTCTACCATCTGAGCTACATCCCCGTATTTGTTATTTCAATAACTCTTAACTATTTAATAGGAGTACAATAGAGTACGACATATGTTCATACTCAAATTTACATTTGGGGTTCAGTTGTGTATATTTAACTCCTATGTTTGCCTACCCTTTTATAAACCATCTAGTTGAATCTTGTATACTAGTTAAGTTATAACGCGCAGTGGCGCCTTATGGATATACTTGAGGCACCACTGCGAAAAACATACGTACGTAGATCACGAATGGGCGAAATTCTTTTGGGTTGACATTTATGTTATACGAGGCTATATTGTTTAGAAGACTGTATAAGGTATGCGTTAAGAGTTAGAAGTAGTTATTTGTTTTATAAAAGTGTTTATAACGTAATTGCATATGTAATTATTTAGTGTACGATGACCAAAAACCAGTAATTGTATATGTAATTATTTAGTGTAGGATGACCAAAAACCAAAACGCTAACGCTAAACGCTTTCTTTAAGTCCTAGCATTTAATTAAAGCCGCCAAGCGCTAACTGTTTAAGTCCAAACTAGCATTTAATTAAAGACGCCAAGCGCTAACCGTTAAACGCTCCTTGTCAAACGTTTGCTTCGCTACATACAAGTATACAACAACAACAAACTCAATCCCAGACAACAAACTCAATCCCGCCCGCCGGGGTAGGGTATTTTCTTCGATACATGAATATGGATATTTCTATACACTACTTTTGATCTTATAAATTTCCCTTTTAGTGCTTTAGAGTCATGTTCATAGCTTCATAAAATGTTCAGAACAACTTTGCATGTGCTTTTTATTTGTGCTTTAATAAATTTGAAACATAAGTGTAACAATTTCAAGGTCAAAAAAGTAATAAAAGTTATAATATATCAAGCAATGGTTAAAATATTCCATATAACCTTAAACAAAAGAATACTACAAGTTCCAATATTGGACTTATAACACCACATATAAATAGATAATATTTGGTCAACATTTTCTGAAACTCATACCAAAACACATAGAAATCCAATTAGACTTACTTATGTAAGCAACAATCTAATCCTCTTCTTCCATGAGTGATTGAAGAAGTGTGGTGCAGCCAGACATGATGTCGTCCTTCATGAATCCCATGGCGTTGGCAAAACGGATGTCAGAAACAATGCCGTTGTAGCTGGTTAGAGCAACACGAGCACGGTCACGCCCTGGGTCAGCAGTCTTGCAGTTGCCCATTGGGCTGCTGACAAGAACGACATCACAAGTCTCCTCTCTGTGGTCTTCGTTGATAAGAATGTGGTAGGTTCCGGTGGCGTCGGTTGTTCCCTCCTTGGTGTAGACGATTTTTTGGTCCTTGTCCTTGCATTCAACCCTAACCGTAGCACCTACAAGGCGAGCAAGAAATACATGTTATTGCTGTAACTTATATATCCAACCAATTTGCAATGAAGAGTGTTAAGTCACAAGTCTCAGTAGAGTGTCAATTAACCTCAGCATTAAGCAGTGAACTTTTTATTACCACTGTAGACCGTTAATCCTAATTCAACACCGGACGCTTTAATAACAAACACTAAGCATGATCTAGATCTTAAAAAACACTAGGCTATCAAACAGTAAAGTAAAACTACCACAAGTATAGGTTGACTAGCAAATATTTTCCATAATTTTCTTAGTTTTATATATCGAATAACTCATAAATTTGTGTGAATGAAGCTGTAGTTATTATGTTATTCGTAGCTTTGAACTCTGAGTATGCAAACTACTAAACAGTTTGACAATATAAACTGATTTGTTTTAATCGACGTACAATTTGATAATCTGTTCTTTGATCAAACGGATATGATAATTAGCGCACATTTTCACTTTAACACACTTTTGGTTATCTATCGAAGAAATTAGATCTACTATACTTTTCCATTAAATATGCCAAAAGGATGTGAATATCATCATATAAGTGTGACCTACCAACAAAATTATCATGTATGTTTGGCGTAATGGTGGAGGTATTATAAGCCGGAAACTGGAGCTTGTATTAATTAGAGCTAAAGCGTATTAATGTAAATTCGCATAAAAATACACTAAATTATATTCAGATATATTTCCTAGCTTTTGCATGATAATCCATTACATTACATTTTGAAGGGTATTTAAGTAATTTGACTAGCTTGGGCTCTATCTTATAGAGTCTTATGGCTTATAAAAACATTCATAAGCATATGTGACAAACAAAACTTATTTTATAAGCTAGCTTATTTTAAAAGCTCAAAGCCTCTATAAACCTTCATTTATACAGATCTACTAAAAATACACCAAATTAAATTCAGATATATCTCCTAGCTTTTGCGCGATAATCCATTACATTTTGAAGGGTATTTAAGTAATTTGACCAACTATAAGCCCCTATAAGCAGTTTCAACTAGCTTGGGCTCAATCTTATAGAGGCTTATGGACAAACAAAACTTATTTTATAAGCCTCTATAAGATTGAGCCCAAGCTAGTTGAAACTGCTTATATTCAGATATATCTCCTAGCTTTTGCGCGATAATCCATTACATTTTGAAGGGTATTTAAGTAATTTGACCAACTATAAGCCCCTGTAAGCAGTTTCAACTAGCTTGGGCTCTATCTTATATAGGCTTATGGACAAAACAAAACTTACTTTATAAGCTAGCTTGTTTTAAAAGCACAAAGCCTCTACAAGCCTTCATTTATACAGATCTACTAAAAACTTAACCATATATAGCCTTCATGCATACAGATCTACAAAACACATAATAAAGCAACACAAAAAAACACAGTAAAAAAAAAAAAAAAAAAAAAAACATGCATGCTAGTAACAAAATACGAAAACTAAAGAGACATATATAAAAACAACATACGAGGAATGTAAGTAGTAGCAGAAGTTTCAAAGCCAGCACGGCAATTATCACAGTAAACTCTGCCTTGTAAACGGAAGGGAGTTGACATGGGCCTTGCAGCACTGATGAGCACTGGTAGGATGACACATAGTGCTAGAAGAAAGACTAGTTTCGCCATTAGTGTGTGTGGGAGAGAGTTTGAGTGAGAGGATATGGAGGTGGTGAAGAAGGGAAAGTGTATCAAGGTGTGAAGATAAATGGTTTGAGTTTACAATGTGGGTTGTGTAGTTGTAGTGTTTGAATGTTTGGTCCTTTGTTTTTTAAAAGTTATGGTTTAGTTTTATTTTGTTGTCAGAAATAGGGGTGAGCATCGGGTCAAACCCGACCTAAACCGATAAAAATTGACCTGACCAGAAAATCGAAAATAGAAAAAACTTAAACCGAGAACTGAACCGAGATATAAGTATCAAAACCGAAACCGAGCTTCGGGTTTTGAGCCGAAAAAATGGGCAAAAACCGTATCGAACCGAAACCGACAAAAACCAAAATAAATATACAAAATTGAAAACCGAGCCGAAAAAGGTCGGTTCGGCTCGGTTCAGTCCGGGTCATTTTTTGGGTGGATTTTCTCAGCCCTAGTCAAAAACCATTATGGGTGCTTTTGGGTTTATTTTCAAATAAAGGTATGCTTGTCTATATTTAACACTTCACGTACCTCGCTCTGGTAATATTATGTATTACTGTTGTTGTTGTTAGTCGTTGGCACTATAGAATCTCTACTCTGGACTCATGTTTAATTCCTGCAAACTGTACGGGGTCGGCATTCATTAAGTAGTTTAGTTGTGCAGATAATAGAGTCCTTAATGAATATGTTCACATTTTTCAGTATGAACCAATCGTTGGGATTTAACAATTTTTTGTTATTAAAGTCTGCTTTGGGTAAAAAAAATTCGATCGGCTAGTTTTGTTAATTGAAAAAGTTATGAATTATATTACATGTAAAATGTGGTAAAATTAAACAAAACGACGCATTATTTTTTCTTTACCAAAAATTTTGTTTAATCATAATTTAGTTTGCAGTCAATCACTATAAGTTTTTTCTTAATAATTGAGTGACGCTTAACTGAGAATCAATTATGTAACTCATCTCCTTTGCAGTAAACGAAAGCTTAGCTTTTGTAAATATGAAAGCCACTTTTTACAGTAATGCATCCATATGAAACAACTTTCATTTGTTCTACTTTTATCCTTTTTCGCTAAAAAATTGTCGTTCAACTATTAAGTACGAAATTCATATCAATTAATATGCTACCTCTTCAAAGCTCTTCTTGAATGTAGGATGCTTGAATTTTGATTTGCATATGCTACAAGTGATCTAAGGATTTATAGTTAAAGAGCGTTGATATGCACACCATATTTTATGATTCTTTCACCATTAAATCACATCAATAATACACACCAGGGACAGAACCAGGGTGGGTCCCGGGACACCCATGGAACTTTGCGCCGTAGTGTTAATTTTTGTACAAACCCTCGATTTTTCGTAAATGCACCTGGTCTTAAAAAATTATGTTCTGCATTTTGTATAATTTTTCATAAATGCACCTGATTAAATTATGTCCTGGTTCCGTTCCTGATACACACAATATAATACCGTTATGCATGATTAACGATGTACACATCACTTTTAGTGGTGTGCATATCACCCTCTAGTTAAAGGTGAACACATGCATTAACTCAAAAGTCAAAACATATGTTTATGTGGAGTAATTTAGGATAAAAACTTTGACATTATTTAAGACTACAGGTGGAAAAGTTGACACATTTTAGCTGAATAAGGACTAAACTAACCAACATCAAAAACTAAAAGGACCAACATTTAATTTTTATGATACTTTATTTACCAAAAAAAACATAAATCATTGTCGTCAAGGAAAAAAGAACATGCAGCTGGCAGTGTCGGTGGATACACCAATGAATAATTACCAAAGTTAAACCAAACGCATGTGCAGCGCGTGTTGTTCACGTTTGTGCAGATAGTAATGGTTCCTGGTGGCGCGTTGGTTTAAAGCGAGTGAGGTAAAAAGTTGGGCTTGTAATAAAGTAAGCGCGTATAGGGCCGTTGATGATTGAAATCATATGCTTCTGGACCTTTATCTTTTTTGCAAATTGCGTTAATGGTTGCAATTTAATGATGCTGTTTGGGTCCAATCCGAAAGTAAAGAGTCAAAATTAAGGCATCTCGAAACCTAATGCGTAGGTGTTAACGATTTGAGCCGAGTCGAGTGTCGGCTTAAAGAAGCTAAGGTTGTTTAATAATTACTCGGCTCGGAAAGAGTTTCATTTTACACTTTCTATTGGATGAGTGAAAAGAAACAAAAATAAATGAAAAGACTATGAAAACAAAGGTTTTGCTAACAATAACGTTAAGTTATGGTTAAACAAATAACTTCATTACAGTATCACCTATGAATAATTCTGATTAGATGTAATCCATAAAAAAGTAGAGAAAATCCATAAACATCAATCGACACTTGATCGTGATTGATTGAATTGTATTCTTACAAACAATTGTAATAAATTAAACTCTCTTAACCATAACCCTTAGAATTTTCCTTAGCAAAACCCTAAAAACGAAAGGCCAAATCTATTAGTAAATATAAACTCAAGTGTTCATCATCTTTGATGTGACTGAATATTTAACATACTGTTAGTTTTGGTTTTTAGTTTAAAGTATAATTGTAATATTTATTAAAATTTTACAATAAAAATATTTTGAAACTACATGTCTAACTTGTTTAGCTCGTCCGGCTCGTTTGACTTGAATATTTAAACGAGTTTTCGAACGAGCCAACCTAAATATTAATTTTTAATGTTGGGTTTGTGAATTTATTTGATATCTACATTTTCTTTGAGCTTGAATCGAGCTCAAAATTATCAAGCTTGACTCGAGTTAAACGAGCTCGAGTAGCTCGTTAAAAGCTCGACTCATTAACACCTCTACTTACAAACTAGCTGTTCTTAAAAAAAACAAATAAATAAAAAATGCAACAAGTTCTTTAATTCAACTAACTTGATTTATTTAATAACCTTTATAATCAGGTAAGCAAAGTTATTTTGTTCAAGTTATCATTAGATTGAAAGTCATTGAATTGTATACAATATAACTGGAGTCTTTGCGTAACTGTTTCCAACCTTTCTCACCCATATATTGTGACACTTTCAATTTTGTGATAGCAGCGAAATTCAAACTGAGTGTTACTTCATAGTATAACAGTTATAATAATAGAAAACGAACTTTAATTGAGTTATTTTAAAACATTTATCATTCGAATAATTGAAATATCAGAGTTTACAAAAGAGAGGAGTTTCATGGTTACATATTACATCAAATAAGTTTTTAGATTTTTCAAATGATAATACATAATATCCATGTTTCTCCGTGCCAGCCATGTATCTTATGGACCTGAGATAAAACATGCTTAAAACAGTCAACACAAAGATTGAGTAAAATCCATAGGTTTATAGTTAAATAGTTGAACACAAGAATTCCAAGTTTAAAAGACAGTGGGTTACGTTGTTATTTACCCATAATAGTTATTATTGCACTGAGCCCATGACAACCAAAGCGTTAACGGATATCAAAAGAAATTGATGTAATAATAGTAACAGTGGCTGTTGGTGGTTAATCGTCCCAGCAGCAGGGTGTAGATAATCAACTTCAGCAGAAACGATCAACTGTTTCAGCAGAAACAAAACAATGATCAGCAGTAACAGATACCACCAGGTGGTTACAGGATATCACTTGGAATCGTGTGATCACTTTCCAAAGTAAACTATTCGACCCTAATGCCTGGGTATCACGAATATCTACTTGGGATAAGACCAAATGCAGTTAGAGAATTTGGCACAATTCTTTAACCCTTGCGCTTATGAGTGTTATGTGTTTTCTGTGTCTCTTTCATGCATGTTCAGATCTCCTATTTATAGGAGGTTACTCTTGACCGTTCCAATGGAATTATGAGTATTAATCGGCCCATTAATAGCCTCATAATCATCCCCATTATAGCCGTTAGTGGTTACATGACCAATTAAACGTGGTCATAATGATGCAGTTGTAACTGTCATTTATCAGTACTTATTTCAGTACTTTCATAGTGCTTTCAGTGGTTACACTGCTTCAGTGGAAACGCCACTGCTTCAGTGTAAACACAACTTCAGTGAGATACCACTTCAGTGGAAACACTGATCCTGCTGAAGTACTGCTTCAATGGAAACACTGATAATCAGTGTTAACCACAACAGTACTTTCACCAAGCACTACCAATACATACCACTATTAGAGTCAGGGTGTTCATGGACCTTATGGGTGTACACTCCGTACCTCCTAACCCATTACAAGGTGTGAACCATCCCACAAGTGCACTAAATTTTCCAACAATCCTCCCCAAATTTAGTTCACTCCCTTTGCATGTAAAATAAACATCAAGCAAAACATGTGCATAAACGAAAATGTCCTGAGGATTGAATTTCCATCTTAGTAATTACACGTTCAAATATTCGAGAATCAGGGTGTTCTAAGAATTGAACCCTTCAACCCATTTGAATACCTGAAGATAACTACACACAAGTTTTCAAACACTTAAAAGCTCCTGACACTATACAAGCCATGTGTCCATATCCAAATTCATAAATGTTGTAAAAGCTAAAAGTCCAAAAGCTTCCTGAAGCGGCAAAACTTCAACATTTACATAGGTGGTTCCTCTTTATTCATGCTCCTGCCAAGCACTTTTTCAAAGATAAGTTAACCATTAAGAAGTAAAGACTTCATCCTCCTTTCAGCAGGTTCCAAGCACAACCTTGGGATGTAAAATAAACATGTGCTCCAGTCCACTGAATGTTCAGCTTTCCACATTGAACTCAGCTCCCAAGTTTCGTTAGGAGGGAGTTGGGTGTCCTAGCATTCAGTGACTAAGTTGGACTTAAACCCATCCCTTTAGCAGACTTTATAACCAAGTCTCTAGCCAGTCCCTTCGTCAAGTGATCAGCTAAGTTCTGTTGAGATCTAACAAACTCTATAGATACCACCCCATTCATGATAAGCTCACGAATCATGCTATGCCTGACACCTAAGTGTCTAGACTTACCATTGTACATCTGGCTATAAGCCCTAGCCAATGTAGTTGCACTATCACACCGGATAGAAATGGGTGCTATAGGTTTAGGCCACAATGGAATCTCAAGAAGCAAGTTTTTCAACCATTCAGCTTCTTTACCAGCAGCTGCTAAAGCCACAAATTCAGATTCCATTGTTGAACTGGTGATGCAAGTTTGCTTCTTGGATGCCCAAGAAATTGCACCTCCACCAAGTAGGAATACCCAGCCACTGGTAGACGAATTGTCTTCAGTGTTACTGATCCAACTTGCATCAGTGTAACCTTCCAACACTGATGGGTAACCAGTATAAGAGAGACTATAATCCATAGTTCTCTTCAAATACTTCAGTACCCTTTGAACTGCTTGCCAGTGATGAGCACTAGGGTTACTAGTATACCTGCTCAACTTTCCCACTGCAAAACCAATATCAGGTCTTGTACAAGTCATGGAATACATTAAGCAGCCAATTACCCTAGAATACTCAAGTTGAGATACAGCTTTGCCATTATTAGGCATCAGCTTTTCACAAGTATCCATAGGTGTACTCACAGGAGTACAATCAAAGTAATTGAATTTCTTCAGCACCTTCTCAATATAATGAGACTGAGAGATAGAAATTCTTTTACTTTCATGTTTAATCCTTATACCAAGGATAACATCAGCCTCCCCCATGTCTTTCATGGAGAACCTTGATGACAAAAATTCCTTTGTCAGGTCAACCTGTTTTTGGTCAGTGCCAAAGATCAACATGTCATCAACATATAGACAAATGATGACTCCTTTACCAGATTCATCAAATTTGCTATATACACATTTGTCAGCTTGGTTAAGAACATAACCACTAGACAAAACCACTTCATCAAACTTTTGATGCCATTGCTTAGGTGCCTGCTTAAGTCCATAAAGAGACTTAATCAGTTTACACACCTTGTTTTCATTTCCAGGCATGACGAAGCCCTGAGGTTGGTTCATGTAAACCTCCTCTTCCAATTCACTATTCAAGAAAGCTGTCTTCACATCCATCTGATGAATAACCAGATTGTGAATAGATGCCAAAGCAATCAGCAGTCTTATGGTACTGATACGAGCCACAGGGGCATAAGTATCAAAATAGTCTATCCCTGACTTTTGTTTAAAGCCCTGAATAACTAATCTAGCCTTGAACTTTTCAATAGTTCCATCTACCTTCATTTTCCTTTTGAAAATCCATTTGCAACCCAGAGGTTTGCAACCTGGTGGTAGATCAACCAACACCCAAGTGTTGTTGCCCATGATGGAATCCATCTCATCATTAATTGCTTCTTTCCAGAAAGCAATATCTTGGGACTTCATTGCTTCTTCAAATGTTTTGGGGTCATCCTCAACAATGAAGCAATAGGAGTATTGGTCTGAAACCTCATCCCTAGTACCTTCAACTAAGTATAGTTGAAACTCAGGTCCAAATGACTTTGGAGTCCTGACCCTTTTGCTCTTCCTGAGCACAGGTTCAGGTTGTTGAACCACAACCTCATCAGGGACCACTGATGGTTCATCATCATGGACCTCTGATACACCAGTGTTATGAGTTCCATTAGGAATCCTCATACTTGGTCTAGGGACTGATGTGAATCTATTCTCATCAAAAGTTGCATCCCTTGATTCAATTATAGAGTTAATTGAAACATGTTCATTAGGTTCAATAACATAGAACCTAAAAGCCTTGGAATGCTCAGCATATCCAACAAAGATGCAGTCAATGCCTCTTTCACCCAAAGTCTTTTGCTTTGGATCAGGGAGTCTTACAACAGCCCTACAACCCCAGACCCTGAGATAGTTCAGGTTGGGTTTCCTTTTAGTCCAGAGTTCATAAGGGGTAACCTTGTTCCTTTTGTTGGGAACCCTATTTAGCAAATAGCAAGCTGTTAACATAGCTTCACCCCAGAACCCTTGACTCAGTCCTGAATAGGACAACATGGAATTAACCATCTCCTTCAACACCCTGTTTTTCCTTTCAGAAATACCATTTTGCTGAGGAGTATAAGGGGCAGTCGTTTCATGGATTATTCCAACAGACTGAAAGTACTGAGTATCCATGTACTCACCTCCCCTATCAGTCCTTAATCTTTTGATTAAAGACCCAAGTTGTAATTCAACTTCAGTTTTAAACACTTTGAATTTATCTAATGCTTCATCCTTGGTATGTAACAAATAGACATAACAAATTCTAGAAGCATCATCAATAAAAGTCACAAAGTACTTCTTATTCCCCAAAGAAGGAGTGGCATGCAAATCACACAGGTCACTGTGAATAAGCTCCAAGATCTTAGTCTCACGACTAACACCCTGAAAGGGTTTCTTGGTTATCTTGGTCAACATGCAAGTTTTACACTTTTCAGTGTCCATGTCAAAAGCAGGGATTAAACCATCCCTAGACATATCTTGCATTCTTTTATAGTGAACATGACCAAGTCTAGCATACCAAAGGTTAGAATCACTCTGATCATATGTGGTCACAAAAGCTGAAATAACACTGTCAGTGGTAATATTAAGCCTGAACATTTGATTACATAAATAACCAAAACCAATAAAAACACCATGCTTAGAAAGCACAAATTTATCAGATTCAATAACTTGTTTATATCCATGATTATTCAAAATACTACTTGAAACCAAGTTCTTCCTGATATCAGGAACATGAATAACATTAAACAAAGTTACAATCTTTCCTGAACTAAACCTAAGATCTACACAACCACGACCATGCACCAAGGCTGTTGACTCATTTCCCATGTGAAGAATAGAACCATCATTCAGTGACTCATAAGTCTTGAACCAGCTTCTATCTTTACACACATGAACTGTTGCACCAGAGTCAACCCACCACGCAACATCATCATCCTGCACATAAAAAGATTCAGATACATATGTAACATAATAAATCTGAAAAGACTTATTAAACATATTCTGACCTTTCAGTGAGTTGGCTGAACCACCACTCCCTGAACCATTAGTGCCTGATCCATTGGCTTTACCACCAACTTTAACTCCCTTGCAGTCCCTTTTAATGTGACCAGTCTTGCCACATTTCCAACAAGTAGGTGTTGCCTTCTTGTTAGGATCTGCCCTTGTGTTGTCATGATACTTGCGTTTGCCTTTGTTGTCATTGTACCTGGTGGAGTTGTTATGCTCCACTATATTGACAACAGATGGTCCAGCAGCATTGCCACTCTTTGGCTTGTCATTATCCTGTACCTTGAGAGATTCCTCAATGTGCAGATGACTGCCCAACTCAACAAGAGTTAACTCCTCCTTCATATGTTTCAAGGTATGCTTGAAATCTTTCCATGAAGGAGGGAGTTTGTCAATGACACAAGAGACTTTGATAGCCTCATCCATGTTCATTTGGTGTTGTGTAAACCTTCCAAGTATTCCAAGAAGTTCATTGTATTGTTCCATAACTGGTCTTGAATCAGTCATTTTGTAATTTGTGAAATTACTAACAAGGAACTTCTTACTTGATGCATCCTCAGCCATATATTTGGCATCCAAGGAATCCCACAGTTCTTTGGAAGATTCAAAGTTCTGATAAATATCAAACAAAGAATCAGACATACCATTCAGAATAAGACCTCTGCATATGTAGTCATCATTCTCCCACTTGCTCCTCCTTCTGATCTGCTCCACAGTGGCATCATCCCCATCATCAGGAATAGGTGTAGTCAGCACATACACCACACTCATGCTTGACAGCAAGAAGTGCATCTTCTTCTGCCACCTCCTAAAGTCCACCCCTTCAAACTTGTCCAGCTTAGCAAAGTTTGAAGCCATGTGTTTCATTGCAGCAGTTGCCATTGATTATCACAAAAATAGTTTACTTTGATTGTTGGTGGTTAATCGTCCCAGCAGCAGGGTGTAGATAATCAACTTCAGCAGAAACGATCAACTGTTTCAGCAGAAACAAAACAATGATCAGCAGTAACAGATACCACCAGGTGGTTACAGGATATCACTTGGAATCGTGTGATCACTTTCCAAAGTAAACTATTCGACCCTAATGCCTGGGTATCACGAATATCTACTTGGGATAAGACCAAATGCAGTTAGAGAATTTGGCACAATTCTTTAACCCTTGCGCTTATAAGTGTTATGTGTTTTCTGTGTCTCTTTCATGCATGTTCAGATCTCCTATTTATAGGAGGTTACTCTTGACCGTTCCAATGGAATTATGAGTATTAATCGGCCCATTAATAGCCTCATAATCATCCCCATTATAGCCGTTAGTGGTTACATGACCAATTAAACGTGGTCATAATGATGCAGTTGTAACTGTCATTTATCAGTACTTATTTCAGTACTTTCATAGTGCTTTCAGTGGTTACACTGCTTCAGTGGAAACGCCACTGCTTCAGTGTAAACACAACTTCAGTGAGATACCACTTCAGTGGAAACACTGATCCTGCTAAAGTACTGCTTCAGTGGAAACACTGATAATCAGTGTTAACCACAACAGTACTTTCACCAAGCACTACCAATACATACCACTATTAGAGTCAGGGTGTTCATGGACCTTATGGGTGTACACTCCGTACCTCCTAACCCATTACAAGGTGTGAACCATCCCACAAGTGCACTAAATTTTCCAACAGTGGCCCTTGTAGGTAATTTGCCGTTGTACTTAGTGTTCTCTAACATAGTGCATTTGTTTGCCTAACTGGTCAATACAAACTGGATTGGTCAATTCCAATAGGCATATTCATAATATTCGCGTTCACCACAACTAGTGACTAATGGTTTCATGATATAGGGACTTACGCATGGCAATAGTGGTACTTAGTGCCAATAAAACATTCAGATAAACATACAGTTCAAAGCATTTGTGTTCGAGTAAAAATAGCATGTATCTCCCTCAAGGGTTTGTAAAATAGTTAAATGATAGAAAATGGGGCTATGAACTCACCGTAGGTAAATGATATCAAGTGTATGACGAAAAGGATGGATATGTCGTGAAAAACTTCTACGAGCAACCTAAACATTATATCGAGTCTTAGGTTCTAAAAAAGCATTAGTATTTATACTAGCATGCTTTATATAGTTATTAAATTAATTATGCTTGGGTACATATCATTAATAAAGTAAAACAAGTATTTAAGTTTGGTTTTGACACTTTAAAACTAGTTACGGGTTCTAATTTACAATGAAAGACAGGAGCATATTCGTCTCAACTTTTAAGGATGTGAAGGAAGAAGAAGAAGGTGAGGTCTTATTCAGAATCCACTGTAATGGATTTTTTGATTATAGCCCACTCAGGTATGAAGGAGATTCATTAATTAATTTGTGTGCCTTTACCAGTGATAGGGATATATTTAGTTCAAGCTTTTATAATGTATTATCAGAGATTAATGAACAAAAATGGGCGTTTTTTTTGTGATCATAAAGAATCCCTAGAAAACGATTCGCATTTGATTCATACTGATGATGATGTTCATACTTTGTTTGCACTGGCTGAAACACATGAGCCAGTTGATATCTTCCTTGCACACAAGCCCCAAAAGTTAGCACAATTTTAATAAAAAAAAAACATTATTTTTGAAGTTGTGAGTTGGGTAGAGCAAGATGCTAACTTTAGAATGCTTAATCCAACACCTTTTAGGACTAGACGTAAATGACAAGGGATAGATAAGAAAAAAATGCAGGGGAGTGGAACCAAGACACCAACAGTGAAAGGTGGTGTTGTAATCAAATAAGAAGAATGGGTTGTAGCTAAAAAAAATGAGAAAATTAAAGGAAAGGAAAAAGGAAAGCTGGTTGAGGTAGAGGATGTTTTGCACACAAAAAATGTGACAACTCGCAATTTCAAGTCATTTCTCAAAACAATTCATGCTTCACCATTTCATCATTTATCGTAAACTAGGTTTGCGTGTTCCAAATTCGCGTAACCTTAATGGTTTAGCGGCGAATTCATGATCATATCATCACGGACATTTCATATAGACTAAGTTTAGTCTACATTTCATTAACATCATTTTCATCATGTTAGTTCATTCATGATTTTGCATTTCACATTAAACGCGTAAATTTTATATTAAATAAACGCTATCGCGTAAGTTATTATTTTGAACATTTAATCCGATACTTCCAAAAATGATCCCGACATATTTTTATACTTACATTTAGTTTATAAAAATAATATTTTGAGATTACCTAGTGTTTTAAATTTATTTTGTATATAAATCGTTAAATTTATATTATTACGATGATTTTCTTAAAAACTACACGATAATTATTAGTTTACTCAAATTTTGCAAGAAATGTATTTTTACAATTTATATGATCTCAATATACTTTACTTTGATCCATTAAAGTTTATTTTTAGACAACGCTACCCTAAATATCCAAATATATACATAACTACTAAACAAGATTTACAAAGTACCCATTTACTTACACTTATACCTTTATATACATAATAAAAAGAAAAAAAAAATATATGTATTGTAAGTCCATCCCCCTTGGCGTCAAATGAGGGTAACTCATTAATGAGTGGTAACATTTTCTTACAAATTGGATCTACACTCAACCTTATTCTTACACTTCATTTCACAATCAAATAATACAAGACCAAGTCAAGCTTTTCTCTCTTATTCCTTTTCTCTCAAAACCGGCCAAGCATAGAGGGTGAAGAGATTTCATCAAAGTTTTTCCAAGATCAAGTTTTAACAATCTAGTTACACTCTTAATCAAGGTTTTGAAATAAAAACCTAGAGTGTTTAGGTTTAATCCTTTGTTCTTATCACCTCATCAAGTAACTAGTAAGCATATCATTTTCATTTTTACATCTTTCATTATCATTTCATATCTATTTCATCATTTTTGAACAAAACATGCAAGACTTATGGATATTTATACCATTTTTACATTGTTTTTAAGAGTTTGATATATATAAGTCGTCCTATAAATTATCCCTTGTTATATATTGGTCTTGATGATGTTTAGGAACCCATGACACCCTAAGAAGGTGTATGGTAGGATTAGAATAGCTTTGGAGTTGTTTTGAAGGGATTGGAATAGGTTTAGTACGAGAAAAACTCTTTTCGACAAGTATAAATAAGGGTCTGATCTTATTTTGTATTTCTGGAAACTCCGACTGTAGACATAAATTTTTGGCCTAGATATTTAGAAAATATACTTTAAAACGAATCCGTGGCCGCTTGAACGGATTAAAACGGAGCTATAACGAAGAAGTTATGAATTTTTCAAGTTTGACGACGAAATATATATTTCCTGAAATTTCAGCAAACTGTTTTTATTTTGTACGAGTCAAAAACGAGTCTTAAGCTTTATAAATTATTTCGACTTATCAAAAATATATTAGTATACTTTGATACGAAGCTAAGGACGTATAATACGTAGAAAACGGATTTGTAACGACTAAAATATACACTTTTTCACAAAATTGCCGTAACTTTATTATTTAAGAAAAACTATATTATTTTTACTAGACAAGTGTTACGGTAAACAAAGTGACCATATTGAAGGCTATTTTTAACGTTGACGTAGAACTTTTTGTAGCGAGATGTCTTCTAATAAAATCGAGATCACCAAGCATATTTTTCAAAATGACCAACCGTTTGTATAGCGGACTTGTAATGAATTATTTACGGTTGCTTAAACTTTGCCGAAACTCACTTTTTAAACCACATTTGGACAAAATCACCCTACTTAACCTATGTTTTTCTTTATGAACGAGACCTCTAGGATAAAAACTTAAATGACAAAACTTCGAGATTTTGATACAAGCTTTCCAAAACCGTTGAGTTCGTTTCCTAACGTTCGACGTACACCATTTTACAACTAGCTTTTCGAGGCCATTTTAGTCACTTTCATGAAATTTCCAACGGCATTATTTTACGACGAAAAGTTATAATTTCACAATAAACCATTAAGAAACTATTGTAGGATGACATTATGACGTAAATACTTGTAAAGTAATTTAAGAATGGTCAAGACGTCAAAAGAGTATTTTTCGATGAAGAGTATTGTTTTCAAAATTCACAAGTGGTATAAATAACATACGAATTGCATGCACAACATTACATCATAACTCATTGCGTATCATAACATTCACAATAGGTCAAGGTTAAAGCATCACACTACATCTCGGTGTACTCACTCTTGTCATCATACCAATTTATCAAGTGAGTTTTCATAGCCCCATTTTCAATTGTTTTGAACTATTTTGGGGGAGATACATGCTTAACTATTTTTCACAAGTACTTTATCTTTTTAAGGATAACTTCTATCATGATCATCATTGTTTCAAACTGAATGTTGTACTATATTAGTTGTTCTTGTTTGTTTGGTATAGTTCTACGTCGTATAAAGTTCTATATCAGTTGACTACTGATACATCGTCGTATAAAGTTCTATGTCAGTTGACTACTGATACATCGTCGTATAAAGTTCTATGTCAGTTGACTACTGATACATCGTCGTATAAAGTTCTATGTCAGTTGACTACTGATACATCGTCGTATAAAGTTCTATGTCAGTTGACTACTGATACATCGTCGTATAATGTTCTAAATCAGTTGACTACTGATACATTGAGTCTAGTCCTATTGATTAAGCTCTATTGTTCTACGTCGAGTTAGGTACTATTGTGAATTCATTTGACATCATGTGTTTGAACATAAACTATACGCATTTTGGCAGTGGGTTGTGAACACACAGGTTGCAAGTTTTGTATGGGCGGAACTTGGAACTGGGTGGATTTACAATGCCTTTGCTGCATAAACGATTTTGAAAGGCTTTACATTTCAACACAAACTCTATGAACTCACTCAACCTTTGTGTTGACCTTTTTAAGCATGTTTTATCTCAGGTATCTACGGCATTCACTTCATGGCATGCATGTGGACACATCATGGAGTCGCGGTGACGACGCGTCTCACTTGGGTTTTGCGTACTTTAAAACATCGTTTGAATTGTAACAAACTTATTTCCGCACAAGATGATTTTCATTTGGGACCTACACTTTGTAAACTCTGATTGTTTTATTAAATCAAACGATGTGTTTTCCAAACGACACTTTAGGTCGTTCAATATATCTGTAACTGTGATGCTATGACAGTCAATCCCCAGGAATTCCATTCCGCTGCAAAACAGGTAATTTGGGGGGTGTGACAGATTGGCATCAGAGCTTCGGTTATAGAGAACTAGGTTGCATCATTGACCCTAGACTATAACTACATCATCATAGCATCTCATCATTTCATCATAAGTGCATGTTCACTTTACATGCGGTTTATACGTACATTTTTCGAGTTATTTACTTTTATTTCACATCGATTGTCACATGGATGCCCTTAAATACCCATCCCATCATATTCACATCACTCTGACGTGGAGAATGCCCTGTCATTCCCTATCACAATTTTAACATCAGTTGACTCAACACCAAACAACATATGAGTCGATTAGTCCAAGCATTGCATAGTTACTCCTAAATTATACATAGCCTGATCACCTATGTCTAATTTAGGAAGAATCATGCAATGAAGGGAGTAGTAGGCTTATATGTGTAAGCAATTCCGTAATCGAGCCAAATTTTCAAAAGTCCTCCTACAAACCAATTTAGCCTAATCTCATGACAGTTCTCGTTTGATGAGTTGTGAGATTAAGTGAAAATTGGTTGGTAAAAAGTCTTTTGAGGGTTTTGCTTGAGAATGGGAAAGTTTGCCACCTCAAACCCTAAACCCGAGAGACCAACACGAACTGAATTCAGGGACTGAATTCCTTTTTGGATGGGCGAATGTGACAACTCGCAATTTCAGGTCATTTCTCAAAACAATTCATGCTTCACCATTTCATCATTTATCGTAAACTAGGTTTGCGTGTTCCAAATTCGCGTAACCTTAATGGTTTAGCGGCGAATTCATGATCATATCATCACGGACATTTCATATAGACTAAGTTTAGTCTACATTTCATTAACATCATTTTCATCATGTTAGTTCATTCATGATTTTGCATTTCACATTAAACGCGTAAATTTTATATTAAATAAACGCTATCGCGTAAGTTATTATTTTGAACATTTAATCCGATACTTCCAAAAATGATCCCGACATATTTTTATACTTACATTTAGTTTATAAAAATAATATTTTGAGATTACCTAGTGTTTTAAATTTATTTTGTATATAAATCGTTAAATTTATATTATTACGATGATTTTCTTAAAAACTACACGATAATTATTAGTTTACTCAAATTTTGCAAGAAATGTATTTTTACAATTTATATGATCTCAATATACTTTACTTTGATCCATTAAAGTTTATTTTTAGACAACGCTACCCTAAATATCCAAATATATACATAACTACTAAACAAGATTTACAAAGTACCCATTTACTTACACTTATACCTTTATATACATAATAAAAAGAAAAAAAATATATGCATTGTAAGTCCATCCCCCTTGGCGTCAAATGAGGGTAACTCATTAATGAGTGGTAACATTTTCTTACAAATTGGATCTACACTCAACCTTATTCTTACACTTCATTTCACAATCAAATAATACAAGACCAAGTCAAGCTTTTCTCTCTTCTTCCTTTTCTCTCAAAACCGGCCAAGCATAGAGGGTGAAGAAATTTCATCAAAGTTTTTCCAAGATCAAGTTCTAACAATCTAGTTACACTCTTAATCAAGGTTTTGAAATAAAAACCTAGAGTGTTTAGGTTTAATCCTTTGTTCTTATCACCTCATCAAGTAACTAGTTAGCATATCATTTTCATTTTTACATCTTTCATTATCATTTCATATCTATTTCATCATTTTTGAACAAAACATGCAAGACTTACGGATATTTATACCATTTTTACATTGTTTTTAAGAGTTGATATATATAAGTCGTCCTATAATTATCCCTTGTTATATATTGGTCTTGATGATGTTTAGGAACCCATGACACCCTAAGAAGGTGTATGGTAGGATTAGAATAGCTTTGGAGTTGTTTTGAAGGGATTGGAATAGGTTTAGTACGAGAAAAACTCTTTTCGACAAGTATAAATAAGGGTCTGATCTTATTTTGTAATTTCTGGAAACTCCGACTGTAGACATAAATTTTGGCCTAGATATTTAGAAAATATACTTTAAAACGAATCCGTGGCCGCTTGAACGGATTAAAACGGAGCTATAACGAAGAAGTTATGAATTTTTCAAGTTTGACGACGAAATATATATTCCTGAAATTTCAGCAAACTGTTTTTATTTTGTACGAGTCAAAAACGAGTCTTAAGCTTTATAAATTATTTCGACTTATCAAAAATATATTAGTATACTTTGATACGAAGCTAAGGACGTATAATACGTAGAAAACGGATTTGTAACGACTAAAATATACACGTTTTCACAAAATTGCCGTAACTTTATTATTTAAGAAAAACTATATTATTTTTACTAGACAAGTGTTACGGTAAACAAAGTGACCATATTGAAGGCTATTTTTAACGTTGACGTAGAACTTTTTGTAGCGAGATGTCTTCTAATAAAATCGAGATCACCAAGCATATTTTTCAAAATGACCAACCGTTTGTATAGCGGACTTGTAATGAATTATTTACGGTTGCTTAAACTTTGCCGAAACTCACTTTTTAAACCACATTTGGACAAAATCACCCTACTTAACCTATGTTTTTCTTTATGAACGAGACCTCTAGGATAAAAACTTAAATGACAAAACTTCGAGATTTTGATACAAGCTTTCCAAAACCGTTGAGTTCGTTTCCTAACGTTCGACGTACACCATTTTACAACTAGCTTTTCGAGGCCATTTTAGTCACTTTCATGAAATTTCCAACGACATTATTTTACGACGAAAAGTTATAATTTCACAATAAACCATTAAGAAACTATTGTAGGATGACATTATGACGTAAATACTTGTAAAGTAATTTAAGAATGGTCAAGACGTCAAAAGAGTATTTTTCGATGAAGAGTATTGTTTTCAAAATTCACAAGTGGTATAAATAACATACGAATTGCATGCACAACATTACATCATAACTCATTGCGTATCATAACATTCACAATAGGTCAAGGTTAAAGCATCACACTACATCTCAGTGTACTCACTTTTGTCATCATAATCATTGCAACAGGTGAGTTTTCATAGCCCCATTTTCAATTGTTTTGAACTATTTTGGGGGAGATACATGCTTAACTATTTTTCACAAGTACTTTATCTTTTTAAGGATAACTTCTATCATGATCATCATTGTTTCAAACTGAATGTTGTACTATATTAGTTGTTCTTGTTTGTTTAGTATAGTTCTACGTCGTATAAAGTTCTATGTCAGTTGACTACTGATACATCGTCGTATAAAGTTCTATGTCAGTTGACTACTGATACATCGTCGTATAAAGTTCTATGTCAGTTGACTACTGATACATCGTCGTATGAAGTTCTATGTCAGTTGACTACTGATACATCGTCGTATAAAGTTCTATGTCAGTTGACTACTGATAGATCGTCGTATAAAGTTCTAAATCAGTTGACTACTGATACATTGAGTCTAGTCCTATTGATTAAGCGCTATTGTTCTACGTCGAGTTAGGTACTATTGTGAATTCATTTGACATCATGTGTTTGAACATAAACTATACGCATTTTGGCAGTGGGTTGTGAACACACAGGTTGCAAGTTTTGTATGGGCGGAACTTGGAACTGGGTGGATTTACAATGCCTTTGCTGCATAAACGATTTTGAAAGGCTTTACATTTCAACACAAACTCTATGAACTCACTCAACCTTTGTGTTGACACTTTTAAGCATGTTTTATCTCAGGTATCTACGGCATTCACTTCATGGCATGCATGTGGACACATCATGGAGTCGCGGTGACGACGCGTCTCACTTGGGTTTTACGCTACTTTAAAACATCGTTTGAATTGTAACAAACTTATTTCCGCACAAGATGATTTTCATTTGGGACCTACACTTTGTAAACTCTGATGGTTTTATTAAATCAAACGATGTGTTTTCCAAACGACACTTTAGGTCGTTCAATATATCTGTAACTGTGATGCTATGACAGTCAATCCCCAGGAATTCCATTCCGCTGCAAAACAGGTAATTTGGGGGTGTGACAGATTGGCATCAGAGCTTCAGTTATAGAGAACTAGGTTGCATCATTGACCCTAGACTATAACTACATCATCATAGCATCTCATCATTTCATCATAAGTGCATATGCACTTTACATGCAGTTTATACGTACATTTTTCGAGTTATTTACTTTCATTTCAAACGATTGTCACATGGATGCCTTCAAATACCCATCCCATCATACTCACATCAGACTCTGACGTGGAGAATGCCCTGTCATTCCCTATCACAATTTTAACATCAGTTGACTCAACACTAAACATCATATGAGTCGATTAGTCCAAGCATTGCATAGTTACTCCTAAATTATACATAGCCTGATCACCTATGTCTAATTCAGGAAGAATCATGCAATGAAGGGAGTAGTAGGCTTATATGTGTAAGCAATTCCGTAATCGAGCCAAATTTTCAAAAGTCCTCCTTCAAACCAATTTAGCCTAATCTCATGACAGTTCTCGTTTGATGAGTTGTGAGATTAAGTGAAAATTGGTTGGTAAAAAGTCTTTTGAGGGTTTTGCTTGAGAATGGGAAAGTTTGCCACCTCAAACCCTAAACCCGAGAGACCAACACGAACTGAATTCAGGGACTGAATTCCTTTTTGGATGGGCGAATGTGACAACTCGCAATTTCAGGTCATTTCTCAAAACAATTCATGCTTCACCATTTCATCATTTATCGTAAACTAGGTTTGCGTGTTCCAAATTCGCGTAACCTTAATGGTTTAGCGGCGAATTCATGATCATATCATCACGGACATTTCATATAGACTAAGTTTAGTCTACATTTCATTAACATCATTTTCATCATGTTAGTTCATTCATGATTTTGCATTTCACATTAAACGCGTAAATTTTATATTAAATAAACGCTATCGCGTAAGTTATTATTTTGAACATTTAATCCGATACTTCCAAAAATGATCCCGACATATTTTTATACTTACATTTAGTTTATAAAAATAATATTTTGAGATTACCTAGTGTTTTAAATTTATTTTGTATATAAATCGTTAAATTTATATTATTACGATGATTTTCTTAAAAACTACACGATAATTATTAGTTTACTCAAATTTTGCAAGAAATGTATTTTTACAATTTATATGATCTCAATATACTTTACTTTGATCCATTAAAGTTTATTTTTAGACAACGCTACCCTAAATATCCAAATATATACATAACTACTAAACAAGATTTACAAAGTACCCATTTACTTACACTTATACCTTTATATACATAATAAAAAGAAAAAAAAATATATGTATTGTAAGTCCATCCCCCTTGGCGTCAAATGAGGGTAACTCATTAATGAGTGGTAACATTTTCTTACAAATTGGATCTACACTCAACCTTATTCTTACACTTCATTTCACAATCAAATAATACAAGACCAAGTCAAGCTTTTCTCTCTTCTTCCTTTTCTCTCAAAACCGGCCAAGCATAGAGGGTGAAGAGATTTCATCAAAGTTTTTCCAAGATCAAGTTTTAACAATCTAGTTACACTCTTAATCAAGGTTTTGAAATAAAAACCTAGAGTGTTTAGGTTTAATCCTTTGTTCTTATCACCTCATCAAGTAACTAGTAAGCATATCATTTTCATTTTTACATCTTTCATTATCATTTCATATCTATTTCATCATTTTTGAACAAAACATGCAAGACTTACGGATATTTATACCATTTTTACATTGTTTTTAAGAGTTTGATATATATAAGTCGTCCTATAAATTATCCCTTGTTATATATTGGTCTTGATGATGTTTAGGAACCCATGACACCCTAAGAAGGTGTATGGTAGGATTAGAATAGCTTTGGAGTTGTTTTGAAGGGATTGGAATAGGTTTAGTACGAGAAAAACTCTTTTCGACAAGTATAAATAAGGGTCTGATCTTATTTTGTATTTCTGGAAACTCCGACTGTAGACATAAATTTTTGGCCTAGATATTTAGAAAATATACTTTAAAACGAATCCGTGGCCGCTTGAACGGATTAAAACGGAGCTATAACGAAGAAGTTATGAATTTTTCAAGTTTGACGACGAAATATATATTTCCTGAAATTTCAGCAAACTGTTTTTATTTTGTACGAGTCAAAAACGAGTCTTAAGCTTTATAAATTATTTCGACTTATCAAAAATATATTAGTATACTTTGATACGAAGCTAAGGACGTATAATACGTAGAAAACGGATTTGTAACGACTAAAATATACACGTTTTCACAAAATTGCCGTAACTTTATTATTTAAGAAAAACTATATTATTTTTACTAGACAAGTGTTACGGTAAACAAAGTGACCATATTGAAGGCTATTTTTAACGTTGACGTAGAACTTTTTGTAGCGAGATGTCTTCTAATAAAATCGAGATCACCAAGCATATTTTTCAAAATGACCAACCGTTTGTATAGCGGACTTGTAATGAATTATTTACGGTTGCTTAAACTTTGCCGAAACTCACTTTTTAAACCACATTTGGACAAAATCACCCTACTTAACCTATGTTTTTCTTTATGAACGAGACCTCTAGGATAAAAACTTAAATGACAAAACTTCGAGATTTTGATACAAGCTTTCCAAAACCGTTGAGTTCGTTTCCTAACGTTCGACGTACACCATTTTACAACTAGCTTTTCGAGGCCATTTTAGTCACTTTCATGAAATTTCCAACGACATTATTTTACGACGAAAAGTTATAATTTCACAATAAACCATTAAGAAACTATTGTAGGATGACATTATGACGTAAATACTTGTAAAGTAATTTAAGAATGGTCAAGACGTCAAAAGAGTATTTTTCGATGAAGAGTATTGTTTTCAAAATTCACAAGTGGTATAAATAACATACGAATTGCATGCACAACATTACATCATAACTCATTGCGTATCATAACATTCACAATAGGTCAAGGTTAAAGCATCACACTACATCTCGGTGTACTCACTCTTGTCATCATACCAATTTATCAAGTGAGTTTTCATAGCCCCATTTTCAATTGTTTTGAACTATTTTGGGGGAGATACATGCTTAACTATTTTTCACAAGTACTTTATCTTTTTAAGGATAACTTCTATCATGATCATCATTGTTTCAAACTGAATGTTGTACTATATTAGTTGTTCTTGTTTGTTTGGTATAGTTCTACGTCGTATAAAGTTCTATATCAGTTGACTACTGATACATCGTCGTATAAAGTTCTATGTCAGTTGACTACTGATACATCGTCGTATAAAGTTCTATGTCAGTTGACTACTGATACATCGTCGTATAAAGTTCTATGTCAGTTGACTACTGATACATCGTCGTATAATGTTCTAAATCAGTTGACTACTGATACATTGAGTCTAGTCCTATTGATTAAGCTCTATTGTTCTACGTCGAGTTAGGTACTATTGTGAATTCATTTGACATCATGTGTTTGAACATAAACTATACGCATTTTGGCAGTGGGTTGTGAACACACAGGTTGCAAGTTTTGTATGGGCGGAACTTGGAACTGGGTGGATTTACAATGCCTTTGCTGCATAAACGATTTTGAAAGGCTTTACATTTCAACACAAACTCTATGAACTCACTCAACCTTTGTGTTGACCTTTTTAAGCATGTTTTATCTCAGGTATCTACGGCATTCACTTCATGGCATGCATGTGGACACATCATGGAGTCGCGGTGACGACGCGTCTCACTTGGGTTTTGCGTACTTTAAAACATCGTTTGAATTGTAACAAACTTATTTCCGCACAAGATGATTTTCATTTGGGACCTACACTTTGTAAACTCTGATTGTTTTATTAAATCAAACGATGTGTTTTCCAAACGAAACTTTAGGTCGTTCAATATATCTGTAACTGTGATGCTATGACAGTCAATCCCCAGGAATTCCATTCCGCTGCAAAACAGGTAATTTGGAGGTGTGACAAAAAAAGGGTAAAAAAGTTGTTCAAGAATTTAAGCGAGGTTTAGATGGGAAAGGGAAGGCTAAAATGGTTGAGTTCGCAGGTTTTGATGTTGAGAACTTGCCTGGTTTTGATGGAAAGGGGAAGGCTAAAAGGGTTGGTGCTGCTGCTGCTGATGTTTCTAGCGGTGTTAAGACACCCTTTAGAACCAGAGAAAGGATTACAAACTGCGTCCTTGCACTGTTCGCCCAAATGCCATCCTAGGTGATGTTTCAGTGATGAATACCATGTCATGTGTTTAATTCCTTTAAGCTGTAATATTACAATACCTAACTTGTATGTTTTTTGTTTGCATACTTGTTTTTGCAGACAAGGTAGCAGTAGCATCATGACTTTAAGGTTCATGTTTTGTGGGTTCATCAGTTTATAGATATCGATCAGAGATGTATAGATCATTTGAAGGTTCAGCAGTTGAACGTTTTGAAGTGGGAACTGCATCGTCTTTTATATTTTGTGAAACGTCAGTATAATCATGTATCAGACAATGACTCTGTAGTATCAGTTATTTTCCAGTTTCATCAAACATTGAACATATAGTTGACTGTTATAAGTCAACTTGCTAACTAGTTGGTTATGTATAAATTTGTTTGTTTGTCCTGGGTTAAATTCTGTGAGATCAAACACTATTTAGCAGTTGACTTTTATAAAATCATATACTTAACATGTCAGGTATAATGGTATAATTCGCTCAAACAATCACCCATTTATGTGTTGGTGGAATTGTCTTGGGTTAGAATTAACTAAGGTGTGGTATAAATGTGTATACACTATAATACCCTCGATTAACTAACATAAATTAGACGTTGACATCGGCGTTAATGGTCAAAGGACGAGTTTGGAATATAAACCCCATGTTTTGGACTCCCAGCTATGAAAAAGGGAGGTTTTGTCCCATCATGATGCGCAAGTACATGTTTAGGGACCAACTGTGTATTTTAGTCTAAAATTTTAAAGGAACAGAATGATAAATTAGTTACATACTTACATATATTCTCCATCAACAATAACAAAAAAGAAAATTAAAAGGTAGAGAAAAAAAAGATAGGGTAAATTACACCGATAGTCCTTGAACTTCACCCTATTTTCACGTTTGGTCCCCTATTTCGTTTTAGTGGCATACGGAGTACCTGAACTTCACCAACGGTGCGCATTTGGTCCTCGGAGCCCCGTGATCGCTAACCCTTGTTAAGTTAGTTGGTTAAGTGCATAGTCGATCAACGATAACATTCAATACAGTAAAGGAAAAAAGAACTCATCAACCCCTATCGATAGCGCAATCAGTGTATCAACAAAAGTAATCCATCTGACCAAGCATCAAAATGATGAAATCGTCATATTTGAGCTTCAAAATACGAAATCTCTTTAATCTCAGCATATGAACAAACTTCCCAAAAAAGACAGCATCAATAAACCCATCCGACCCCTATCAACGTATTGAAAAAAAAACCCTTCCAAAATCTATCCCTAACTCATCAAAAGAATATCAAATTCATATTAACATACCCAAAAACCATCTAAGATCAAAACCAAAACTTATCAAGCTTCCCAAATCAGCAATGATAATAAAAAGTCAAAACCGATATAGGAAAAAAATGGATAAAATTTACAATTTAGAATGTCAATAAAACACCTCAATCTGTAATTACCTTGTGTAATTATCTTGAGCAATGAGTCTTACTGTTGCATTGCTATAAGGCTTTGATCTGGAGAGAGTGACTCAAAGGGTCGACAAGATGAATGAGACCGAATTAAGGTAAAAACCGGGACCGAGACCAAGACCGAATGTGGCCGGTCCGGTCCGGTCAAAATAGGCAAGATTTTCGGTTTTTTTGTCGGACCGAACCGGACCGAGACCGAAATAAGGTAAAAATGGGGACCGAGACCGGACCGCCGGTCCTTCGGTCCGGTCGGTTTCGGTTCGGTCCGATCGGTTTAGTCGGTCGGTGCAATCGGAACGGTCGAAATGCTCAGCCCTATGTGTGTGTGTGTGTTTTTTTAATAGGGTTTGTTTGTTAAAGGTGTGTAAAATAAGAGAAAAAGAAATGGCATTTTAGTAACTTCACAAGGCACTTAACCAGCTAACTTAACAAGGTTTAGACATAACGGGGCTTCAGGGACCAAATGTGCATCGTTGGTGAAGTTCAGGTACCTCGTACGCCACTAAAATGAAACGGGAGACCAAACGTGAAAACGGGGTCAAATTGAGGGACGAACGGTGTAATTCACCCAAAAAGATATGTAAGGGTGGGAATTTAATAAAGAGAGGAGTTTCATAATAAGCTAACATGCAAGTGGATGGGTGGAGAGAGATTTATATTTAATATAAGGGGTAATTCTCAAAAGAGGACAAAAAGGTTCCTAGAGGTCACTTTTGGGTACAAAAATAAACTCTCTTTCCAAATTGGTCATGTGCGAATGTGCGATTCCACTAAAATATTGATACGTGTCGAGACAATAAGTACACTTTCAATTATTGGCAAGTACAATCAATATCAATGTCTTGTTTGACTTTTTTATACAAATGTGTGAACGGTGAATGTGCGATTTGAACATAACTTTATTGAGAAATACCACTTGTAAGAAATAAAATCTACCTTTACGGTACAAAATCTTTATTAATTCTAGTATATGGTACAAAATCTTTACAAATTATAACATTATAATATTAGCCCCTTTTTTAGAGAATCACGACCCTTTCATATATTTTAGTATATGTTTTAAGTTTTCTACTTGTTAATTTATACTATATTTTTGTTAGCTTAATAGCTTTATAATCATCAAATAAACCCTGTACATATCTTAAAAAATATATGGAGTAATAAGTATAAGTCTTCAAAGTGTTTTTTTTAACGTAGAGCTTATTGTAAGTTTATGTCTGACTTGGCTTAATTATAATGTATTATTGCTATTTATAAATTTTGTCTTAACTCGTTTATCCACTTAAGGTGGTTTGTTTCTTCACAAGAGGTCAATGGTTCAAACTTCGCTCCGTATACATATGAGAGTGGCCAGGGAAGGGCAAGTAGCAGTCCCGGGTATATCTAGTAAAAAACGCTCCCCTTCCCCGGGTAACCTGACTGGGAAAAACATCGCCCGTCCTTCTTCGTTATTCTTTTAAAGTAAATTATCCGGTTTAACATTTTTATGGCTGATTAGGTTCTCATACAACTTATTTTATAATAATATATCAAAAACTTTAAGCTAGCTAGTGAGTAATCCACATGATGATTTTGTGATCATGCAGAAAAAAAATTCAACCGAAGAAATGCAACCCAAGAGTGTGGCTGCGTTCTTTGTAACTGTTTGGTATGTCTGCAAGTATGTTTTCTTTGGAAATAATTCGTACAAGATTACATAGCGAAACTTGACTAAACTAGATCATTTTGATTTAGGCGTATAAGTTATATAACGATAAACTGATATCAGCAACAACATGTACATGTACAAGTACTTGATCTGAGTTCATACAAATTCTAACATAAAGTATTAATAATTCTTTAAAATGTAGATTTTGTACGATAAACGATAAACTGATATCAGCAACAAGATGTACATGTACAAGTACTTGATCTGAGTTCATACAAATTCTAACATAAAGTATTAATAATTCTTTAAAATGTAGATTTTGTACGATAAAGTAGATTTTATTTTAAAGAATTAATAAAGATTTTATACCATAAAGTAGATTTTATTCTTTACAAGTGGTTTTTTCCAATAAAATTATGTTCAAATCGCACATTCGCACATTTGTATGAAAAAGTCAAACAAGGCATTGATAGTGATTATACTTGCCAATAATTGAAAGTGTACTTATTGTCTGGACACGTGTCAGCATTTTAGTGGAATCGCACATTCGCACATGACCAATTTGGGAAGAGAGTTTATTTTTGTACTCAAAAGTGACCTCTAGGGACCTTTTGTCCCCTTTTGGGAATTATCCCTCAATCTATACTACATAATAATGTATTTAGGACTTTCTATAAAAGGAAGTCTTAAAAATATAAGCCTACACATGTTACTATAAGTAGTAATTCATATAATTAAAAAATAAAACATAATGTACAACACTTTAATGCACATATTTTCAGACGTACAAGACAACAAATATAGCGTACACCACTTTAATGCACATATTAAAAAAAAACAAAACACCACATTAATGCTATTTAATATAGTCAAATAATTAACTGATCAATAAATACAATTAATACAGTTATTAAAACACCTCTAACATAATAAATACAAATTATCAAGCATATTGTACAACTAAATTAAACACAATTCATACATTAAATGTCACTAATACAAATAATATTCAAGCCCGGCAACAGACCAAATGGGCTTGAGCCCGAATAAGCGCAGGCCAAGCCGGCTCGAGCCCGAACGGGCACGGGCTAAACGAAATTCTTGAAATCCGTAAATTTATTGTCAAAAAGAACATAATAAACTAAAATACATGATTCACTTGTAAATTTTATTTCAGTGTACCTGCCGCCGTAACGGGCGGGTACCCTGCATTAAATGTCACTAATACAAATAATAAAGCACATTATACAAATATTAAAGCCCGAACAGGCAACGGGCAAAATGGGCTTGAGCCCGAACAGGCACGGGCCAAACGGGCTCGAGCTCGGGCTAAATGAAACTCTTGATATCCGTAAATTTTATTGTAAAAAAAATATAATAAAAAAATACATGATTCACCGAAAAAATTTATTTCAGAATACATTGCGGCGGCGGGTACCCTGCTAGTATAATACAGTATATATGTACTATATAGTACTGTAGATATGTATAGGTAGATTAGATAAGAAAGCAAAGTACAATGCACTTCCATCTTATTTGGTGTAGTTAAAAAAGAAAACTAAAAAATCGTGGATGTGATTGAGTTGGGCCAATGTGTATGGGCTTGAACACCGACTATATTGCTTATATATATTTTTACATATTACAACAACAACCGTATCTTAAATCTAAGTCGACTATGTGCACAGGTTGCAGAGATGGTTATGTCTGATATTGTGGAAGCGATACTTTTAAGATGTCTTGTGAAAGATCTTCTCCGAAGCAAAAGCGTTTGTAAGTCATGGTATTCTCTGATATCAAGTCCTTCTTTTGCTAGAACTCATGTTAAATTTATTAACAACAAAGAGGAGGAGGAGGACAAGACAACAAAGATCGCTATGATTATGATTACATCATATTTTGATATAAACGACTGTTATATCCGAGTACCTGAAGAGTGGCATCCCTATAGTAAATGGAGTATGCAAGGTTCTTGCAACGGCCTTGTATGCATACATTCAGGGGTTGGACCTCGAATATGTGTAACCAATCCTGTGACTAGAGAGTTTAGAGAACTTCAACAGCCACCAAAAAGAATTCCTAAAGAGAGCCAATGTTATGGCTTTGGTTATGATTCATCTACAGATGATTATAAAGTTGTTTTGGCCATCTGCCAACAAGGTAAGGCACTTGTTGCAATACTATCTTTGAAATCTGATGTTTGGAAACCTCTTGGACAATTCAACTATAGGTTTCATGATAGTACGCTATCCAAACCTGGTATTTTATTCAATGGGGCACTTCACTGGTTTTGGCAAAATCCCAATGATGCCACCAGGGAAAATATATTACTTGTGTCTTTCGATTTAGCTAAAGAGGAATTTAGAGAAATTCCCCAACCCGATGACACGAGATACGTTTGGAATTTTGGATACAGACTCGGGATAATCGAAGGCCGTCTATCCATCTTTCCCGCTTATAAAGAACATGCTTTCCCCTCATGTGGCATCTGGGTTATGAAAAGCTACAGTTCTTGGGAACTCTTTCCAAACGTCCGTGAGATGAAGAAGGATCATGCTATTCACTATATGCTTAAGGATACTAATAAGAATAGGATAATGCCGCCACCAACTTACTTTTGTGATGAGAAAATAAAGCTGTCTAGGAGTAAGGAACATATTCCGTCTCCTTTGTTTGTGCAAACCCTTGTATCTCCTTATATTAATAATGGCGGACCATGTAACGCAAAGAATAAGAAGATCACTGCTAATGCTGGGAGTGTTCAGGTGACCGCGCTCTCCTTATTATTTTCTTGTTTCACTCAATTGAATTTCTATTATTCGACGCGGTAGACCAAACCTTAGGTGTGATGATAGACTTAACCAGGACATGAAGGACCTTCTCTTGTCCTCACATACACAGATGGTGCTTGGAGAGATACGATTAGCATATGCGGGGGGTTGTTTGAGGCTATGGGGTAGTTTTTGCGTTTAGGCTATATAAATGCCCTTAGTGTAGCCTTCCCACTTCCGTTTTAGATATAGAGTTCCATAGCTAGTTCCCTTAGGCTTTAGGCGTTAAGTTGCCTCTCGTGTGCCTTTTGCCTTGCCCTTAGACTTAGGTCCCCTTTGCGTTGCCCTGCTTTGTTCTTAGTGCACCATTAGGTATAGTTTTTGGTTTATTTATTTATTTTATTGTATTTTATTTTGTTGCCTGTAGCCCGTTTTCTTTGCTGACGTTTTTCTAGAAAATATAGTTAATTGAATTTTGACAGGATACGACTCGTAAGTGCCCCTCTCTCAAATAAACCTTTCATATGTGCTCTTTGTAGGCCTGTCATTGGGCCTTATCTTGATCGAAATTCTATCTGACCTGCCACATTTATCCACAAATTTCAAGGTATGTATTGGGGGGAACACGCTGACATCGGGTGCCTTTTGGCACCAACCATTATCCACCTCACGAGGAATAGCTCCGACAACTCTTTTGGCTCGAACCCGTGACATTTTATCCACAAAATCTCTCCGGTACACCCATGGGTTTTTTTGGGAGGTGGGTACCAACTAAGCCAATGCCCTTTGGTCCGACTTGCCCATTTATTTGACCCAACGGGGCAAAAAATATGATCCATCAACCCAATTAGAGACCCAATAGGTCGATTCATTTAGTTGGATCATTGCTTGGGTCGACCTATTATAAAGATATATTTTATAGCTTGTTTTTCTTTGTTCTTTCTTGATTGTTTTTGCTACTTTTCCTTATGAAATATATTAATGACAAATTCTTGCTGTCGTTTATGATCTTTATGCAACTGTTGTGTGTAATGTGCAAGCGTGTTAGCCTGTTGGGTTGAATCGTGTTATATATTAGAAAAAGTGACACGCAACCCGGCCTGATAAGGAATCAAGTTCAGGTCATTTTGGTTCGGGTACTCGAAGTTGCTATCGGGTTACTATGTTAGATTTGGCCCAGAAAGAAATACAATGCTAATTAGAGAACATGCTTAAGGCGTGTTTCATTGGAACAAAAGGACTAGTAACATAAAAAACAATTGAGTAGCAGTAACATAATGGATGGTCATTAGTTCATTACATACCACACTAGCAAATACCACTTAAATATTTGTTCCAACAGCTAGGTGTACCAAAAAATGTTCCCGGTAGTCCAAGTCATAGTCACATTACAAACATTCCATTACCTCCTTTTGCATATAAGATACAAATAAAAAATGAAAATAAGTCCACTACTGTCTTATAAACAATGACCATATTAGTAACCGATGAAAAATATTAGAATAATGTAGTTGTGATGTGTGTAGACATGTAACTTCAGATCGCACACTAAGTTTGGAAACACAGTCAACAAACATACAAAAAAGTGATTAAGTTTACAATTGTAAATGTGAGACTATAATTAAATGGGTTGATCTGGATCATGATCCTATTTAGTTGGATCGTGGGTCGGATCATGATCCATCAACTTGGAGCATGGGTTAGATCATGATTCATTTGTTTGGATCACTAATGGGTCGGGTCATGATCTGACCCATTGACAGCCCTAGCTCTCTTTGTACAACTCTGCTCCCTTTTTCAACGTGCAACGGGTGTTTTGAAAATTCAGATATCGTGGCTGAGATCAGAATGAAAGAAAGTGTAAAAGGTGTATTTTCAGGACCTTGTTGAAAAGGGAGCTGTCAAATTTGAGAGAGGGTACATTATGAGGCGCATGCTGTCAAATTTCTCAATGTAAATCAATCTTAGTTCCCAATCAGTTTATTATATATCCTATGCCAAGGTTGTTGAACGAGAGCGCCAACACTGCTTATGCGGAGGCGATTATTAGGAGTTTAATAAAGTTTCCCAACATGTAGAAATAAGTCTTTTGATTCTAGTATTACAAGTCCATCCTAGTACCAATAGGAAGTAGAGGAGAAGAAGCACTACACCCAAAAATCAACAACACAAAGACTTGTTAAACATTATCCCTCTCTTTAGCTGGCTCTGGATTTACTTGTCCGTTATTTTACTAGTTTTACCGAGTTTGAAATTCTTTATTTATTTATTCTTTTATTAAATTCCGAATTCAATTGCAGGAAAAGAGAGATCGAGGAAGTTTATAGCGTGGAAGATAAGGAAGAAGAGAAGAAGTGGAAGTAGAAGGGGAGGGGGGAGGGGCTGAAATAAGAGCAAGTCAAGGAATTAATTCTTGATTAAGAAGAGTCGTGTTTGATACTATGATCCCTTTGTGTTTTGTATTTTGAAGACTTTCTGTGTCCAACTCATTTCAAACTGATTTGTTTCTCATTGTTTATACTTCTAGAAATCTTATGTAATCTATACTACATTATAAAGCATTTGGGACTTCCCTTAAAAGGAAGTCTTAAAATTTTAAGACAAAAATATTACTATAAAAAGAAAAGTAAAAAATTAATGTAAAATGAAAGTTTAAGTCTCATTTAAACCATATGTAACCGCCCTCCAATAATGATACATTTTAATGAAATTGTTTATAAGAAAAGTTCACTAACTTATAACCATTAATGCTAAAATTTGAAAAATAAAAGTGTTAACCATTTACACTAATTAGACATTCTACTTTTGAAAAACATATCTCTACTACTTTATAGTATTTGGGACATGCTAAATAAATCAATTTAAAATGAAAAACATTTGCTCGCTACAAAATTAGTTATTGGGTACCTACCGCAGCATTGCGCGGGTACCCTTCTAGTGTTAAATTTAAGTGGTTCGGACACATGTATTGAATAATGATATCATGAAAATGTGTATCCAGATCAAGAACAAAATGATTTGGAAGAGTATTGGGATGTCATTATAACGTGAACCATTTTTGTATTACTAGTACTAGCTATAATACCCGTGCATGTACGGGGTTTTGACAAAACAAATTATTCTGTATTAAGACTGAATATTATGTTTTTAGAAGTAATTTCATATAATTATATAGTTATAAGTTTCGTGCACGCACGAAGTTTACACATAAATCAAATTTATTTTAACATTTTAGTTTAATATATACACATATAAGAATTTGTCCATGAAAATTATGATATAAGTACAACTAATATTTATGCACGAGTTTTTCATCATACATTAATATGAATTAGAATTTGGTAAAATATTTGTAATTTTTTTTATGTAACTCAAGATTTAATTTTATTTAACTGACAAAGATGTTGACGTTGTTATTTAAATTTCACTACTGATATTATGTTGTACATATGATGCAAGTTTAATAGCACATAATGAGTGTTGATAAAGTTAAAGTATACTCCTTAAAGTTTTTTAAATATGTTTTTCTAGATATCCTTATATAAATAAATAAGAATTACATGAGTCATTGTTATAAGTATAATCAAGTATAATTATTTTTATATTAAAGTAACTTGTGCTTACAATTTGATAATTATATTCGCATTTTCAGTAATTTAGCCGTATTTAAAATGTAAACTCGTGTCCACATAGGTTAAACTTTTAAAAATGAAATAAATGAGTCCTTATTGAACGTATACAGTAAAAAAAATTGATACTTATAATCTTATGAAAATTTATATGTTGTTATTTTAAAACAACATATATATTGTATTTTTTAAGATATAAAGTATAAAGGTTATAAAGTATAAGGGGGTATTTGTTTATAATCCAAAGTTATTAAAAAACATGGAGTCTTATAATATTACACTTAACTCTATATATTTTAAAATTTTAACCACTAAAGTTTTATTAATTACATCATCTTTTTTTAAGTTTTTGTTTCACAAATTTGACACATATATTTTTATGTGTTTTTTATATCAACCTAATTTTCTCCACCAAATTTATTAAATTTGACCAAAATCAAATTAATTTTGACTTTTATTAACCAATCACATCACACGATTTTGCTTACGTAGCGAAATCGAGCTCTCATGTTGGCCCAATTGTTTTTTCAATAAGAATGAATTGACAAAATCACTCCGAAATGATGTAATTCCTTTATTATATAAAAGATTGGCAATGACAAATTCTTCATGTTATTCCAAAGGCACGAAGGAGTGAAATTGTTTCTTCTGCCGTAAACAAGTATGCAGCCATATGGTACCAATGCAAGGTTTTTATTTTGTCTACAAACATGCGTCTACGTGATCCGACAATTGATCGTTCTGATATGAATCAGATTATGAATTTCAATAAATGGGTTTTGGAGATGGAGGACGGAAGACTTCCAGCAGTTGCACTTGATCAAGAAGATGAGGCTACTTGGATTACGATTCCCGATGATCTTTTGATTCCAGTAAATGATGACCCAATCAGTGCTATTGTACAAAATACATTCTCAAATCTTTTAAATAAAATCAATGATACTGATTACCTAAAAGAACGATGTATATTGTGTCCAACAAATGAAATTGTCATTAATTCACATGTTCTTGAGAAGATGACAGGTGAGAAGCATGAAATGCTTAGCGCCGATGAGATAGACCCGACTACTGGTTACTTGTAGGAAATGCAAATGATGCACCCTCCTGAATATCTAAACAGTTCGAGATTCTCTGGTATCCCAAACCATAAACTTGAACTGAAGATCGGAGCGCCAGTCATATTGCTACGTAATACAAATTTACGACGGGGCTTGTGTAACGGGACACGGTTAATCATAACTCAGATCACCCGTACGGTTCTTGAGGCCGAAATAATAACAGGGAGACGTATACATGAAAAAGTATTGATAAACCTTATTGATATGACTCCGACTGATAAATCATGGCCTTTTCAATTTAGAAGAAGGCAATTTCCTGTTAAAGTTTTCTTTGGCATGACAATTACTAGTAAAAAAAGCCAGGGTCAAACCTTTAACCATGTTTGTGCCTACCTTGAGATACCGGTTTTTACACATGGTCAACTTTATGTTGTTGCATTGCGAGTAACTTCACGTGCTAGTCTTCAGTTCTATATTGATAATGGGGGGATATGTGATAATAATATGACAAAAATGTAGCTTATAAAGAGGTGTACTATAATTTGCCTATAAGTATGTTAGATGTGTGTCTAAAATTTGTTTTGAAATTGTGACCCTATTTGACACTATGTTGTTTCGTATTTTGTAGGTAACGTTCAACAGCCATGACGAACTGATATCGTTGCAGTGAGTTGCGTGCTAATGTCACTGATAATTGGACCGTTAATGTTATGCTTTTACGAGTATGGACTACTTACAACCCAAAAAACAATCAAGTTCTCCCTTGGACATCATCATAGTTGATGAACGAGTAGTAAAGTTATATTTTTATGATTAATTTTGTATCAAAATTACACGTCTGATCAATATATTTTCCAACTATAGCGTAATTCAATTCATGTCAGGGTTCCCGTGAAGCTTATTAACAAATATAAAAACTTGATCGTGGAGGGTCGAGTTCATAACATACACAAGTTCCTGGTGCGCGAGTATAATATGTTGTATAGGCCTTTAGATCGCAAGATCTTTGTTGAGTTTTGTAGTGTGACATCTCTTCCGCTAGAACTGTTTGATAGATATGTGTTTAAATTTATCCCATTCAACATGTTGGGTTCCCGTGCCGGAAATGATACGTATCTGACAGGTGGTCATTCTATTATCATGCCAAGATACGAATAATCTCATCTTCATCAACATTAGCTTTTCCAGTATATATCTACACTAAAACAATTTGGATCACTCATACAAATCCGCACAGCGACAATAATAAACAATAGTTGTTGGTCGTATCGGCTATAAGAGAAATTTCTTTTTGCAAAATTACTAAAACAGGTATTAATATTTAAACCATGTATAAAGAATCAGGATAAAAATTACCACAAACATAGTAGCAACACCTTGAATAAGAAAACCCTAGGAATTGGGCTTTTGAATCCAATCTTTTATAAACAACAATCGACACTATCGCCCATCAAATACCTATCGCAGCTAACCATGTATCAAACCAAAAACCCAATTTTATAAAAGATAACTTCATAATTGATATAGGATATAATGGGAGAGCGGTATGCAATTCTATACCATGTATCAAATCAAAAACCTAATTTTATAACAGATAACTTCACAATTAAGATACAACCCGAATGAACAAACACCACCTCACAAATGAAACCAAGAAACCCAACTCAAAACGCATGCAAAACAGGAAAGAGCGCGATCTCAGGAACCGACCAGAAAAGTGTGTCACCGATCCGAGAGGAAACAACAAACTTCTAGAGAAAGCTTATTAATATCACCTCCTATTGCAGTTGGTGTAAGAAGGACCAAAAAATAGGGGCTAACAAACAGCCCAAAAAACAATAACATCTAAATGTAAGAGAAATAAGGCCCAAGACCAATACGAATAAAATATAATAGAATTGCATACCGCTCTCCCATTATATCCTATATCAATACAGTATATATGTACTATATGAAACGGGAGACCAAACGTGAAAACGGGGTCAAGTTGAGGGACGAACGGTGTAATTTACCCAAAAAGATATGTAAGGGTGAGAATTTAATAAAGAGAGGAGTTTCATACATTTGATGTGGGAAGGTGTGAACAAGCTAACATGCAAATGGATGGGTGAAGAGATATTTATATTTAATAATGGGTTAGTCTAACCAAGCACCTCATATATTACTAGCCAAGCACCCCATGTAGGGTGGTGGGCCCCATCCGTATGGTACTTTGTAATTTTTTTTTTTTTTTTTTTAGTGTTTAATTTGTGTAGTGTTTTTATATGTAGAGTGTTTGTGTAGTGTTTTTATATGTAGAGTGTATTTATTTGTGTAGTGTTTTTATATGTAGGGTATATTTATTTGTGTAGTGTTTTTACGTTATGTTTTTTTATTGTGTATTTGTTTCCATTTAATTAAACAATAACAATAAAACATTAAACATTAAAACATTAAACAAGTACAATAACAAATGCTACTACTACTACTACAATGAAATCTACTCCACAAGAAGATTATTAATGTCATCTATAAGGTCATATAGTATTCCACTCGAGTGACATGCGTGATCAACGGGATTTCTTGCCAATTCCAGTGACGCCTCCAACGTCTTTATTCTTGCCTTCAACATATTGTTTTGAGACAATAACATCTGGTTTTTTGTTTCAAGCATGTTGATAGTGTTATCTTTAGTTTCGCAGTTTGAGCACTGCGTTGAAGAAGAGCCTTGACTAAAGTACTTTTGTTGAAATACATCCTTTCACATAAAATATCGACACCCATAGTCTTCAGTCCCTGGCTGTTACATGGTGAATCAATTATAAGAAATATATTTTTAACAAACAAGTTATTGATATATTTACGTAAATAAGCAAACGTATAATTATTTACCTTTGATAGAGGACATGCATAATACTTCTGACCACAACTTTTGGGCTTTTGGGATGTTCTTTCAATTATAAGTCCCCGTCCACAACGACAGAAGAAAGGATTTTTTTGTTGCATCTGGCCAAAAGAATTTGTATAATTATTTACAACATAAATCAGTAATATCAAGGTTCACAAAATTACAAGCTTCGAATACATAAATAACCAAGCTTGTTATAGATTAATAGTTGATACATGGTTCACAAAATCACAATATAACTAGAAACTAATATCAATCACGCCCGAGGCGTAGTCGCTCCAATGATGCTGCCATCTGTCCCACACGAAACTCTAACTCTGAAATGCGTCTCCTCAATCCGGCAATCGCTCGCTCGTACTCGTCAAAGCGAGACGGCTGTAACAAAAGATGAGGAAGAACCGGAGGACGGTATATAAAATTCTCCTCATCTGGATGGTAAGGTGATGATTTTTAGCTCACTTTGCAACTTTCAATGAAATAAGCAGATTTAAAAAAAAAAAGAAAAAAAGGCAATGATGATTTTATTTTAAAAAAAAGCTTAAGATTTTTGGCATGACAAAACTGAATGGACGGTAAAGTGAGTTTCTATCTCACTTTGCAACATTCAAATTTGCAGCAAACATGATATAATGAGCTAATAATCTGAGCCTATTCGATAAGTCTTTTACCTCTTGTGTGTCAAATGGTGAACTAGACATGGTTGTTGTTTGTGGTGTTGTTGCTTGTGGTGCTGTTGCTTGTTGTGGTGGACTGTGACACTTGTGTTGTCCACTTTTGTTGTGGTGGACTGAGACCTGTTGCCTTCTTGCTAGTTGGTGTTGTTGCTTGTTGTGGTTGGTGGAATTTGCTAGTTGGTGTTGTCACTTTCTTGCTAGTTTGTGTTGTTGCTTGTTGCTGGTTGGTGTTGTTGCTTTCTTGTGGCATTATAAGCCTGCAATGTCTGCAGTTTGAGAATCTTGTTTACTTTCTTGTGAACTTTTGCAGTTTGGGAATCCTACTTACCACTTTCACATTGAAAACGTGTTGGTGCTTGGCTAGTAGAAAATGGGGTGCTTGGTTAGACTATCCATTTGAGAATCCTATTGTGACTTGTGCAGTTTTGAGCTTGTGAGACTTGTGCCGTTTTGAACTTGTGAGGCTTGAGCACATTTTGATAATCTGTGAACTTGTGACTTGTGCAGTTTGATAATCTTGTGACTTGTGCAGTTTTGAACTTGTGAGACTTGTGAGGCGATGATGATAACCGAAACCGAATGGACGGTAAAGTGAGATTTTTATCTCACTTTGTAACCTTCGAATTTGAGCCTTAAAATTTTCCGAGGCGATGATTTTTGAGACTTAAAATTTTCCGAGGCGATGATGATAACCGAAACCGAATGGACGGTAAAGTGAGATAAAATCTCACTTTGCAACATTCGAATCTGAGCTTCAAAAATTTTCCGACTACGTTTTTTTTAAAAAGTTATAAAACTGTAAAAAAAACTTGTAAAAAAACATTTTATAAAACTAAAAGTTATAAAAGTTATAAAAACATATATAAACCTTATAACACTAAAAGTTACAAAGAAAAAAACTTGTAAGAAAATAACTGCCAGCAGCCCAACCAAAAAAAAAAAAAAAAAAATCTTTTAAGACTTTGGCACAGAAATCGAGAAAAAATATTCCCCATCACCTCATCCCAATGATTGAGAAAGTGCAACACTCCTATGGGGTGCTTCATTAGCATGACCCTTAATAATACAGTAATACAGTATATATGTACTATATAGTACTGTAGACATGTATAGGTAGATTAGATAAGAAAGCAAAGTACAATGCACTTCCATCTTATTTGGTGTTGTTAAAAAAGAAAACTAAAAAATCGTGGATGTGATTGAGTTGGGCCAATGTGTATGGGCTTGAACACCGACTATATTGCTTATTATATATTTTTACATATTACAACAACCACCCTATCTTAGATCTAAGTCGTTAACTCTTCACGCCGCTGACCGACCCGTCAAATGCACAGGTTGCAGAGATGGTTATGTCTGATATTGTGGAGGCGATACTTTTAAGATGTCTTGTGAAAGATCTTCTCCGAAGCAAAAGCGTTTGCAAGTCATGGTATTATTTGATATCAAGTCCTTCTTTTGCTAGAACTCATGTTAAATTTATTTGCAACAAAGAGGAGGACAAGACAAGAAAGATCGCTATGATTACATCATATTTTATTAAGTCTGGATATCGGATCGATGTACCCGAGGATTGGCGTTTCTATAATAGGTGGTTTATGCAAGGTTCTTGCAACGGCCTTGTATGCATAAATTCAGGGGGTGCAGATCGAATATTTGTAACGAATCCTGTGACTAGAGAGTTTAGAGAACTTCGACAGCCACCAAAAAGAGGTCCTGCAGAGATGCGATGTATGGGATTTGGTTATGATTCATCTACCGATGATTACAAAGTTGTTATAGCCAGCTCCCAATATAATGATAAGTCACTTGTTCGAATATTATCTCTCAAATCTAATGTTTGGAAACCTCTTGGACAATTCAACTATAGGTTTAATGATAGTACGCTAGTTAAACCTGGTATTTTATTCAATGGGGCACTTCACTGGTTTTGGAAAAATCCCAATGATGCCACCAGGGAAAATATATTACTCGTGTCTTTCGATTTAGCTAAAGAGGAATTTAGAGAAATTCCCCAACCTCATGACACCAGATACGTTTGGAATTTTGGTTACAGTCTCGGGATCATTGAAGGCCGTCTATGCATCTTTCCCGCTCGTAGAGAAGATGCTTTCCCCTCATGTGGCATCTGGGTTATGAAAAGCTACAATTCTTGGGAACTCGTTCCAAAAGACCGTGAGATGAAGGATCATGCTATTCACTATATGCTTAAGGATACTAATGAGTATAGGATAGCGCCACCACCAACTTACTTTTGTGACGAGGATATACAGCTGTCCAAGAGTAAGGAACATATTCCGTCTCCTATGTTCGTGCAAACCCTTGTATCTCCTTATGTTTATAATAATAACAATGGCCGACCAAGTCACGCAAAGAATAACAAGAGCACTGCCAACGAGTGTTCAGGTGAGCGCGCTCTTAGTTTCTTAATACAATATATATGAGATATATGCTTTAGATGTCCCCTATCTTTGATTGTTTTATATCCCTATACATTGTTATATTATTGTTGGTATTTTTTATCAATCACTCATGGAAGCTCTAATAGTTGACAACTTGAGGACAACCAAAACTTAGGTGGGAGGATAGACTCAAGCACGACATGAAGGAGCTTCTCGGACATGATCTCACATAGGAATGCCCAGAGAGAGAGAGGAATAGCATATGCGTGTAGTTTGGGCTTGGTTGTTTGAGGTTATGGGCAGTTTTTGCGTTTAGGATGTATAGGTTCCCTTATTAGCCTTCCCACTTGCGTTTTAGATATAGAGTTCCATACCTAGTTCCCTTACGCTTTAGGTGCTAAGTTGCCTCTCGTGTGCCTTTGGCCTTGGACTTAGGTCCCCTTTGCGTTGTCATGCTTTGATCTTAGTGCACCCTTAGAGCATACGGTAAAGCGACTAAATGTCATGCCACTTCCAACATGTCAGTATGGCACCGTGTTCGGCGCTGCCACTTGTATGTTACCACACCCATAAAAAAGTTATATTTTATAAATTGTTTTTCTTTGTTCGTTCTCGATTGTTTTTGCTACTTCTCCTTACGAAATATATAAATGACAGTTTTTTTGCCATCGTTTATGATTTTTATGTAACTGTTGTGTGTATTGTGTAAGCGTGTTAGCCTGTCGGGTTTAATCGTGTTATATATTAGAAAGTGACCCGACCTGATAAGGAATCAAGTTATCAAGTTCGGGTGGTTATCGGTTCGGGTAGTTCAAGTAGTTATCGGGTTACTATATTAGTTTCGGCCTTGAAAGAAATATAATGCTAAATAGTGAACATGCTTAAAGCGACTAGTAACATAAAAATAACAAATGAGTAGCAGTAACATAATAGATGGTCATTAGCTCATTACATACCAGTATACTACACTAGCAAATACTGCTTAAATATTTGTTCCAACAGCTAGGTGTACCAAAAAATGTTCCCAATAGGCCAAGTCATAGTTACATTACAAACACACCATTACTCCCTTTTGCACCTAATATTCAACCCTTTGAAATACTGTAAACATATTTGAAACTTTGACGCAAAAAAATTTACTATTTAGTTTCCAAACTGACGTGGCTTATTTTTGTAAAGTTTGAATAGCCAATCCTCTGTATCAATTCGTCAAAAATGAAAAATCTAAAAACCTTTATTTAAAACTTCACTTAAACATTTCAAATCACGTATTTAGAAAATTAATTGACAGCTTTAACAAATCCAAAAAACGAATTTCTTTTTCAAGGAATTTTTTATTAGTATAATAGAGAATTTTAATAACTTTTACTTTCAAGGAAATTATTAGTATAAATAATTTACTCACTAATATTAGTATGTAAGCAACTATTATGTATTCAACTCTACCATTTAAGCAAAATAATGAAAGATGCAAGTGAAGAAGTCAATCAAAAGAATTTATTATGTTGTGTAAGAGACTTTAAAAGTAACGAGTCATTCTGACCCGTGCGTTGCACACGGGCTAATCTAAATGTGGAAGGCATAATGCTTGTGACAAATTTTTTCCCTATTTGATTTACGTTAGCATAATTGCATAAGTTACATAAGCGAATATTTGCCTATTTATTTGACGCTATTTTCATGCTTAGATGTGAAAACATTTGTATTATGATATAATGGCACAATTTCAAATGCTAGAGAATTTGATTACTCTTTCGGGTTCTTCTAAATTGAATGATTCCATGCATATGTGGTTTATTCAGCAGGCTGGCGAAGATGATGCGTTGTCTAAATTGCTTGTTGCTAATTGTGAGCATTTGAGGAGGGTAATGGCAAGAAACTGAGGTATGATTGCGAACATGGAAGCTCTAGGTAATGATGTGGTTGCTTTGTATGCGCTTGAAGCGCTACGGAAAACTCAGGAGAGACATCGGGAATTACTTCATAAGTTAGCAAGCCTGGTTTTTGCAGCAAAGACCGGTGCTCGTGTCGAAGAATGAAATGCTATGAAGATGAATGAATATAATTAGATGTTTGTTTATTATAATGTCTAAAAAATAAGCTTAAATAAAACTTTAATTGAAATAAACGTGCGATGCACACAAGTTGTATTTAAGTGTTCATAGCGTATTGTTTGTGTAAATTGTCGGGTTTTTAATATGATGGCGAGGCCCATATACAACAATCTATAACTCGTGCTGTCTCGTGACAATTTTGTTGATTGTTGAAAGAATTTGTTATGTACGTGTTTTGTACGTCATGTTTGTGAAGATGTTTATATACTTTTTATTAATGATGTGTGCAGATGGTTGAATTTATATCAACGTGTTCTCAAGATTGTGACGGATGTTGTTTGTTGCCATTTGAGATATGTACATGTTTTGTACGTAATGTTTGTGCAGATGTTTATATACTTTTTATCAACGATGTGTCAATGTTTGTAATATAAGTTTTATAGAATCAGTTATATGTAATGTAGCAAGTTAATTATTTTATTGTTTTATTTTGTTGAAAAAGTTTCCAATTTGTATTTGTGATCACGGGATGAAGGATGTTGGTGACGTTATTTAATTAATTTTAATTGAGTTTCATTGAAATAATGAAGATGATATTTAGGTTTATCGTGATAGCAGCTCGTATTCGGTTATTTTGTTGTATTAGATTGTTAAAAACCATGATAATGATACATAGATAGCGATGATACGTTTAAATACATTTGTTAATGAAGTAGATTTAAGGAAATATTATGTTTTGATCATAATAGACAAACTTTGAGGGCTACTTTATGTTGTATTTGTCAAGTTTATGTTAATTACGGATTTGATGTTTCTGCATGGGAAGACGAACGAACAGTACGAATTAATACTCGAGTTAATATTTGCAATGATTAAGTCTATTCAGTTACAATACATTATGTTAGTCATTCGTTTAGTTTCATTAGTCCTATTTAACTTCTTTCAACAAAACACCATATGTGAACTAACCACTATCAAATCATCATCTGAAAAATGTCTCAAACCCCATTCATGAATGAGCTGAAAGATGTGTGCGGATCCGATAAGCTACACAGCTACTTCAAGTTTTTATTCAATCAAAATGTTACAGAAGATGAATGGATGGTTATGTGGCTTGGGGAATGAAGGAATGAGCTGGTTACAAAGGTTGATAAGCGCACGGAGAGAATGAATGAGGTGTTGTCTCTTAACTTTGATGAAAAAGAAGCTGCTGATGAGACCTATGACTGCCTTCATGAGGTTCAAGTGATGGAGCACCATTTGTTGGAGTCGTCTGCGGCCATGTTGGTTGATGAGCGTGCTATTATCACTAAAAAGCAGGAGCATATCACTATCATGGAGAAGTATGATTAGGGTTGGTTGGGTTTGGCTGTTTAGGGTCTTTTGTGTTGGTCAATGGTGTAGGTAGCTTGATTGGGTTTAGCTGTGTTTTGCTTGGTTGTTGGTTGATGTCAAGATGGAAACTTAAGATGTAATTAGGTAGTTAAATATTGAATAAGATTTCTGGTTTAAGGTCCCAATCTTGTTTTTTATTTTATTTTTACTTTTTTTATATATAATTTATTTATAAGCAGTTGACTTACTTTATCTCTCACACACAGGAAAAAAACAGACATAAAAAACGTATGTTGGTGAAATAGGTTTCTAGAGCGATTTAAGGGGTTTCAGTTTGAAGTAATATAAATGAAATCAAACAATAAAGAATCAAAATAAACGTTATCTTTAAGGGATTGATTGTATCAGGTATTGTTTCATCAATTATATTTTCATTATTTTTTTAAACTGATTTTCAGTTTTCAGATTGATTAGATCTATTTTGATTTAAAAAAAAATACCTTACTTGGTTATGTTTTGTGGTATGGTTTGATTATAGTCCTAATTGTTCTGTCCTAATTGTTAGTGAAATGATAATGAAAACTGATTCATGAGAGGAAGATACAGATGTATTGCTGTGATGATAGTGAAATGAAAATGTTTTTAATTTTATATATGTTTTGGAGTGATTGAATTTGATATTTACGGTATCTGAAAATTATTCATGATAGTAGGATAGGGGGCTATTGATGTGATGATAGTTGTTTTTTATTTACGGACGTATTTTCCTAATAATGAATAAGTCTTCATTTTTTCGATAGAGTAGGTTAGCTGGTCATTAGCTTGCAGCCGGAATAGGCCGCTGTATGTTTAAGAATCTATGCAACATTGTAGTATGCATAAGTGACAATTCGAAAGCATTTTATGCTTGTCTGCCTAGGCTTGCTATTTAAATGACTGAGCTGTGATACAATTTTCCAAACATATAATATTGATGATCAAAGTGTTAAATTTGGTACATGGCAACTTTGAAAAAATAAAAGACTGCATATATATAGCGACATTCGCTGATATGCATTCATCAGATCACACATAAATGTTTATCTTGTTAGAAATAACTAACTTTCATACTTTAGAATGGAATAAGCTTTAAAAACTTAAACATCTAAAGTTGACTTATCAGCTACTCTTGTTCCGCGCAGTGTTTACAATAGCCGTCTTCAATTTCATCAGTAGTTGCGTCATTTTTAAGAGACTGAGACTGCACTTGAGTATCCACGTTTGTTGCTGTTTTGTTTATTAATGATAATATCAACGCCATAGCTTTCCTTTTTTCGTACTGAGCTTTGAAATTGACTTGTCTCCACCTTTTAGTGTCTGGCGCAACTTGTAAATATGGGTTTTCTTTTATCTGCTTCTTTTCATCTTTAAGTGTTTGTAATATGTCTTGCATGTACTCATCAGCCTGTGCACCTCCATTTCCCGCCTATAAAGTCAACCAAAGTTCTAAGTAATATGGTAGCCACTAATTTTGCAACTTTATTATTGGCAAATGCTACAAATAACATTTTAGTTTAAATTTAATGCTAACCTCAATACTGTCGATCAATGCTTGTATACTCTTAAGCTTAAGATGTGGCCAACGTTTAATTCCCAAATCTCTACATTGTCTTTTCAAAACAGTTAATCCAATGTTAAGCTCTTTTGCAGCTGCAGTTATTGGCTTGTCAAAGTATTGGGCTATCACCTCCCTGCTAAACGCCATTTTTTTGAAGCTGGATAGTGTATACGTGTGTGTTATTCTACACCTAGATGAGTATGGGTAGAGGATAGCAGGTTACTCATATTAGCATCAACAAGTAGTTGAGTTTTCTTGCAGTTACAAAAAAGGTATTGTAACTTCTTAAAACTCAATTACTAAATTTACTTATGAGAAGTTTAATTGGTACTTTTGCTAATTACAGCAATATGATGTCTATAGATATTCCTAAATAAATCAGTGTTGGTTTTTCAGTTAACTGATAGGCACCTAAAATGAGCAAAGAAGTATGGTCTGATTAATATAGTGATGGTCTAAACTAATGAAAATATCTAGAGTATGCAAAACTATTTTAAATACAAAAGTAAAGGGAATTTACATATGAGTTTCGCGCTGAGACTATTGGATTCTAAAAAAGCATTAGCACTACAAAATTTATAAGTTACACATGTAGTTTGTAGGAATACTTGTCAATTTAACATTACTATGTCATATAGTTTTAGAACTCAGCATGCTTTTTTAATTGTAGCTAAATGTTTACAGATAGGTGGAATGTTTTATCACGTTTGATATTTATAATTTAAGAGAATCTGAATTTCATCATGAATGAATTAGAAAGTTTGCAATTGTTTGAAAAGATACAGATACATAATAGTGTTAATCTAAATTAGGTTATTGAAAGCCTCCTTGTAAACAATATTATGTGTTCGTTGCTGTAAGTCTTTGGTCTCGTCTTCAAATCATTAGGATTCTCTGTCCCTCTGGGCTTGTGACTTTAGAGAGTGCAACATATAGTTGGCCATGACTGAACACAAGATTCAGAAAATAAACACCAACATATTTTAGCGATTGACCCTGGCTCTTGCTAATGGTAATCACATAGCATGGTTTCACAGGAAACTGCTTGCGTTTCATTATAAATGGCCACTTTGACTGTGTTGAATTGAGTATTATCCTAGGTATAAGAATGCTATCTCCTACCATTTGTATCACACCAATCTCGTGCCATGCGAAATGCCTGGCCAACAGCGCTTTTCTGATTTAACTTTGCCACCAGGCTAGCGACTGTTGGCGCATCGATCTTGTCACCCGTGTCTTTCTCTATAAAAGCATACATGCGATTATTAAGTTCATTTTCCGTGTCAAAGAAATAAACTGAGCAAACTTGGGCTGCTCTCCTTCTGTCGGAAGTAGAGACCCTATTAGGTGGTAGTTTTGGCCATTAATACTGAACATATATGGACCCCTACGTGAGTTAACTGAGTGATCTTTTTTTGCTTGAAAAGACGTAAAGCAAAACATACTGTTGTATACTCTAACTTGATCTCTAAATTTTGATCCAAGGGAATTGGTATAATCAAGGAAGCTTTTTAATGGTACGGATGCCTCATTGAATTTTGGAAGGAGGACTTTACCATCTTGGCAAGAAAGGGAAAATGCTGGATTTGTATACATGTGTGCCTTATTAGTTCTATCTTCATACCACATCATAGCGTCACAGTTCCGGCATTGCGACGTTGGCGGGCCAATATTATGGTAAGTGTTAGGAATTATATTTGAGTTGATTATGACAAAATATGAAAGATGAAGGACTTATGAAGACAAAGAAAGACAAGGGACTTACTTGTTAAAGAAGAAATTATTATTTAGTCCATAGTAGTCAATTGTAACCCTAAACTCTCTAGTATATAAAGAGAGGCAGGGAATTAGATTTAGAGTGTGTCAAGATGTGAACACCATTAAAAAACTGGGTACTTTTTGGGAAAACTGAGTGTGTGGTGTTGTAACCTGATTTTAAGACGCCTAATGAGAAATTTGTGCAGTTAAAGATACCTAGGAAAGAGAACATATATTGTTTTGATCTTAAAGATGTAATTCCTAATAGGTCCTTAACCTGTTTGTTTGCTAAGGCATCAGTTGATGAGTCTAAATTGTGGCATAGAAGGCTAGGTCACCTTAATTACAAAACAATCAATAAACTGGTAAAGGGCAACTTAGTGAGAGGGTTACCTTCTAAGGTTTTTGAGTGTAAGGAACTTTGTGTGGCTTGTCAAAAAGGAAAACAACATAGAGCTTCTTGTAAGTCCAAAAATGTAAACACCATCACACAACCACTGTTTATGCTTCATATGGACTTATTTGGACCTACCTTTGTTAAAAGTTTGAACCATAAGCAGTACTGCCTAGTTATCACTGATGATTATAGAAGATTTTCTTGGGTATACTTTTTGGCTGCTAACAGTGAGACTAGTGAGATCCTCAAGAGTTTCATTACTAAGATAGAAAATCTAGTAAACCATAAGGTCAAGGTAATCAGATGTGATAATGGAACTGAGTTTAAGAATGATGTGATGAATCAGTTCTGTGTAGCTAAGGGTATAGAAAGACAGTTTAGTGTTGCTAGAACACCAAAACAGAATGGTGTAGCTGAAAGGAAAAATAGGACACTAATTGAGGCAGCTAGGACAATGTTGTCAGAATCTAAGTTACCAACTACCTTCTGGGCCGAAGCTGTAGGTACTGCATGTTATGTGCAAAATAAAAGTAAGGTAGTGAAGCCTCATAACAAGACCCCCTATGAGCTATTACATGATAGGAAGCCTATGATTGCATTCCTAAAACCTTTTGGGTGTCCTGTTACTATCTTGAATACCATAGACTACCTAGGCAAGTTTCAAGAAAAAGCTGATGATGGATACTTTTTAGGCTATTCTTCTAATAGTAAAGCCTTTAGAGTATACAATAGGAGGACTAGGATTGTTGAAGAAAACCTACATGTTAAGTTTAATGAAGAGACTCCTAGTGTTAAGACCAAAGGACCAGACTGGCTTTTTAACATTGATATGCTAACCAAATCTATGAATTATGAGCCTATCATTGCAGGAACTTCCACTAATGTTGATACAGGTACACCAAAGGATTCTGATGCAGAAAAAATTTCTAAGGAAGCTGATTCTCCAAAGGAGTTCTATTTGGTTGAAAAGTGGAAAGCTGGTTCTGTCTCAACCATCATTGATAAGCAAGGTCCCACTAATGATGATGTCTCGAATTCTGGAAGCAAAGTTGATCATCATGAAAAAGAGGATGTGTTGATGAATGATAACTCAGTGTCGGTAGAATAAATTGAAAGAAAGAAGAGGCATTCTGAAAGCACTGCTAGGTTAAATGAAAGCACGGCTAAGCATAATGAAAGCACTGCTAAGCCAACTTCTACCACTGCCAGTACAAGTGAAACCCCGACTGCAAGTATTGATGATAGTACTTACTTTGGACCAACTGCCAAGCCATTATTTGGTGATGAGGAGTATCCACATGATCCTGATATGCCTGCTTTGGAAGAGATTGATACTCCTACTGATGATGAAAACATGGATGACTTCTTCAATGCTGATTTTACTAATTTGGAAACTGTCATCCATGAAAGTCCAATTACTACCACAAGAATTCATAAGATTCATCCCAAGGATCAAATACTTGGAAATTTGAATACAACAGTTCAAACAAGAAGCAAGGTTCAGAACACTAAAACCTTTCCTGAACAAGGTTTCTTTGCAAGGTCACTTCACAAAAGAAATAGTCACAAAGATCTGCAAAATTGTCTGTTTGCTTGTTTTCTGTCTCAAAAGGAGCCCAAAAGAGTTGAAGAAGCTTTGAAAGAAGAAGGATGGGTTGAATCAATGCAAGAGGAGCTTCTACAGCTTAAGCTTCAAGAGGTTTGGACATTGGTTGACCTTCCAAATGGAAAGAGGGCAATTGGGACTAAATGGGTGTTCAGAAATAAGAGGGATGAAAGAGGGATAGTGGTAAGGAACAAATCAAGGCTGGTTGCTCAAAGATACACACAAACTAAAGGATTGGATTATGATGAAGTGTTTGCTCCAGTTGCAAGGATTGAAGCTATTAGATTATTTTTAGCATATGCTTCATTCAAGAATTTTATGGTATATCAAATGGATGTTAAGAGTGCCTTTCTATATGGCACAATTGATGAGGAGGTTTATGTTTGTCAACCTTCTGGTTTTGAAGATCCTGATCATCCTGACAAGGTATACAGGGTGTAGAAGGCTATGTATGGGTTGCATTAAGCTCCTAGGGCATGGTATGAGTGCCTGTCTACTTATTTGATGGACAATGGCTTCAAAAGAGGGTTGATTGATAAGACTTTGTTTATTAGGAAGCACAAGGATGATATTTTACTGGTTCAGATTCTGGGGTATCTAATGATTCTAAAAATTCTACTTGTTCTTTTAAGTCATGTCAAGATAACTTAGAATCTCTTAAAGTGATTAATGAGAGTCTAAGAAAAGAAGTAGATAGACTTTCATTAGATAACTTAGGATACAAAGTAGGACTTGAGAATGTTGAAGAGAAACTTAAGTTTTGTATCAAATGTGAGTTTGAGTATGTAGATAAAATAAACATACTAAGTGGTGAAATTGATCTTAGGGACAGAGAAATAAAAGTGCTTAAAGAAAAATTGGAAGAAGCTGAGAGTGTTAAACAAGATGCCCTAGTAGAAAAGGAAAAACATGTTGTTAGGGTTGCTAAAACACAGTATGCTTCAGATTTAGTAAATAAGCCAATTGGTCAAAAATTATTCAAGGAGGGTACTGGTCTTGGATACAATAATATGCCACCACCCTCACTCATGAAACATGCACCTAATGGAACTGAACTGTCTTTTAAAGATGAATTTAGTTTCAACAAACCTGTAGGTGAGAATTGTAAAGCTGAGTCACCTAAGATAGGTTCTGATAGGTCATCTGATGCTCCTACTATTGAAGATTGGGAATCAGATTCTGAGAAAGATAGATCTGAATCAACACAGACTGACAAGATAGAAAATGTAAAGAAAGTTGATTTTGAACAAGCCAACCTTGTGCCTAGATTTGGAGCACCAATTTCTAGGAAAGTAGTAGACTACAAGGAGATACCTAGGGAACAAATGAAAATATACATACCTAGGGGAAATCGGAGAAACTTTAATGGACTAATTTCAAACAGATTAGGAGATGAGTTTCAATGTGTTAAGAAGGCTTATTTTAAATGTGGTAGTTTTGAGCATTTACAGAGAAACTGTTATAAAAACCAACCACAAGTTTGGAATCATTGGAGGAGGGTAAATCATCAAAACTTTTCAAAGAAAACAACCTCTCATCCTAACAAAAATATGGTTCCCAGAGTAGTGCTAATGAGGAATGGTAAAACTAAATCAATAATCACTGCTGCACCCAAATGGGTTCCAACCACTGCTAAGCAAAATCTAAACACTGCTAAGCAAAATCTTTCCACTGCTAAGCAGAACATCACCACTGATACAAAAGAAGTTTTGAAAATTCCAAAGGTGATAACTGACACAGTGGTTGGAAACCTTTTTATGCTGTTAAGGCCTCAGCTAGCTGGCAATGGAAGCCTAAGACCAAGGTTTTACATCATGTCAGCTGTGCATCAATGGACCTAAAGAAATTTGATTATGTTGATGCACAGGGCAGACCCAAGTCAGTATTGGCTTAGGTCCACAAAAGGAACTAACTTGTTTAAATTCATGTGCAGGGCAATATACAAGATGAGCTAAAAGACAAAGGATTTTTTTTATAGTGGTTGCTCTGGGCACATGACATGGGATGGGAGAAACCTGGAGGATTTTGAAGCTTTTGATGGAGGATATGTAGCATTTGGCAATGATCCAAAGGGAGGAAAGATACTTGGCAGAGGCACAATCAGAACAGGGAAATTAGACTTTGAAAAGGTCTATCTGGTACAGGGACTAAAGTACAATTTATTCAGTGTTTCTCAAATGTGTGATAAGAAAAACCTTGTGTCAATAACATATGAAGTTCTTATTATTTCGCTGCATATTGTCTATGTTATTGTTAACCCTAGAGCTTACAAACGATCAAGAAACTATCTTCATCACATTTTTAGTTTCCAAAATTGGTATCAGAGCTCGGGGAGCTCGTTACCTAGGGATTCGCAAGGTTTTAATGGTCGAAGAATGGCGAAAAGATAAAAAAATTCGAATCTGAAAATTTTCGTAAAAGTTTCTGCAGCACTGTTTTGTAATGATCATAACTTTTTCGTTAACCGTTGGATCATGACGAAATTTTTGGTGGACATTCTATATATATCCATCTAATTTTTCACCAGAGGGATCGTCGATCGGAGCTTTCATGTGTAAGTTATAGGATGTCGAAACTGGCTGCTGAGGAAGGTGATGTTTTTCTAAATTTCGAATTTTAGGGTTTATTCTTAAGTGACTGCTTGCTTTATTCTCAACAATACAACGTAAGTTAATTACACTCATTTGTGGATTGTTTTGATTAACCGGTTGTTGGCTCTCTATAACATTCGAATTTTAGCTATCTATAATCGTTGGAATATTACTTTTCAATCAGTTAAGGAGATTGAATTGTTTATTCCATAAAAGTGATCACTACCTCATTGTTTTATCAACAAATTCGTTTTGAGGTCTACAATTTCATGATTTATGTTGATAAAATTGATCATGGGTCGGTGATATTTATATATCAACATCAGTTATGTATAAATACTTCTAAATTGGTGGCACATGCATGAGTAAATTATTATAGATTACTATGGACAGTGGTTATTCCTATATTTGTTTTTGATTGGATGGTAAGAGCACGTCATGGTTAGTAAGACAATAGACAAAAGATGGTAAGCAATATGGATTGTAACATGTTGATACTGCTTTTTCGAGTGATAACAGTTGGAGTTTTAAAGGATTTTTGAAGACTGGTTTTTACGTTACTGGTGTTAATCAATAGTTCATGATGCTACGATAATGGTCACAACTGACCCGTTTCTCGTTAATACTGCTGCGTCTTCATTACAACTGCGTCTTATGTGATTGGTAACCACTGCTTGTTATCTCGAAACCACTGCTAGTTACTCAAGGAAGGGTTTGTACTACTCACTGTTGATGCTTTCATGTTGATGCTTTCGTCTATGTCAATCCACTGCTACAAGCTTCTTCGATACCACTGCTAGCTTCGCTCGTAACCACTGCTACTTTATTGGTTTCCACTGCTGCACGTTGGTAACCACTGCTACGCTAAATCGATTCCACTGCTCGTTATTGATAAAACACTGCTAGTGTTTGAAAGGTTTTATGGATATTTAAATAATAGTATGTCCGGATTCGAACTCGAGACTTCGGGATTGCACACATTACGTATGAGAATTGATGTATATAATTAATATAAATAAAACGTTATTATTATTAATTATTAGTCACGAAATAAAACATAACGATAGTTAATATTTAACGAGGTTTTGACTAACGGTCGTTAAATGTAAACTACGAGGACTAAAGATGAAATTAGTAGACAAGAAGGATCCGGAATCCCTTTGGGATTGGGTGGCCGGTCGTGGGCTTCTCAAACCAAGGAGGTGGGATTTCTTGGTCACCATGTTTTAAGAATGTATATATACAAACCCTTGTATTCATTCTTAAACTAATCTTGGATCACTAATAACCTAATTTCTCCTCTCCTTCCCTCTTTCTTTTGTGGCCGGTCGAACACCCCTCACCATAAGGGTTTCGATTTTGCTTAACCAAAGAAATAAGTATTGGGTTTTATTTGTGATTCAAAGAACTAGCTTTTCCACATCAAATCGCTATTAGTACGTGTGTACAAGAACGAAGGACAAGCACGCTTGAGCTTGTGAATCTTGGTGGTCGACTTTTATTTGGGTCGAATATATAAACCCTAATTATTAGGGTTTTGGGTTTTGGTTCTTGTTAAATCAACGTTTGATTCTTGAATTGCTAAAAGGTACGCACTTTCTTGTTTGGTTAATTATTTACATATATTATTCCTATTTACTTCCGCTGCATGCTTTGATGATGTTATTTGATTTATATATAATTGTTATGAGTATTAAATTCCAACAGTGGCATCATGAGCCGTTAATATGATTTAATTAATTACCGAAACATATAAAAATTGAATCTTTATGATTATATGCATGTTTTTTATGGTTTCTAGGGTTTTGAATTCGAAACCCTAATTTTTTATATATAGGGTCGATTACCCTTTTATTTATTTAATTAGGTTTTAATTTTGTAAAACTTGTAGAAACCCTAGGATTGCATGCTAATTTTATGTGATTAATTAATGAATAATTGTTATGTGCCATGTAATATGCGTATCTTGGGTGATAATTGTTATGCGGAATCCATGGTGGAACATGCATGTTTTGCCATGGAGTATTGTTTATTGTTTATTGATTAATTGTTAAGTGATACACACATGTTTTATTTATTTAATAATTATTGAATTGGGGAAGACCTCAATTATAACTAATAAAATTCGTTACGTGCTAATTGGTATACTATTAACTTTGGCTTACGCAATCGACTTGTCGATGTATGTGGCTCATCTTCTCGCGAGATGAAAGCACAAGTTAATGTATGCATTTATTTACGCCTAGAATTGTTTATTAGAGTTTATTGAAATAATTATGCATGTGGCTAATTGTTTTTACATATGTTAAAATTGTTTAGTTATATGTTTATATTATTTGAGTGTGTTTAATTTTTATTAAAATGCTTTTTTGTTTATATATTGTTTGACATGTTAGTAAGCAAAAAGGGTTTTTTATGAATAGAAAATTAAATGGACTAAATAATGGCGAAATTGATTTGTTATCTAAGAATTATTCTTGAACTTTTAATCGATTGATGCGACTGTACTAAATGGTTAGAACGGCTCACCCACTAGAACAAACTATAAAGGGGTTGTTTAAGAAGTGAGCACAGTCTCACTGAATGGATGTCTAAGGTTATGCCTTTGCGCTTACCTGGTCCTCTGCCCCCTGTGAGTTCGATTGGAGCTACCTAGTATAACCATTCTATGTACGAAGCATCTTAGTGCAAAGTTGTAAGTTTCTCAACGCATCGATTAAAACATTGTAGAATTCAATCTTAGCAATTAAAATCTATTGTAAGTTTTTTCGAAAATTTTATGTTATAAAGTTGTATGCATGCATCTTTATACATAAGTTTTGATTACACATCAAAAATTGTACCCTTTAAATTTAAGTTTATGCCATCTAATGATATGAAACACTTGAAATTGTAATTTAGTTATGTGAGACCTTGATCTAGATTACAATAACGAGGTGAATTATTTTGTTGTGTGAGACCTCAGCTTTATGATTTGCAGTTTCTAAATTAGACAACTTAATTAAGTTAGTTAGTGAGACCTATAACTTAAGGCATAAGATGGGATAAAACATGCTTACGTTTTGCATTAATTGTTTTGGCAAAATTGTAAATCCCATAATTTTTGGAATTGAAAACTTGTTTGTCAATTATCGTTTTTCAACGATTACATATTATATACTTTCACCACTAGCAGATCAACTGATGTGGTGAAACTATGATAATGAGGATCCAATATTCAAGAAAAATACTATGGTTAATATGAATATTGACCGAAGGGTATTTTATTTTCTTGAATGTTTACTTATCGAAAGTACTAACTTTTGAACTTTTATTTCTGTAGAAATGGCTCAAGCTGAATCTACTGCACTAGCCTCGTCGTTCAAATCTATGTTTGATCGAGAGAAATTGACTGGTAGCGCGAATTTCAATGATTGGTATCGGTAACTCATAATTGTCTTGAGGGTTGCCAAAAGACTCAATTATTTGACTACGCCTTGTCCTCCTGAACCTGCAGCTGATGCTACTGCTGAAGCACGAGCTGCATGGCAATCTGAGTATGACAAGTATAATGAGGTCGCCTGCATTATGCTCGGGAGTATGAACTCAAGCTTGCGAAAGCAATTTGAGAATTACTTCCCTAATCTCATGCTGGAAGAATTGCAAAGGTTGTTTGAAAAGCCTGTGACTGTAGAGCTGTATGATTTGATAGATGCTCTTCATAGTTGCAAGCAAGGAGATGGGAAACCTGTAAGCGCCCACTGTCTGGAAATGATGAGTTACATGGACCAGTTGGGGCGTCTTAACTATGTCTACCCTAATGACATACAAATTGGCCTGATCAACAGATCCCTTAACAAGGAATTTGATGGTTTCGTGCGCAATTATAATATGCATTGCACCGGGAAGACAGTCAGTGAGGTACATGCAATGCTCATTGATTACGAAAAAGGTTTGCCCAAGAAGGCCTCTACACCTGCGGTTTTGACCATCCAGAAGGGTAGAATTTCTAAGCCTAATAAGCCGCTAGCGAACAAGAAAGGGAAAAGTAAGGGTAAAGCTGATATGGGAAAACAAGTTATGACTTATCAGCAAGAACCCAATAAGTACCCTCCCAAAAAGCGTGAGAATCCGAAGAGGGATCAGGCTTGTCATCACTGCACCGAGGTTGGACACTGGAAGAGGAATTGTCCACTATACCTTGATGAGTTGCGCAATAAGAGGTATAAAAATACTGGCACTGTAGCCAGTACTTCAGGTACTATTTTGATGATAGAATTATTTGCTTTTCCTTATAAAATAAATTCCTGGGTATATGATACTGGATGTGGTATTCACATATGTAATACACTACAGGGACTTAGAGGAGCAAGGAAGCTTGCCTATGGACAACAATACCTGCACGTGGGTAATGGAGCACATGCAGTCGTTGAAGCTATAGGCACGTTTGATTTAGTTTTACCTTTGGGTTTAGTACTGTCATTAAACGATTGTCATTACGCACCTTCCATTGTTAGGGGTGTCGTTTCTGTTTCCTTGTTAAAAGATATTGGTTTCGTTCATACATTTACTGATTATGGAATTTCTGTTTCTTTAAATGATGTTTTTTACTTTAATGTTATTCCAGTAAATGGTGTGTTTGAAATTGATTTGCATGATAATGTGATTAATAAAAATAATTCTGTTTTTAGCATCAATAATAAAAGAATCAAAGGTGATTTGGATTCTTTATTTCTTTGGCATTGTAGACTTGCTCATATAGGCAAGAAACGCATGCAACAGCTGCAACACGATGGGCTTTTGCAAGACATCAATGATGAATCATTTGATAAATGTGAATCTTGCATATCTGGGAAGATGACCAAGAAACCTTTTACAAATAGTTTACAAAGGGCTTCTGATCTTCTTGCTGTGATACATACTGACGTATGTAGACCACTAAGACATGTGTCAAGAAAGGGTGCTAGCTACTTCTTTACCTTTACTGATGATTTCAGTCGTTATGGTTATGTTTATTTACTTAAACATAAACATGAAGTCTTTGAAACATTTAAGGTTTTTAAGAGTGAAGTAGAACTGCAACTAGGAAAGAAGATTAAAGCTCTTCGATCTGATAGAGGTGGTGAATATTTAAGCCAAGAGTTTAAAGATTATCTAGCTGAGTGTGGTATTGTCCAGCAACTCACATCTCCATATACTCCACAACAAAATGGTGTATCTGAGAGAAGGAATCGTACATTGCTAGACATGGTGCGATCGATGTTTAATCTTATGACTCTTCCCTTATCCTTTTGGGATTATGCTTTGGAAACTGCTGTTCGCATATTGAATATGGTTCCAACTAAGAAGGTTGATAAGACTCCTTATGAAGTGTGGTATGGGAAACCTCCCAACTTGTCTTACTTAAAGGTATGGGGTTGTGAGGCGTTTGTTAAACGTGACTCTGCTGATAAGCTGCAACAAAGATCTGTTAAGTGTGTCTTCGTAGGATACCCAAAGGAAACTATGGGTTACTACTTCTACTTTCCACCTGAAAACAAAGTAATTGTTGCTAGGTATGGAGACTTTCTTGAAAAGGATCTCATATCTCATGAATTCAGTGGGAGAGTTTATGATCTGGAAGATGATCAAGAAGATACAACACCTTCTGAAAACACTGGCCAACCTCAAGTAGAACCTGAAAGTCTGGGCGTTCCACCTGAGATTAAAGTGGTTCCCATTCGTAGATCCGCAAGGGCTACGCGTGCACCTGAGCGTCTATGTCTCAACGTAGAAGCTGAGGAAAATTTGTTAGGGGATCTTGGTAAACCTGCTAACTATAAAGCTGCCATGATGAATCCTGAAAAGGAAAAATGGCGAGTTGCAATGAATGGGGAAATGCAATCCATGAAAGATAATGAAGTCTGGATAGAGGTTGACTTACCTCCAAATGCTAAGGTAGTTGGAAGTAAGTGGCTCTTTAAGATAAAGACTGACATGGATGGCAATGCACACACCTATAAAGCTCGTCTTGTAGCCCAAGGGTATACTCAAACCTATGGGGTAGACTACGAGGAGACATTTTCTCCTGTAGCAGACATTAGAGCTATTAGGATTCTTATAGCCATAGCTGCGTACTATGACTATGAGATATGGCAAATGGATGTCAAAACTGCCTTCTTAGACGGTCGCTTAGATGAGGACATCTATATGGCGCAGCCTGAAGGGTTTGTGAATCCAAAGTTTCTGAAGCGTGTATGCAAACTTCAAAGATCCATTTATGGATTGAAGCAAGCATCAAGGCAATGGAACAAGAAGTTTGATGAAGAAATCAAGAAATTTGGTTTCACTCAAAATCTTGACGAGCCATGTGTGTATCACAAAGCTAGTGGGAGTAATGTTATTTTCCTTGTCTTATTTGTCGATGACATATTGATCATGGGAAAAGACATTTCAAGTATGCAAGATGTAAAGTCTTATCTTGGAGAGTGCTTTTCTATGAAGGACTTAGGGGAAGCAGCATTTATTCTGGGGATCAAGATCTACTGAGATAGATCAAGGCGGTTAATTGGACTAAGCCAAAGTGCTTACATTGATAAAATATTGAAGAGATTCAGTATGCAAAATTCCAAGAAGGGATATTTGCCGATGCAAGTTGAACATGGCTTAAGTAATAAACTATGCGCGTCAACACCTGCTGAGGTGGATTACATGAAGAAAGTTCCTTATGCTTCGGCTGTAGGATCTATCATGTATGCTGTGAGATGTACAAGGCCTGATGTGGCGTTTGCACAGAACATCATCAGTCGGTATCAACAGAACCCAGGTGTGAAACAGTGGCAAGCTGTTAAGAACATTCTTAAGTATCTAAGGGCTACTAAAGAAATGTTTCTAGTGTATGGAAGAAATCCAGATGCAGAACTTGATGTTACAGGTTTTTGCGATGCGTCATTCCAAACTGATAAAGATGATACGAAGTCTCAGACGGGTTATGTCTTTGTCATTAATGGAGGAGCAGTTGACTGGAAGGGCAAGAAGCAAACAACGGTTGCGATGTCTATTACAGAAGCTGAGTACATAGCTGCTTCAGAAGCTGCGATGGAAGCTGTTTGGAATAGGAAATTCATTTCGGGACTCGGAGTAATGCCCTCAATCGAATTACCTTTAAATGTGTATTGTGACAACTCTGCTGCAATAACATTTGCCAATGAGCCTAGAGTCATGAAGGGCGCCAGACATTTTCCTCGTCGATATCACTATGTTCGAGAACAAGTCGACATAGGTGAAATCAATCTACTCAAAGTTCATACAGATGAAAATCTAGCTGATCCCTTTACGAAGCCTTTACCAAAAGAAAAACTTACTGACCATGCTGATGGGATAGGACTTCGTTTAGCTAGTAGTTTCATGCAGATCTGTGATTAGTATTTGGATAAAGGATGTTATGAACAAATATTACTTTAATGAAATAAAATAGTTGTTTATGTTTATTTTTCATTTTCTTAATATTATATCCTATATTTGCATGTTTAATCCGTGAGTAACTTATGTTATTCTAAATAGTCTGTTGTCAATCAATGATGTAGGAATGTCATTGAATTAAGACAAATCTGAGTTTTGGTAGAATATACTTTTAAAGTATATTGATGCGTGGGACATACCAGATTCACATGATATTCAATGAATTGAATATATGACTCATCCCAACTTTACATGATGATACTTTTAGATTTCTATCATTAAGTATATCATGAAGTGTTTATCCTCAGACTTGAGATACCAGATAACTGATATGAATGTAGTGCATTTGTGTAAGATAGTCTAACGCTATCCGTAACTGGTAGTTATAAGAGCTATTTTCGGAAGTGTTGCAAAATTCATGAGTTATGTTTGTAGTCAAGAGAATTTGTTCCTTTGAATTTGTTTCAAAGCATAATACTATATTTGGGCCCCTCGTAGGGTTGACAAGATGTTTGTATGGCCATACCCAAGATCTATCTGGAACACGTTCAGATGATTTGGTAATCTTGTTCAATCATATACAACGAGAAACAGAATGTTAACTTATGAAATGACTTGATCCATATTCATAGTTAATGTAGTATTAGTAACAAAAGGATAAGTAAAAATGATGAATCATTAAATGGTTTTTTCCAGGAGACCATACTCGATTCGATCTGGGGGCGTTGGCGTGTGAAAGCTAGACTGACCAATGTCATTACTATATTTAGTAATATCCAAGTGGGAGCTGAAAGGTTTTATGGATATTTAAATAATAGTACGTCCGGATTCGAACTAGAGACTTCAGGATTGCACACATTACGTATGAGAATTGATGTATGTAATTAATATAAATAAAACGTTACTATTATTAATTATTAGTCACGAAATAAAACATAACGATAGTTAATATTTAACGAGGTTTTGACTAACGGTCGTTAAATGTAAACTACGAGGACTAAAGATGAAATTAGTGGACAAGAAGGATCCGGAATCCCTTTGGGATTAGGTGGCCGGTCGTGGGCTTCTCAAACCAAGGAGGTGGGATTTCTTGGTCACCAAGTTTTAAGAATGTATATATACAAACACTTGTATTCATTCTTAAAGTAATCTTGGATCACTAATAACCTAATTTCTCCTCTCCTTCCCTCTTTCTTTTGTGGCCGGTCGAACACCCCTCACCATAAGGGTTTCGATTTTGCTTAACCAAAGAAACAAGTATTGGGTTTTATTTGTGATTCAAGGAACTAGCTTTTCCACATCAAATCGCTATTAGTACGTGTGTACAAGAACGAAGGACAAGCACGCTTGAGCTTGTGAATCTTGGTGGTCGACTTTTATTTGGGTCGAATATATAAACCCTAATTATTAGTGTTTTGGGTTTTGGTTCTTGTTAAATCAACGTTTGATTCTTGAATTGCTAAAAGGTACGCACTTTCTTGTTTGGTTAATTATTTACATATATTATTCCTATTTACTTCCGCTGCATGCTTTGATGATGTTATTTGATTTATATATAATTGTTATGAGTATTAAATTCCAACAGTAACCACTGCTAGTTATGCGTATTTCCACTGCTTGTACTTTGTAACCTACTGCTGGAACTCATGTTTCTACTTGCTCGTCTACTGCTATGCTTCATGATATGGTTTCAAGTGAGTTTGATTCTTTAATGTTTATGCATGGAGAATAGATTCTTGGTTGTTGTCTAGTGCATGTGGTACAATCGTTAAAGGTTAAAAGGTTGTTAAATATAATGATATTGAAATCTTTTTTACCTCGTACCAATTTTTGTCAACAAGCTATATGGATCTTTGATTGGATAATGTTTTAAGTGTGTCGGTGGTAATTACTTTGTCCACTGTGTTCGCATGCTTGGAGATTTGAGGATCTTATATTCAATCATTGTTCACTTTTGGAATTTGATTGCTATTGGGGTATGGCTTCTCAAGATATGTTGACTGTGGTTACTCGTATATTTAATCTGCTTGGGAAGTAAACATATTCAAGTGTTGGAATTGAGGGGAAGTTGTACAAGAATTTGGTACAGAGTTTATTGGATTTTGGCGACACACATACGAGATTGGTTCACACACACAGGTTTTTGGTTAATTTGTTCTTAAAAGGATTTAAAAAGCTCGTTTTGGAGATTTATTGAATAGGTGATTACGAAGATGACTGATCATAACCTATTTGATATTGTAGTTGAGTAACACAGATTCGTGCTCTTATCATATCTCAAAGTGGGTGTTACACTGTGGAGATAACTTGTTCGTGCTTCAATGATTATGACAACGAATTGACGAATAGTAGATGAAGGTTTTCGTCAAGAGATTGCGGTCTCCCTATACACCAAGATTGGGTATACGTTTGATGTCATCTATAGTGCAAGACATATGACACAAGTTTGGGTTATTCTACTTCTTTATCAAGTTTGTTATATTTGGTTTTCTTCACAAATGATCATTATAAGGAGCTTACAGATTTGAAGAATCATTTGATGTTCATGCACCACTCAAAGGGAAGTGTTTGATTCTTACTACTATTGATTAGTATTACTACTGATGGTTTAGATTTCTACTGTTTCAAGTTCATTTTTAGTTGCGGAAAACTTCATGGAGGGTAATTTGAGACATTGGAAGGATGAATTGGATGTGTGGTATTGGTTCGTGGTAGTTAAGATTAAGTTTGCATATGTTCTCTATTTGTTGATAACAAAAAGGGGAAGAGATGTTTGAGTCGCATGGCATGGAGTAAGGGGAAGACAAAGGAAGACAAGAGTGTTTCATTCATGGTGAGATTTAATTATCTTAACTTCTGCTACTTCGTCTAGGGAAGTTCGTATAAGAACCGTGTTTGTTTTGTCATCATCAAATAGGGGAAGATTGTTGGGTTTATTGATTCGATGATACAAAACAATAAAGAATGAAACATCAAGGGCTTAAAATGACAAGAAGGAAATCTACAAAAAGATGGAGGGACTTGCTTGCAAAAGAAGATTTATTATTTAGTCCTTAGTAGAGATTTGTAAACCCTAATCCTCTAGTATATAAAGAGGACATGGGATGTAGGTTTTAATAATTAAGTCTTCCATAATGTAGTAATCAAAGGTGTGTGTGTATGTAACCTAGACGTGTTCCTATAAACGTCTAGGGTTAGAGTTTGTTTAGTTTAGCCTCAAGGATCTTTGATCCCTGTTACAAGTTAAGTGTAACCGTGTTATTCTGATCAAATTATATTTGAGGCTTGGAGTGTTATTAAAGAAAAACCTTGTGTCAATAACATATGAAGTTCTTATTATTCCGCTGCATATTGTCTGTGTTATTGTTAACCCTAGAGCTTACAAACGATCAAGAGAACATATATTTACGCCTAGGTTACACACGTATAATATGTTTACACACCATTATTAGGGTTTTACAACCTTGAAGTTAATAACGAATTCTGTTTACTAGGAGTTAACCGTGTTTTACAACCTTGAACACCATTAGTAAAGATGTGAACACCATTGCTTAACTGCACAAATTTATCAGTAAGAGACATGTACTCCTTGTTCACAAAGAAATAATAACAATAAGTTATCTCTGGAACTACTTTTTAGTTATATATATATTAAGAGTCTTCGACATATTTAATTGAATGGTTGGATTAATTACCTCTAGAGGTGTACCGTGCTTTTTTTTCTTTTCTGTTACCCCTACGTGTTGCGTCTGTTCCAATATAATATCTGCTGATGGAATCTGGTAATTCGAAGTGCTTCTTGAACAGTTCATTTTTATACTAATCATACATCTTCAATAAAATAACTGCACATGCACTAAAAAGCTACCTTTATATGTTGACTGTGTTCTTTTGTGGATAACTTTAGGTATGTTGGATACAACTATTGGGCCTTTTTACTTAAGTTGTTTCCTGTTTGTTTGCTTCGCTGCCGATTCTAAACGAACATTTACAATTTCTTAATATAACTGAAATGATAATTTGTTGTATGAATATATAGGGTTGCATGTCTTAACCTGCTTCATAGCCAGTTATGTTATCTATTTTAAGCCCACATCAAGTCTCAATTTTGCCATCTGATCTTATTTTTGTATGTAAATGATTTATTATTGAGCCGTGGAATAGATTGGACAAAGATGGGATCTTCTTGGGATTGGTATTCGATTATGTGGGATAAACATTCACATACTTCAAGCTGCAGAAACAAATTTTATATATTCAAACAAATTACATACTGACTTACCATGATCCATTGTTTATCATAGAGATGGCTATTTGACTGTGTAAATAAGGTTGTAACTCACACATATATATTTGAGTTGAGCATTACTTAAACATGTTTTAATAAAATATAGCATAGCCATTCATTAGGTAATAAGAGAAAATACAACATTTTTTATTAGATGAATAACACTTAAGGATTCTAGATCCTAACAACGGCTGACATTCATCTTCTTATTTTTTCGTTAATCCATAGTTGTTTAGAGTTTTAATCATCATGTTTCGTGGAATGCTTCAGTCATCCTCCATGTGTTTTTCTGACACCATTTGCACCACATACTTTTATGGAAAATTGTTTACATTGGACCTTGAATGGCCATACATTTATGTTTAACATGAAAGTACATCTTGATATTAAAACCGTCTCTCCCAGATTTGGACCACTGATGATTTCTGCTTCAATAACAAATCTTCCTAGCCTCTTGACAATAAGATGGGTTCCCATATATAGTCCTCCATTTAGATTCACATTTCTTATTAGTACGACTCATACATTTGTTTTCAACCTTAGAACATGAGCTGGCGTATAGTGTGTATCGATAGTATGTGACATAGTGTTGAATTGTTTTGGAATGTAAGCATCAATTTAATATTTATATTATGAAATACAAGTGTTTTTAAACTGAAGCCTTTATTGATAAGCAACTGAATAGACATGAACATGTATTCAATAGCTATTTTACATTGATTTCTTGAACAATGTAACATAAATATATTTGGGTTTGTTTGTTTCCTTGTTGTGCCAGAATTGATATCTCTCAAAATTTAGAATTTAGGTGGTATACAATATACAACAAAAATGTAGTAATTTGGGCAGCTGTATGTGTAGTTGTTAGGTTTATATTTCAGTAATAAGAAATCCTTGTTGTAATTTGGTATATTTGTTTGCATAAAGTATCAACAATTTCAAATATGGCAAAGTTTCTCATTTCGTGCAGACAATGAATTTGACATTAACGTGTTCAATTCAAAGATACACAATTTCAAGATCGTATCAACTATAATGAGCCATTTTATTAAAACACTGCTATCTAATTATTAATGAAACCCTTCACTTTATACGTCCTTGTTTTTCCTTGCTGCTACAAAGGCCTTATTTGTTTGATGTTTATTTTGCAGTCGATACTTGATCAGTATCCCTGAAAAATCATTGGAAAAATCATCAGTTAAGATGTAACACAATAGCAAAGCAATGGGTAAATTTAATCTAGGTTCCTACTTCTTTTTAACCCTTCTCCTAGAAGATCTCCCTTTGATGTCTTCAGTTTACTCCTCTGCGGGGTGTTCCGGCACGTCAATAAAGAGCCTACATCCGTAAAATACGCATTAATTACAACGGCAACATACAAAAACATTCTTGATATTCTTATGTTATAATTTCAAATATACCGTTTCTTGATATTCTTCTTAACAGATGCCTCATCTTTGATATGTTATATCTCTTCTTTATCCGACCCTGAATCCTCAATAACATACCTAACATACAAAAACATTACTTGTCATGGTAGGTTATACTTCAATTGAAAAAAAAAATTATGCCATACAAACCTTTGTGTTTTCTTCCGCTCATCTATTTCAGTCTCTGAATCCTCAAGTTCACCCGTTTAACAGCCAACCCTTAATGAGATTTGATTGGTTAACTTATAAACTTTGTTAAATGTGAATAGATACGTCATTGCCTAACCTCTCATGTGGTTTTTTCTCAGCTGGCTTTGATGGAGTAGAGAGAGATGGATCATCAGATAATTTCTTCAAATGGCGCTTTTCCATAGAAGTAGTTGCAGCCACATTCACCTATTCTATTTTAGTTTCCGACATATCGGGTAGAGCCCTTAAATTATACAGATGACAATGACATGTTAGGCAGCTTATGTTAAAATATTTGTGCACATGAACAATAGGTTAGTTGCCTTACTCTTTTTTGTCGTTTTTAGGAACCGATGTCGGGGTAGGAGCTTCCATCGGAGAACTGTCTTCCACTATGGTGGAGGTTACACTTTCAGCTGTATCCGGGTCCTTGCAAATCTCAGAACGTGTGAAGCTCTCGTAGCTCCCCTGTTCATAGTAAGTATGAGTCTTTATCTCTAGTGTGTGTGTAGTACCCACAATATTGGCAATGGCACCCGGAAGCATAGCTTGATCAATTGAATCCTTCAAAGAGAGGAATAGGTTGGACGAAATAATTGAATTTATATGGGTGAATATTAATGTACCTCATCCTATGTCCCCAAAAGTGAATCCGTTGGATGCTTAACCAATTCAGTGGCAGTCTCGTTAAAGAGGACAACAACCGTCTGTTCCGTCTCGTCCGAGATACCAAGCTCTAACTTGTACCTACGCAGCCGGTATTACACAGAAAAGGTAAGAATTAATTCATTTCATCTGTTATCATAGAATCATTTTTACAAACATAAAACTTGCATAACCTTATAACCGGGTAATCGGTGGATCGATTGCAGGAGTCACACCAAAATTAGCCGTCTTGCCTGGTCAGCCCTTTTTTGCATTTCTCACCCCGCATGATGGATAATTCCACCCCTTCCTGGTTATCGCATTATTGATCCTTACCTTGCAATGGAAGGTTGATGTCTGAAAAGGAACGAAGGATATTACTTGAAGAAGCGGGAAAATAATTATATTCACTAAGTATAAGGCTGAAAGATAACTAAATCATTTCTCTTATTCCTTGCCCACATAAGCACATTCTCGAGTGTCCCTGGCTTTGGTACAGAGTGATCAACATGTACGGTTTCCTTCCTTGGATTCATACCACTGCATGTATCATTAATGATAATCGATACAATGTGACAAATTATTAAATGTGCATGGAAAATGTAACTGTGCATACCTAAAGCCTCATTTGAATTCTCTTAGGGCTGGAATGTCATCATCTTCCAGAATCTGTGTGGACGAACTACTCGACAAATAGAGCTAATCTGAAAGGTAAATACAAATACCAAGTCAATTCTTGTATGGTTTAAACATTATGAAAACATTAGGTGGGCTGGACAATTACTATTGTAGTGTTTAGCATTGACCGCAGTTAGGATCACGGTGCACAATCCTGTATGTTTTGCCTTTTTTTCAACCAACACTTCGCAAAGCCCCGCCCATAGGGTCACCCTAATTGACTGTCCACTGGTGAAGGAACACAATGCAAAGCATGTGGTTATGCACATTTGATTAGTTGGACCAACCATACACAATTAAACATACCTTTGATTGGCAATATAGAAATCAAGATTTCTAGAACCTATTTTCTGAGAAGTTAACCTACCAACGTTGGTGATGTAACCTAAAACATTTGTACAGTGTACCACAGTAAGAATAGTATGTATAATGTCAATATCAAAACTAAATATTCTAGCAAAATGTCTCTACCAATCAGAAATTTATGGATGCCTAACAAAACCATTTGCCTTGATCACAACTTTCCATACCGTCGTGGACCCATCAAATTCAATCATGTACTGAGCATCTTTGATAACCCTATACTCTTCCTTATTTTGTATCATGGTAAAATCTTTTATGGAGTAAATCATGCCATTGTGTAACTTGCCTACAAAATTATGAGAAACCACACCTTTTGAGGTGCAATGCATAATATTACTGTGCAAAAGAAAAAAGCTATTTAGTGAATCATATTTGACAAAAGCATATTTCAGCCTGAAAATTTAAATAACTTGCAAGAAAACAAAGGCACACGCTACCTTGCCATTAGACACAATGAAATCCGTACTCAAATAACGACCGGTTTTAGCATTCACATCCCATTTTCTGCACAACATGACTACAATAGTGCCGGATACACCAACTTCCAGTTCATCAATGAAAAGTTGTTTCTTTCCCTCAATTAACATGTTTGACCTAATGGCCTTACCTGTAGATGCCTGGCTGGACCTGTCTGCCATTTTTTTGAAGCAATTCAATTATAAAGAGGAGCAAATGGAGGTCGGGATGGCTGCAACCTGGGTTATGATCGCAATATTTATACACTTCCGACCCATCATGGGATTTTGATGTAATTATGTATGATTAATGTCGACTTCTAAAATTCCCAGGCATGCGTTGTAGTTGCACAATAATATGAAAATTAATTGGGCCGATTAACTGAAAACATGTACAAATCCCCCATTCATGGTTGCATTCACATCGCCTTTGTTGAGGCTTGAAGAAAAGTTCCCCGACACTACCCACATTAATCATAATGACTTTGCATTCAATTTTGACACTGAATCTTTTAGTATATAAAATAAGATATAAACTTTAATCTTGCACAAGATGTTTCCTCGTCCTTTTTATATATCCTTTTTGTAACAATTGGATTTTTTTCTAAGTTACTATTGCTTCGAAAAACTAACATTTTTTTTATTAATCGAGCTCGAGCCCGAGCTTTACATACAAAGCTCGTTTGGGCTCGTGAGCCTAAACGAGCCTAAACGACATTATGATATTTTAAATATTAAACATATATATGAGCCGAGCTCGAGCTTATTAACGAGCTCAAATAAAGATATATATTACGAGCCGAGCTCGAGCTCGATCAAAGCTTTAACTTTTCTTTGCCAAATTGTATAAACGAGCCGAGCCCGAGCCTATATAACATACCACGAGACGAGCTCGAGCTCGAGCTTATAATTTAAAGCTCGAAATGAGCCAAGCTAGAGCTCGAGCTTTTTAAAACTTAAACGAGCCGAGATCGAGCTCTGGCAGAATCGGGCTCGGCTCGACTCGTTTTCACCCCTAATATTTATAAAAGCTTTCCCCCTGAAAACAATATTATTAAATACCAACTCGTAAATTAAAAAATGTGCATGTACCTGTGCAAAACTAGAAGGGGGGTTGAATAGTTTAACCGATTAAAACTTGGTTTAAACTATTTAGATCGACTTATGTCAATCTATTTAAACATGAGTGTTAGATGTTGATAGACAAACATATAGATATATAAATATTTAATGAAAAGATAAAGAGTAAGAAGCACAAAACCACAACGCTAGTAATTATAGTGGTTTGGCTACAAGGACACCTTCCTTGCCCTACTCCACTCCTTGAGTCATCTACTCGAGAGTTTGTAATCACTACACAACACCAACTCCTTGTGGCGGAGAAGCCTTCACAACGTTGCCTACTCTTTATCCGGTACAAGGCTAGATACCGGGTTCTTCCACGAGGTAGAACCAAACCTATCACAACGTCGCCTACCCTTTATCTGGTACTAGGATAGATACCGAGTTCCATTACAATGGAGGAACTACTACCCAACACTACACAATTCCTATCCCTAAGGAGATCTAGTCCTTATGACAACATCAACAAGGATATCAATATCCTTTGACCCAATACAAATCTATCTTGTACATCGAACACACCATATCCTTAGGCACCTTTCACTAATGCCTTTGACTCGACTTCTAGGCACCCTTCACTAATGCCTTGAGACTTGACTTCTAGACATCTTTCACTAATGCATTTAGACTTGACTTATAAGCACCCTTCACTAGTGCTTTCAATACGTACACTCGGCACCTTTCACTAATGCCTTTACTTTGACGCTTTGACACCTTTCACTAATGTCTTTGTCTTCACCCTTTAGACATCTTTCACTTATGTCTTCCACACTACACTTCTAATAAGAAAGAAATAGACTATTAACAAGAGAACCTCAGTAGTCTTGATGATGATGAAGCATGGCAACTCATGGACTTGAGCTTGCTCGACTTCAAAAGGTGGTGATCTCGCATTTAAGAGGAACCTAGAGAATCACACAAAAACAAAACTACATACAAAGATCACTTGGATCTGAGGTTAGAGAGTTTACAACTCAAAGAGAAAATATACGTGAAAGGGGTGAGTAACAATGAAGAAATGGCTCACTATTTATAGAGGAAAAAATGCTACTGTTCCATGGATCCTACGGATCCCTCACTTGAGGGATCCGTCCAGTGTATTACTGGGGATCCGTGGGACGCTCCCCTTTTCCTATGGGTTTTGGATCATGGGTCATGGGTTATGGTCATGGGTCCTAGACATTGGACCATGGGTATCCAAGTAGATACAATGTATCTACAAGATGCAATGCATCTAGGCCATGGGTCATGGGTTAAAACCATGGGTCATGGATAATATCCATATATGACTTATGCATGATGTCATGCAATGGGTTATGGGTTATGCTCCATGGGTATGGTCATGGACTTTGGGTTTTACCCAACTACATTCAATGTATTTGGTCAATGGGTCAAATACTTAAACTTCTACCCATTATATTAACCATTATAATACATACTAATTATGTATATATCTACCCAATATGTAAACACTAGTTGTTGTACATATGTATTACTAAATCATAAAAACACTATTACTTGTTTAGTGTTTTATGTGAAAACGTAAATGTGTTAGTAAACTATTGGCTCAAACAGTTTACGTATTTTATTTGTTTCGTTAAAATGATTTTACGTTTGTTATCGACAAAACATTAGAAGATCGTAAAATATAAATAAATATTTTTACGGCTTATTTGTATTAACAATCTCCCCCTTTTTGTTGATGACAAAACATAAAATTATTTGAAGGAAAAACTAAAATTCGTAAAATTTTGAATTTGAGTTTTTACTCTCTTCTCCCTCTTTTTGTCGAAACAAAGAGAGCGTCGAATGGAAACTAACACATTGTTTTTAAGAAAAACATGTAATAAGAAAAAGATATAGAGAGCAAGTGACGGGAAGAGTTCTCGTCTTAACTCCACCTTGACGAGTCCATCCCTTTGTGAGGGCGTCAAGTAAGAAAAACTACTAAGCTAGTGCATTGCAACTATGTTTGCAAATGGTTTCGTCTTTGTGACGATAATGCTCCCCCTTGATGATTGCAACTATGTAACGTGATCCCAAAGTATATTGCAAGTGATTTTTGCAATGTATTGCTTTGACATAAAACTCCCCTAGCTTGGGGTGTCAAAGTCTACATGTGTATATTAAAAATCTACAAAACAAAGGTTAGAAAACAAGTATATAATGCATAATTTCCTGCAAATAAGACTCAAGTTAGTTGAAAACTAGTCTTCTGTTGCACGGATCCCACGGTTCCCTCCTTGAAGGGATATGTCTAAGCATAATGGAGGGATCCGTCTGACTGTAAACAAAATACAGCAAAGGTAATGTAACAAGTGATGTTATCATCAAGGTGAGATATGTATTAGAGCAACAAGCATATACTCATAACAATGTGGCAAATATCATGTAATTTCATTTAATAAAACTAGAGATATGATGTACATAACTCTAAAAACTAAGAAAATGAACAATACATGACTTTGGATTACTAGACTATCTAAGTCGCGCTTGATACTAGGACACCACTTGAATCCTCTAGCTCAAGTTTGTTTTGGTTTGATCTCGTTGAAATGTTCGAGGAGGTGGTAAAACATGAAACGTTGCTGTGGAAAACTAGAAGGGGGGGTTGAATAGTTTTACCAATTTAAAACTTCCTTTTGAATATTTAGATCGACTTATATCAATCTATTTGGTTGTTTATGTTGGACGTTGATAGATAGATATATAAATGTGTAATGAAAGATAAAAAGTAAGAAGCACATCACCACGACACAAGTATTTATAGTGGTTCGGCTACAAGGACACCTTCCTTGCCCTACTCCACTCCCCAAGTCACCTACTCGAGAGTTCGTAAACACTACACCAACTCCTTATAGCGAAGAAGCCATCACAACGTCGCTTAATCTTTTTCTGGTACTAAGCTAAATACCGAGTTCCTTCACACCAAGGCGAACCACACCTAACACAACGTCGCCTACCCTTTATACGGTGCTAGGCTAACCACCGAGTTCTTTCACACCAAGGAGAACTAATCCTATCACAACGTCGCCTACCCTTTATACGGTGCTAGGCTAACCACCGAGTTCTTTCACACCAAGGAGAACTAATCCTATCACAACGTCGCCTACCCTTTATTAGGTACTAGGCTAAGCACCTAGTTCCATTACTATGGAGGAACTACTACCCTTCACAACACAACACCTAATATCAAGGAGATCCTCTCCTTGTTACAACACAATCAAGGATATCACCATCCTTGGAAATAAACAAATACTTATAAGTATAACGATGCACCTCATCGACTATATGACCTAGGCATTCTTCCCAAATGCTACTTGATTCGATTCTTCGACATCCTTCACTAATGCCTTTTGACACAACGCTTGGCACCCTTCACTAATGCCTTCGTCTTGACACCTTAAGCATTATTCACTAATGCTTTGACGCGGATGATGAGCACCTTTCACTAATGCTTTCATCTTGACACTTTCGGCATTCTTCACTAATGCCTTCAACCCAACATCTATGGAGAAAGGTAGATCTATCAACAAGAGAACCTTCGTTGTCTTGATGATGACGAAGCATGGCAACTCATGGACTTGATCTTGCACGTCTTCAAGATGTGGTGATCTTTCCTTTAAGAGGAACCTACAAGATCACACAAAAACAAAAGAGAAAAGCTACATAGATCTCTTGGATCTGAGGTTAGAGGGTTAGAATACTTGGGGGAAGTATGTGTGTCAAGGGATGTCAAGTAAGGAAGAAATGACTCTCTATTTATAGAGAAAATTCTCTACTGTTTCCCCGGATCCCACGGATCCCTTCCACTTGGGATCCGGCTAGCACAAAGCTAGGGATCCGTGGTCCGCTCCTCTTTGCCCATGGGTATTTTTGGTTATGGGTCATGGGTCATGGGTTATGGGTTGATCCATGGTTTTCTTTCTAGATACAATGTACCTTAAGGATACATTGAACTTGTATAAGTGGTATATATAAAACCGTGGGTTATGGGTCAAAACCATTTGCTAGTTTTTATCTATTTAGTATATACTTGTTTTTTACCCATTTTAGTATATACTTGTCTTTACCCATTTTAGTATACTTAGCTTAAGTATGTGTTAACTCAATATGTAAACACTAGTTGTTGTACATATATATCTAGATTATAAAATCACTTATACTTGTTAAGCCAATATGTAAACACTAGTTGTTGTACATATATATCTAGATCATAAAATCACTTATACTTGTTTTAGTGTTTTATGTGGAAATGTGAATATGTTAGAAAACTATTAGTTTGAACCATTTACGTATTTTATTTGTTTCGTTAATATGATTTTACTTTTGTTATCGACAAAACATTAGAAGATCGTAAAATATAAATAAACGTTTTTACGGCTTATTTGTATTAACAATCTCCCCCTTTTTGTTGATGACAAAACATAAAATTATTTTAAGGAAAAGCTAAAATTCGTAAACGTTTGAATTTGTAGTTTTTACTTTCTTCTCCCCCTTTTTGTCGAAACAAAAAGAGCTTCGAAAGGAAACTAACACATTGTTTTTAGGAAAAACATGTGAAAGGAAAAAAAAATATAGAGCAAGTAACGGGAATGGATCTCGTCTTTACTCCCCCTTGACGAGTCCATCCCTAGGTAAGGGCGTCAAGAAAGTAATACTAATCTAGTTTGTTTGCAACTAAGTTTGCAAAAGATTTCGTCTAAGTGACGAATGTGCTCCCCCTTGATGATTGCAATTTTGCAAAGGGATGTCGAGAAATGTAATCCTAATATTGCAAGTAATTTGCAATGTATTGTTTTGACACAAAGCTCCCCCTAGCTTTAGGGTGTCAAAAGGCTTCAAGTGTAGATTGAATAACTACAAAACAAAGGTTAGAAAACAAGTATAATGCACAATTTCCTGCATATATGATCCAAGTTAGTAGAAAAATAGTTTTCTGTCTCACGGATCCCACGGTTCCCTCCTAGTAGGGATCCGTCTAGGTAATTTTGAGGGATCCGTATAGCTGATGATTAAATTCAGCAATGGTGATGTAATAAGTAATGTTAACATCAAAATGAGATATGTATTCAACCAACAAACATATACTCAATGCAATATGGCAAGTAAACTATCATTCGATAAAACATAAGAGATGATCAACAAATCTCTAAAAACTAAGAGAATGATTTAGCCATATTCTACTAATACTAATAAGTGACCAAATCTTAAGAAGCAACAATGTGCTTGAGTCTAGGGATGAGTAGACTTGTTGATTTGGTCCAATCTTTCAAGAAGATAATTAAACATTAAATGCAACTCATTTCGTACTTCTTGAATAAGTCCTTGGGTGATTAGACAATTAGAGCAATTATTTTCTTGATTAGGAACATGATGTTTTGAGGAGGTTCTACAAATGATGGTGGAGGTACATTGAGTAATTTAGGATGAGGTTCTACTAGGAATGAGAGTGCTGGTAATGGAAATTCCTCCATATGATCAAGTCCTTGGTGGTTCCTTGTTTCCAACGATGGACTAGTTGGTGATGTAGGTGGTTCCTATTTTAACGAGAAGGTTGGTGAATGGGAAGTTCTCGGTGGTGAATGCTCTAATGAATAGAGAGAGGCTCGGTGAAGGACTCTAGTCCATGCTCTAGGAATGAAGGTTTAGACGTTTTGCTAGAACTAGGTACGTTTGGTTTAGAGCTCGATGATCCCTTTTCTAACCTAAAAGGTTTAATGCTAATTCTTGAGGTTCTTTTGGCAATTGTTGATTGGGTTTGTTGAGGTGGGATTCTAGCACTATTATCTCTTACGGGTGATGATTCGATGGATGGGAAATCCTAGCATTTGTGGGTTTAACCGGAGATGATTCGGTTGAAGAAATTTTGTGTACAACACGAGCAAGTTTCTTGGGTGGTTCTAGGGTGGATGAGTTAGCACTAGGAGCTTTCCTCATGATGAAATGACTAAGGAAAAGGTTTCTAAATGCTGAGAATTATGTTGTGTTTGATGACTAAGGGATTCTAACAAGATGACTTATAAAGGGAAGGATTTGGCAAGTGCATTCAAGACTTAAGCTTCTAATATCCTTTGGAATGTGATGATTATCATGCACAAGAGTCAACTTCAGAGTTTGTACTGATCTAGGAACTCATTTAAGATGAGATGGAGTGTATGAGTTAGAAAGATGAGTTGAAATGATTGTTTTAGCAAGATTTGACCTATACTGTCATCCGGATCCCACAGTTCCCTCCTCAGAGGGATCCGTCTAGGCTAATCCTAGGGATCCGTCTCTCAGCAGCTATGAAAGAGTGGAAATGATGTTTCTAAGATCTAAGACCTATATCATCTTGAGTGTTTCAGTCCTCCTAAGTGTTTTAAATGAAGGGATGCTTGAGTACTTGAAAGTAATGGGTGATGTAGCTAATGATTGTCATTTATGGAAGGATTTGGAACTTTCAAGAATACCAATGGATGAGCAAGGATGACACTAAAGATGAGAGTGTCAATTGAAGCTAAATGATCCTAGAGATCAGGTTGTGACTTAGGATTATGTTTTGGAAAATATCCTAAAGGTTTTGAGATGGAAAAACTAGGAATTGATCAACTTTGATCAATTTTGTGGTGAGGATGATTTATGAATAATCTTAGCTATAATCGAAGGATTTCTAAGACTAGATGTGAAGGATCAAGTAAAAAATGACGTGTGAGTTTTGAGAGAGGAAGAGTAATGGATTAAAAATGAAACGGTGGATCTATAAGTGTTTTAGAGTGTGATCTAGGTGAGTTATGTGTAGGAAGGATCAACCTATATTGATAAGGACTTAATCTGCCTTAAGACACTATGTTTAGCTTAGTGTGAGGTGTTCTAAGGATGTGTTTGGGATACAATGCTTGCAATTGCATTTTCTGTTTGCCGGATCCCACGGTTCCCTAGGTGTAGGGATCCGTTTAGTACAACATTTGGGATCCGTCCATCTGCTAGACAGAACCTTTACTAAAGGTATGCAATGATCTTGACAATGCATTATATCCCTAGGTTTATTTAAAGAGGTTCTAACACCAAGATATCAAATGTGATCGAGCTCACAAATAACAAAGAGGCTTATCAAACTTAACAAGCACTATTCAAGAAACTCAAAACATATTTACGATCTAGATTAGTAAATCGTTTGTATTAACAATGGCGTGCAGAGTAGATGACGGTTTTCAAGACAATAGGGTTGTTTTGGCCAACGGAAGCAATGAACTATGTATAGTCATTATGGATGGTGATTAGCATACAGTGAACTTCGTCCATGAAGTCATGTAGCTCTTCTCGATCAAAGCAAGATAATCGTTTGATGAGGCAAGTGATTGTGATTAATTAAACGAAAAATCAATTTTACAACTTGGTTGATTAGTAATCCTAAGACAACGCAAAGTATTTCCATTGTAAACTTACTTTAGGGAAACATGGGAGTATAGATTTCCCAAGTGAGAGAATGAATATGAGACTATTACTAGTGGTGCTCAATTACGGCTAAACACGACCATTTTTACGGGTGATTCCACATACCCAACTTCTATCAAGGAAGCAATTCAACCGTTAGGTCAAATTGAGTTTCTAGTGCCACAAGTTCTCCAGTATTCATTCTCAAGTTAGGAAAATTTATATTCCTACAATGGCCTATCGAAGAGTAACAATGATGATACTTTGCTTCGTTTAATATTATACTTGAGACAACTAAGGTGACGAAGGCGTCATGTTAAAAATAAGTTTAAAAGTTGTCCATATGGTAAACAACAAAAAATGGTTGGATGAGCTAGTTCAACATATGTTGTTGGAAAGCTTTGAGTTTGGACTTTCGGATATGAACAATTATATTTGCGTTGCAAAATAATTTACTTGAGTATATCTGATGAAATAATCAAGTTGTCAATCCTACTATGAAGCTTTGGAGAGCGATCATGAAAAGGAAAATGGGAGAGTACATCATCAACACAAGCGTAGGTTATGATCCGATGTACATTCTTGTTGTTTTTAGAAAATGATACAAGAACAAAAGAAATCATATAAGCACATAAAACATTTATGTTGCACACATGACAAACTCAATCAAAATTCATTTAGTGTGTTATATGTTTTAAACATTTTTTCAACCTATATGACTTATTTAAGTATCTAAACTAACATTTTCGACACAACTAGATGTTATCCCAAACACTCCTTCAAATAGCACATTGATTAGTAGAATATTACTAAATCGACAAACAAGAGAATGAATAGCAAGGTAAGGAAACCACATATGCTATTCAATCAAACAAGCACAAAAGCTATTTGAGATAAGCAAATAATCAAGTAATGCAAAGAAGACAATTTATCATTTAGCATAGCATAAGAAAGTTCTTTTCATCACTTTGTGTTAAATATAAACATGTATACCAAGCTTGATTAGTTTATTTTATATTTATAAATATGATCAAAACCTTAATTTCAATAGAGGACACATTGTTATTCAAAAGCGAAAACATCCGTCTCCAATTAAATCAAAAGTTTGTGCAAAAGTTATGATCGAAAAATGACTTTCTATTATTAATCAATGATTCTGTAAATTACTATTTTGAATCAGTTTATGAAATCATTTTTAAATGAAAGTAGACTCAAATACCTTTAAAACGATAGGTGGCACGACTTCCAACGACTTACGGTTAAAAAGTTATGAATTTTTGAAATTCAGACAAAAACTGTCTTCTGTACCTACGGATCCCACGGATCCCTTGCTTGAGGGATCCGTCCAGTGTAACCTGAGGGATCCGCGGATCTGACACAGAATTACAAAAATGTACGTTTTGACCCGACAAAAAGGTTTAGTCTTTGTAGACTTTTTAGTGAAGTTATATTACCCATTTTTACCTTTATTCAAGCTTGATTAACAAGATATCTAACAACAAAACTTCAAAGAAAAAAAATCACTAAAACACTTTTCATATTATGCTTATTATAAGATAGAAGCATATATCACCATTTTGTCCACAAGCAATTTAGCACGTTTTTGAAGAAAAAATGTAACTAAGAAAACATACCTTTGCTATATCCCCTTTTTTTTGTTTTAGAAACCATAGACGCGAAATACTTCATGATCTTCTAAGATACCCTAATCCTTTGCTATATTCCCTTTTTATGGTTTTAGAAGCCATAGACGCGAAGTACTTCATGATCTTCTAAGATACCCAAATCCTAGTATGAAGACTTCTCAAAGGAAAATGTTAGAATGATCTATCACTATCCAACATATGATGATTTCTAAAAACATGACTTTTTGTTTTAAGAAATTCCCTTCTTTGTAGTTTTCAAACATACACGGATCGTATCAAGTTTTCAAAGTACAATATACAAAAAAAAACTTGGTAACGAAGCTCTGATGCCAATTGTGGAAAACTAGAAGGGGGGGTTGAATAGTTTTACCAATTTAAAACTTCCTTTTGAATATTTAGATCGACTTATGTCAATCTATTTGGTTGTTTATGTTGGACGTTGATAGATAGATATATAAATGTGTAATGAAAGATAAAGAGTAAGAAGCACATCACAACGACACAAGTATTTATAGTGGTTCGGCTACAAGGACACCTTCCTTGCCCTACTCCACTCCCCGAGTCACCTACTCGAGAGTTCGTAAACACTACACCAACTCCTTATGGCGGAGAAGCCTTCACAACGTCGCTTAATCTTTTTCTGGTACTAAGCTAAATACCGGGTTCCTTCACACCAAGGCGAACCACACCTAACACAACGTCGCCTACCCTTTATACGGTGCTAGGCTAACCACCAAGTTCTTTCACACCAAGGAGAACTAATCCTATCACAACGTCGCCTACCCTTTATTAGGTACTAGGCTAAGCACCTAGTTCCATTACTATGGAGGAACTACTACCCTTCACAACACAACACCTAATATCAAGGAGATCCTCTACTTGTTACAACATAATCAAGGATATCACCATCCTTGGAAATAAACAAATACTTATAAGTATAACGATGCACCTCATCGACTATACGACCTAGGCATTCTTCCCAAATGCTACTTGATTTGATTCTTCGACATCCTTCACTAATGCCTTTTGACACAATGCTTGGCACCCTTCACTAATGCCTTCGTCTTGACACCTTAAGCATTCTTCACTAATGCTTTGACGCGGATGATGAGCACCTTTCACTAATGCTTTCATCTTGACACTTTCGGCATTCTTCACTAATGCCTTCAACCCAACATCTATGGAGAAAGGTAGATCTATCAACAAGAGAACCTTCGTTGTCTTGATGATGACGAAGCATGGCAACTCATGGACTTGAGCTTGCACGTCTTCAAGATGTGGTGATCTTTCCTTTAAGAGGAACCTACAAGATCACACAAAAACAAAAGAGAAAAGCTACATAGATCTCTTGGATCTGAGGTTAGAGGGTTAGAATACTTGGGGGAAGTATGTGTGTAAAGGGATGTCAAGTAAGGAAGAAATGGCTCTCTATTTATAGAGAAAATTCTCTACTGTTTCCCCGGATCCCACGGATCCCTTCCACTTGGGATCCGGCTAGCACAAAGCTAGGGATCCGTGGTCCGCTCCTCTTTGCCCATGGGTATTTTTGGTTATGGGTCATGGGTCATGGGTTATGGGTTGATCCATGGTTTTCTTTCTAGATACAATGTACCTTAAGGATACATTGAACTTGTATAAGTGGTATATATAAAACCATGGGTTATGAGTCAAAACCATTTGCTAGTTTTTATCTATTTAGTATATACTTGTTTTTTACCCATTTTAGTATATACTTGTCTTTACCCATTTTAGTATACTTAGCTTAAGTATGTGTTAACTCAATATGTAAACACTAGTTGTTGTACATATATATCTAGATTATAAAATCACTTATACTTGTTAAGCCAATATGTAAACACTAGTTGTTGTACATATATATCTAGATCATAAAATCACTTATACTTGTTTTAGTGTTTTATGTGGAAATGTGAATATGTTAGAAAACTATTAGTTCAAACCATTTACGTATTTTATTTGTTTCGTTAATATTATTTTACTTTTGTTATCGACAAAACATTAGAAGATCGTAAAATATAAATAAACGTTTTTACGGCTTATTTGTATTAACAGTTGCTTTTCACGTACTTCATGTATCAAACTTTCAACATGTTGACAATGATAACAATCTTTGTCATGGCTTGGTAGTGGTGGTGGTAGAAAGGAAATGTCTTGATGTGAAGGATCAAGTGAAGAGGGTTGAGGATCCTCAAATGAAGGAGGAATTGGTAGAGGCACATTCAATGATGGCTCAACAAGGGATGATGGTGGAGGTAAAGAGGTGTCATATTCCATATGGTCGAGTGGTTGACTTTGATGATTCCTCATAATCCAAAATGAATTATTTGATGGTGATGGAGAAAAAGAAGCCGGAGCTAGTGTTGACTCAACACCTTGATTTTGTTCCACTATTCCTCCTAAAGAGGAGAATGTTAGTGGTGGTGGAGGATGGGATGGCCTAGGAGGTAAATCCTCTAGATTGTAGAGGTGTGGTGATGAGAGTGGGGTGGTGAATGATAGGGCTCTAGGCACCAAGGGTGATGGTTTAGTGGAAATGGGGTTGTTTGGTTTAGGAGGTATGGTGGTGTTTGGCATTGGTAGTTTTGTGGGAACAATCCTTTTGGGGATTGGTTTGATAGGTGGAGGGGAGATCCTACCATTTGTGGATTTAACGGGAGATGATTCGGTTGAGGAAATTTCGTGTGCAACACGAGAAATTTTCTTGGGCGGTTCTTTGGTGGATGAGTTACCACTAGGAGCTTTCCTCATGATGAGATGATTAAAAGAGGTTTGTAAAAGTTTCTAAGTACTGGGAATGAGGATGTAGATGATGACTTTAGGAGTCTTAACAAGGTGGTTTATAAAGAAAAGGATTTGGCAAGTGCATTCAAGACTTAAGCCACTAAGATCCTATGGAATGTGCTGATTAGCATGCACAAGAGTCAACTTCAGAGTTGTACTGATCTAGGGACTTAAGTAAGATGAGATGGAGTGTTCAAGTTAGCAAGATGAGCTTGAAATAATTGTTTTAGCTAGAGTTAGCATGAATCTGTCACCCGGATCCCACGGTTCCCTCCAATGAGGGATCCGTCTAGGCTAATCCTAGGGATCCGGCTCTCAGCAGCTAAGAAAAGAGAAAAATAATGTTTGTGAAGTCTAATACCTATACCTCATTGAGTGTTTCAGTCTTCCTAAGTGTCTTAAATGAAAGATTACTTAAATGATCAAGGGCAATGAGTGATGTAGCTAATGATTGCCGTTTATGGAAGAAAAATGAAACTTTTATAAGTACCAATGAATGACCAAGGATGACACTAGAAAATTTTGAAGTGTCAAGTGAAGCTAAATGATCCTAAAGACCAGATAGTAACTTAAGATAATTTTGGAAAATATCTTAAAAGTTATAGGAAATGGAAAAACTAGAATTTGACCCATTTTGAGGTAAGGGTGACTAAAATCAATTTGCTAAAATTGATGGATTTACAAAACTAGATGTATTGATATGTGAGAGATGATGTGTGAGTATAATAGCGGAAGAGTAATGAGTTTTGGTGAAACGATAGATTGAAAAACGCCTTGAGTGTGATCCTAAGTGAGTTATGAGTGAGTATGAAGCTTTACTAAGCTTGAGAAAGACTTAATTGATCCTAAGGCACTATGTTTAGCTAGTGTGAAGTAATCTAAGGACATGGTTTGAAGTATAAGGGCTGCAACTGCATTTCTGTTTGCCCGGATCCCACGGTTCCCTAAGTGGAGGGATCCGTCTAGCACAAACTGAGGGATCCGTCACCTGCAAAACAGTGCCTTTACAAAAGGTATGCAAGAGTTGCACAATCCATCATATTTTAAAGCTAGTGTTTAAGAGGTTTGAATGATAGTATGGTTGAGACATCAAATGTTAAATGTTTTATTTCATGAGAGAAATTACATTACAATGATAAAGCATGAGTACTAAGGTTTGAACCTATTTTGAAAAGAAACTAAGTTTCTTGAGCGCTTTCGCTTGATGGATCATCAAACGGTTGATGAGTATTTTCTGATTCAGGGATGAAGAAAGTCTTGATGAGGGATGTGTTTAGAGGTTCCATCATCTTATTCACAAGTACGTACAATGGACTTTGAAATTGAGGGTGGAAGTACATGATGTGATGATAAAGGCGTGTCAAGAACATTCCATAAGGGATTAGTTTGTTCTTGGAGCCTTGAAGGTTTACAATTCGCCTTGCGAAGAAATAAGCGAGATTGTATGGTTGTTGTGTTAGCAAACAATACATTATGTGAGCACAACAAGCGGGAAGGATTTCTCGATTTCCCCTAAGAATCCAAACATTTTCACGTAGGATGAGTGCGAGAGGCTTGTACTCATCTCGGATGTCCAGTGTATAGATAATGTTTGGATCAGAGTAATAAGGACGAGGTTTGCATAACATGCGATTCAAGTCTTGAAGGGAAGGTATGTGTGAACAATATAGACTATTTTCTTCACGATAGTTGAAGAGAGAATCAAGAGACCAATCTTCAGTGAAGGCACATTGTCCATGATTTGGAATTCGAAGAATGAGAGCAAATTGCCCAAGGGTTAAAACAAACTTTTGGTTTTTGATCCAAAACCAAAGAGATAGAGATCGATCCTCGTTACAAACGAGTTCAAATTGACGGTAGAATTCCAATACAAACATTGGAAAAAATTTCTCGTAGATTCCGAGAAGGCAATCTAGTCCTATGGTTCGGAAAGCGGTATTGATACCTTCTTCGTATTGTAGAGGAGTGTCGATAATACGTCCTTCATAGAAGTGACGAGTTTCGAGATTATTGAACCCACGGACATGATTGCCATGTGTGTTGGGCTCAAGGGAGATGTTAGGATTGTAGACACAAGTGAGTGAAAAGTCAAACTCATACTCATGCGACATGACGAGACCTATAGAAGTGAAGAGTTAATATGATGAGACGTATTTAAGGCAAAACAATGATCACCTAACGTTTTTACTAGATATATATTAACAATGATAATTAACTCACTAAGTATTTAACATTCTAGTGTAATATTTCTCTTAGGAAGAAAACGGTTTTTATATTGCATGAAAAAAAAAACTGTTTTCCAGAAGGACGGTTCTCACGGTTCCTTTCCAAAAGGGATCCGACTAGTAGAACTACAAGGATCCGTGGATCTGTAGTGACAGAAAAAGGATTTTGACGAAAAGAAATTTTTGCATCTTATATGTTTATACAAATATATGTATTTTAGCCAATAGTTTACTTTAGCATGCATTGTCGGTTTCTAATGCGTCTCAAGACCAAAAGATACGAAAGATAAAAAGTAAAGAAAATGACAAACATATTATGAAAAATAAACTAGATAAACTAAAACATTAGTAATATTTCATTTCAATGCTAAGAACGATACAAAGGATTGGGTATATAACACCAATGTAGATTAACAACACAAAGTACATGTCTCCATAAGAAAACTTAATCATGGGGAACACTAGAGCGATGAGTGTTAAGACGATGAGTACGAAGGCGATGTAAACCATGTTGATGAAGATCCTTCTTGGTTTTGGTTTGAGATGAGATGAGATGAGAAGGAATATGAAGTTTGAATGAGAGGTAATTTTTGAAAGTGGAAGATTTGAAAAATGAGGATTTGGTGGAGTGGACATCGGAGGGGAGATTTATAGGGAAGGAGGAATTTTTGAGATTTGTGTTTTGTTTTATTATTAGAAAGATTTGATTTTTGGATTAAGTATAATAAGACACAAATTTATAGACCTAGACTATAGACGGAAGAGTAACACGTATGCAAGAAAAGTTTCCTAACGAAGCTACGTGTAATATATGAGTATGTAAAAATAAACACATAAGTTTCTATGTGAGCATACTTATTTTCTAAGCTAATGTTATCTAGAGATAAGTAGAAAATCATACCTCTAATGCACTTAAGAGTGTCTTTACTAATGACAAAAAAAAATGTCAGTAGACAACTCAGGTTACTTCGTGTTTAAGATACCTTTTTAGGGAAGGTAAACTTGTTACCAAGCAATTCCTATGGCTTGATAAGTGATGCGTTCGCACGAGGTTTTAAATTTATAACAAGAATTACCGGTTAACTAGGAACACATTCGGGCAAGTATACCCTAGTCAAGTTGTAGTATAGTATATGGTAAATCAAGGTCGTCCCAAGAGACTTGGTTGCACTACAAGTGTTGTTTGTTTGTTTAAGCAAGTAACAAGTTGATGGTTATGATTGTCACATATCAAACCAACAAGAAAAGCAATATAAGAACAAGCACGTATCAAGGTCGTGGTTATGATTGTCACGGATCAAACCACTAAGAACAAGCACACAAAGAACTTACATGTTTAGATAAATGATCACAAGGATATTAGGATGTTTAGTTTGGAAAACATATTATCAAAGATAGAACCTATAATAATAGTTTAGTGTTTTATAAATCAAATGTGCATAAGCCTCAATCAAGTGGTCATGTCATGAGCCTTATACCAACAACAACAAAGAATCCCTTTCGGCCATAGACTTTGATGTTATTAATTTGTAAAGTTCCATTTACTTGAAAGATAATGAGAACACATATTCAAAAGATTCCTTTCGGCCATAATCCAAATTAAACCTTTACTTGTTATGTTTATTAATTCTCTTGCACAATCGTCACAAAGTACAAGACCAAAATTATTTGTCGGTTAATGAATTGGAACTAACCATTGTTAAGAATATTTCGACATTAGACTCAACAATGATCAACCAAAACAATAAACAAGAACAAGTTCCAATTCAACCAAATATGATGTTATCAACATATTCCAAACAAACACTACAATTATCCAAACATCCTTTTATCACAAGTTCTCATATGAAATAAACAAGTATCACATAATCAACACAACCAAAGAACCAAACATGAATCATAGCATTCAACATCATAAAAGTAACAAGGATTTACCCAAAGTAAGATTACATTAGGCAAGGGTGAAGGATTATAGCACTCCTTCAAGCCTCCAATCAACTACAACTTCTAACCAAGCATACTTCTGGAAATGGCAGAGGTTTATGGTCTTTTGGGAGCGATAAATTGGTGGAAATTCGTCCTTAAGGGTGGAGGCAAGAATTACACACACAAAACTAACCAAAAATGGTCTTATTTATAGGTAGAAGCCACCCTTAGCCACCAAGTAAGTTTCTTGGGCACAAAGTGTCATAAAGTAGCAGGTTTAGGAGTTATTAGAGCCATATGATCGGACTTGAGGCTTAATGGCACTTAAGGATGCATTAAAAATAACTTGGAGAAGTCAGCATGGCGTAACCGATTCGGTTGGGCCCCCAACCGATCCGGTTGCGACTTTCTGACAGAAAAGGTCAAAAGCCAAATTTGTAGATCTTTCTCTTAGCTTTCCGTGGCCGCGAACGGGAGGTCAAACGGAGTCCGTATGCAAAAGTTATGGCCAAAATGGTGAAGGTGTGTCGGGAACAACGAGGCTTCCAATATTTCTTCGTTTAAGCTTCTTTTCTTCATTTCTTTCTCCTTTTCCTTCTTGAACTTTATTCTTGAGTCTTTGGACCACTAACTTGATGACTTTATCTTCTCGAATATACTCCACAAGTCTTGCTTTTGTCAGGAACTCTTCGTAAATGGAGAAATCTTCGTATTTTACTTCTTTTTCCGTCTTTTTCTCCACTTTCCTATACTTGGCTACAAATGAACTAGCAAACGCACTTTTGTACGATTAAGCATCAAAAGCATAAGATTATAACCAAAGAACACACATAAAAGCACGGATAACGCTACTAAAAACATGCACAATTTGAGCGTTATCAATAAGTATGAGCTTTAACTAAGAAAAATGACAAGGAAGGTTAGTGCAATTTAGTAAAATAAAAAAAATGTTGTCATCTAATCAACATCCAAACAAAGTGTTTTAAAACATGGTGTTTGTTTTTGTAAAAGACCTTCTTTGTAGTTTTCAATTAAACACGGATCGTATCAAGTTTTTAAAGTACAACATACTCTAAGAAACTTGGTAACGAAGCTCTGATGCCAATTGTGGAAAACTAGAAGGGGGGGGGGGTTGAATAGTTTTACCGATTAAAACTTGGTTTTAAACTATTTAGATTGACTTATGTTAACCTATTTAAACATGAGTGTTGGATGTTAATAGACAAACATATATATAAGCAGACCATTGATCATCCCAAGTATTAATGACAAATATCCAACCTACAGATGATTAAGTGAGAGATTAGTTAAACGGTTAAACCTTCCAATGTTCAACTACTCGTATTTAATAAAAAGAAAAATAGGTACTTTCACCAATAGCGGAAATATATGCTTCCAACGTTGAGAAATCATCATTTAAAGTGATTAGCAATGAAGCAAAAGACTTCTCTAAAGATGATGACATGGTCTTACCGAATTTATCAATCTCCTTATAAAATTAAAGAGTAACAAGAAGAGGGTAGGAGATGCAAATTTAACATATCAATAACTTGCCTATTCGTTTATATGCTTAATTTGTAAAAATAAATAGATAATGTAACACAAGTACATACCCATTAAGAGGTAACCTTTTTAAATAATACATGATTGGTATAAAAGTCAAATAATAACAGACAAATAAGTTGAAGAACAAAACTAAATAAACCTTGGCTAATTGCTGATCAAGTTAGAACTCTCCCCTGAATGGATGCAGAAATCATTACCATGGCTATTTCGGCTGGTAACTTGGGACCGTGTGTCCTATTCCTCTTACTCTAAAGCCCACCACCCCTTTGTATACCACCACGTATTCTATGATCAAATTCACAATAATTAGTACGTGCCATTGATTTAATAATGATATATAACTGGTTGCTTCTCAATTCTCATATGTTTAATAGTTATACCTCTGTACTGTAGTACCATGGTCTTACTGAATCTCCTGTGGATGTCCTAGGACAACACGTGTACATACTTAAATGTGTAAATGATACAAAAGTTGGAAATACTACATGTTTAATCAAAGCTAAATGAGATTTAAAACAATGAAAACAAAAAACGAAAGCTTATTTACACAACCGGCAAAATAAGTCCAAGTTCTCATCCTGAAGTTGTGTTGTTGCTATATAGTCCAAAAAAAGAACGCTCCCTCAACGGCATTTATTTTGCCCGTTGGCTCTTTGCCACATGTAAAAAATAAATTCGGCATGCAACTCTTCGTGATCTGTTATTAGAAAGGGTTATGATCTTAAATACAATCCACAAACATCAAGTTCAGGCCCTTGATCTTTTCTATCAATATCGTTACCATGGTATGCTTATGTTTGAGTTATAAGTATCTTTTCTTATTAAGTATCTTCTCCTCTAAAAATGTGTTGACAGTATAGTGTGGTGTTACATTAAGAATTGGCATTATTATGACTTAAAGAAAACTAATGTGAAAAATCAAGATTTTAAAAAACTGCACCTTAAAAATTATCCATCAGGTTTGAGGATGGTGGACAGTTTATTTTGTTAAATGTAATCAATAACTTCATCTCATGATAAACGTGTAAAGCTAAAATATATATTACAGAAAAATGAAGTACATATAAGTTTGATGAAAATACATCACTAAAGTTGAACTGGTGCGCTTTGGTACTATTTCATCCACCACTTTCGATATCAAACTGCATGATAGCAAGAATTTATTTTACAAAATCTATTGTACTTTTATACCCACATGCGACATAAGCTTATTATCAATATACAAACAATCGTGTAGTATAGTATTGAAAATCTGAATATCACACCTCTTCATCGGCCTGGTTCACGTAATTAACTGTATAGACACGCCTCTTGACCACCTCACGGTGTTCTTGATGGATGTTTTCTCCTTAGTTTTAATACAACCATTATTAATATATAAAAAAAAGTTGATAAATTGCCTACAGATGACAGAATGAAAGATGATCAAATGAATTTAATGCATCTTCAATACCTAAAATTCAGTCATTTTATCTTTATACATATTCTTCAGTGAAACTGCAAACGAAGATAACAGTGAATAGAAGATTAACTTGATTGATTTAATCACTCAAGCAATCAGCATATATACTTGCAGTGTAGTTTTTATTCTTGATCGGTCTACTCCTCTTCCTTTACCACATCACACTCGCCATGAATGAGGGGAGCTCTGTAAGGATATTTCATGAGAAATGAACAACACCTAAAACATTGAACATAAGGTGAAATATAAGAAGCGATAATAATATCAGTAAATAAAAAAATAGCATAAGCACATGACACACAAGCTGAGCAGACTACTACCTTGAAACCGACCACATTGGGTTCCAACTTTTGGCATGCCAGAAACTAAATAATAGAAATGGTGTTGCCCAAACTACATAAGTTTAGGCCGGTATTAGCTCATATTTCCGCCTTTTTAATCTTCGTATCTATTACCTTCACATTTGCAATGTACCTCGTTATCATGTCCAAAGTGTAACATGCACAACCAAACTCCACCTACAACACAGATAGAAACACACCTTACAATAATTTAAAATACTCCCCAAGTGAACTTTAAGTTGGCTTGCCACATTTTTCTAGCAAGATCTCCATTTCATTGTCTGACCCTTTTTATCAAGTCTATCCATTTGAAAAAAAGTTTAAACTGCCAAATTTTAAGAAATGAGCACATATTTTAGCTTCGATAACCATAATTTGTGGGATCATAGAAATCCACTTTTCATTATTGCAGAAAATATTAGCTGTGATATACTGAATAGTTTAGTTAAATAGGTATGTATATGTAACCTGGTACATAGTTGAATCCCTGCATTCACGCTTCACATCTAGTTGAACATAGTTCATCCTTTAAGTCGACATTCCATATTGAGCAACAACTTCAATTACTGATAAACATCAACATACACAAATTTGTATCAGGACAAACCAATATTGAAGTTTAAAATAATATAAAAAAATATAGCTACTCGCCATCATTGAGCAAACTCTTTCCCAATCTTCTTGCACTTTGCTTCTTGCATCTCCAAGTGGATCGACGACTAATGGTTTCTTTTCTAGATGTTCCAGCTATCACGTTTTTCTCTTTTGACTTGGCATCATGTTACATGAAACGTCTAAATAACAGTTCACAAAATAAAAATATATAACACAAATGTAGTTAAATGTGAGGTTTTGATTTTATACTACCTTCCATATGTAGCAGTAGTAAAAAATTCCTCTGTTCTTTTAATATGATCTGGGACAATGAGTTTCCATCTTTTTAAGAGAGTTACACGATCAAATGCTGATGCACCTGTTATTTTGTGCACACTATTTGGTTGTTGCTTCGGAATTGCTACCTTTGTCCTTCAAAATCTGTACATATCCACATCTCAAATTATCCAAACATTTTTTTAAACTAAAATAGAGATCAACAAAGTGATAACAGAATACTTACAACCATGAAGATGATATAAGAAGATTATTTATATTTAAAAGAAGACATATTGGGCCATAAAGGAGACAAGTGAAGTCACAATGTAGACCCTCGCCTCTCGATATGAGATCATTTGAGAAAGTCAATCTTGGCATCAATCCCCTCTTCTTTAGCCAAAAAATTGAACAAAAACTGAAAAACATACAAAACATTAAATGAATTTACACATATAAAACATTTTTGAGATATAGCTATAAACTATCAGCAGTCACCACAAAAAGTATATAAGCTAACAGTTACCCTAATGGTTTCTTAGTATGATTAAGATTCACGAGCCTCCACCAAGCCTATCTCTGCGAAAGTATTAACCAGATGTGGATCAAATATGTACCCGTTCGACTCATTTATGTGACCTGTTTTAGCTTACTTGCTATGAACCACAGGTTTTGCTTATGTTCCATTTAAAATGTTGGTCACTATTGTCTATTGCCACCTATCATGGACATGATTCTATAAAAATAGAGATAACATTACATGTAATCATAACCATGAGGTTGCAAAGCTGGATACCGTGAAAAGTCATTCGTTTCTCATGCCGAAACAATGTTTCCTTTCAAACATAAACTCCAATTTAGAGAATGACTGAAAAGAAATGAATCATATTTCTCTATACCACGGAATAGTCCAATTAGACCTCCCTACATAAAACAGTTGTATAAAATTAAAGATATACAGACCTATAAATCAATGATACCAATATTTAACATGCTAGTCAATATATTGCTTATATCAATTGCCATTATTAATGATAGCACACACCTGAATTAGATCCCCCATTTTGGTTCCCATGCTGACATATTTTTGTGCAGCTGACATTGCTCATTGCTAGCTTCTCTCAAGGCAATTTGTACTCGATCTGTTTCATTTGCAATTCAGCTTATGAAATCCTCATTGAAGCTAAACAAAACCATTACTCGACCCATTACTCGAATAAGAACCATTACTCGACCCATCCAGTTTAGCATATCTAATCATTAGGTAGCACATGAGGTCTACGTTACTACATCAGTTTGTTTGCAAAACCCTGCAGTATCAAAAGTCTTAAAACAAATACGTTTGAGTAACTATAAGTACTGACCTGACTGTTTCAGTTGAACCAAAGTTCAGATGTCTTGCAAGGACCAATGATTGCAATTGTGTTTCATACATGGAGCTATCCAAAAGCCTTAGTTTTAATGCAGAAATGAAGGGGTTTCCAAGATCTATATCCACGAGGCACACATACATGTAGTCTGATGAGCTGATATGTATAATCTCATAGTCCACTGGCAATGACAAACTGAGGCTAACTCTAGTCCAATGATCAGACCCAAGGTAGAGGTCAAATTCTGGGGGTTTACCTAAGGAATCGTAGTTCCCATAAAGAAATCTTGCCCGTATCAAATACTTGTTGCCCTTCCCTTTTTCTTGTCTGAAAGTGTAGCAGCTTTTTCCGCTTATAGGAAAATATGTAAGAGTGGTGAGCTGGAAATCAAGGGTGGGGGAGTTATACCTAGGCAGTATTTTTCTATGCCCACCTCCATCTATGAAACCAGCATCTGAAACATAGTTTATGCCTGTTTTGTTATCAGTATATTCGGAGCCTGAGGCAATTCCACAATCTATGCTAATGAAGCCTGCCAAAAGATATATGTAGGAAGATTAAGAAATGTATTTGATACAACACCATTTAGTTTAAAAGTTATTCTTAGGAACCTCATTGATCCAACTGAGCATGAACCATGGCTAACGGAAGAGCTACATGAATAATTAACATATAACAGAAACTTTTGAACATTGTCATTTTTACGGGAAGAGATATCAGGGTGAAGTCTTAACTAACAAAGGGCATATATATGCATTCATATGTAAGTTAGTGTGTACATATCAAATTTTAGTATAAGATCATGATTTAAAAAAATAAGAATTAATCAGTTAATATTGATGACCAATTACAATGCAACCACAAAGAAGTGCTGCAAATAAGGCTATGTGGTGAACAGATTCAGACTCGGGCTTTGATGTTAATAGACCAACACATTTATTGTCCAACTATTGAGCAAAATGATTTAGAAATTGTTTTCTTAGATATAAGCACTTTTTCACACTTCAGGAACACAATATCGATGTTGGAAGTCTAAATACAAATAAATCATAATCATCAATGTGTTTAGATGCATGATTTCTCCGAGGTCAGCTGTACATTTATGCGGAATCATACAAAAAAATAATAATAATAAATAAAAATTAAATAAAAATCCAAAATTGATCAGTAGATAATCATTAATCTTTTTGCTGCAAAAATATGTATTGTTCTTGTGAAGATTTAACAAAGGTATGGTCTTTATAGAATTAGAAAGTACTTTGAGCGTATACATTTGTTATGTATGCACTTTGCAGTGAACATAATGTTTTCTTTGCATTTTTGTTTAAACTAAAAATAAGAATGAATTTACACAGTAATTGGTTTCTTTTAAAAAATATTTTTGTAATAATATCTAATATTATGTCTCTTCATTGAATTAAGCACTCAACATTTTCATAATAATGGTTTCGATATCTTAATAGGACTTATTGTTCATCTTATTTAATATAGCATTACCTTTTGCTATTTGCTGAGGTTATGTTCTTGTCTCGCTAGGGGTGTAAACCCGTTGCTTCTGCGCATTCCATAAGCTTCTTGGCAAACCTAGAAATAAAATGTTAATAATTTGAAAATCATCAGAAACCTTTTTTTAGGAAACTAAGCTACCATATTTAAAACCAAAGACATTCAAAAAAATCAAAACTATTTGTATCATTTGATGCCTGAGTAGCTGTATTGTCTTCAACCTCTGTTATTTCTCTCAAATAATGATAATCATTCAAACAACAAATACTGAGTATAGCTAAAAACAAAGATATCACACACCTTTGAGAGCTAGTAGACTACACAACCGAGCTAGTGCAGATGCGCGATTTATGTGATGTGATCTATCCTAGGATGCCTATATAAGAACAAAAAAGACAATCATACACACTCCAATCAGTAACTTAATGATAAACGAAAAGGATAGCCACAAAATAATATAATCACTCACTGTGAGAACTGAAGTTATACACCTTCCTTCAAAAAACGATTTCAGTTTCAACTCTCTAAGCCAAATGAACTAACATGAGAAATCTAAAATAGGTGTGAATTTTATGAATTTTGTAGAGACTATTAAAGAGTATATTAAACATTTATTATAAACACTCTTTTGTCGCAATCTTCGTGCTTTTAAAATACAAAAGTGAAACATCCTATGTCCTAAAACAAACTTCTATGTGTCAAACAAGCTAATTGCAAATTTTAAATTTCATCTATATCAATCTTAGTTAAATTAAACAAATATGTTCAGAATTACATATGAATATCCTATGTCCTAAACCATATCTATATTAATCATAGTTTAGCAGTATGTCATTATCACGTAAACCAACAAAGGGATGTGAAAAACACTTATTTACCATTTCCACATAGATTGGCAATAGCTCTAGCCAACATTCTTAGTGTCTGTGGATCCTCGGCATCAGCTGCCGTCATTGCCAGCAGACAAATACCCCCTTGAGCCATTATTAGTTCTTTATTAGCTTCTGTATACACCAAAAAAATAACAATGAAGATTACCCTAAACATTTCAGGAATGATAAAAAATAAAAAAAATTAAGCATATACATAAATGTGCACCGTGTACGTGCGCATAAGATTGATGGCGCATACGCGTACACACACCAGAACAATTAAGACGGAGGAAGAAGAGAGACCGTTCGTTGCAAGATTGGCAATAGCACCAGCTGCTATTCTGCAAATGGTTTCGTCAAAGCTTCTGCTTTTAAGGAGCGCCAGCAGGGAAGAGACACCACCAGCTTCAACTATTATTTCCTGATTCATATCTGCACACATCAAATCTATAGCTTACCTTTTTAGAAATATTTAGGACTAATCAAGTATACTTGGTATAGTGGAATTAGGTGTCTAAACATACTCAGAGTTCCTAATTTATCTTGTTGTAGACCATAACCTCCATTAGTAGCAATCTAATAATACAGTAGTGGTAATCAAAGATATCCATATACCTTATTACTATAATATTTACTATCCATTCAGGTAGACCTCTTTTAAATTCTAACATTTTTAAGCATGTCGTGTAATAATAAGTATTTCCTGATTTATGATGAAGTAACCTGACCTATCTGTAAAAAATGCAGTTTACTATCTAAAATAACCTTTGAGAGGAAGTGCAAGGACTTTCTGTTTGCCTGAGCATAAATATAAGACATATGATTGATAAGAAGGTTTCAGGAAAGAATGACCTTCAGCAGCTAGGCTGGCCACCACCTTCACTGCATGCAGACGTACATTAGGATCTTCTGAGTCTAGCAAAGACAAAATCTTTTGCAATCCCACTATACAATAGGATCAAGAGAGCAAAGTTAGAGCAATATAAGCTAGTTTTTTAAACAACATGTGCAAACTATGCATACTGTGTACATGAAGATTTGTTATTGGCGTTCTAAATCCATTGCCTTGATCATCAAGTTGTAAGTATCTTGCTGAAAAACCAAAAGAATGAAATATAATAGAATCCCAAATGTTGCACTCAATAGAATGTATATATGTCATGACAAAACTTATTCAAAAGAAATTATTAAACTTTAAATGTGTATAAAAAGCATGTTTCTTTCAAGCGAGTAGCGAAGACCAAAGTTAAAACCTAACTGTTTAATTCACATAAAAGTGACAAACCTTTTAAACACGTCTTGAGATAACAACCAACCTACTTTTAATTTGACTAACTCGTGCAAGATTAATATTTGTTACTGTCACGAAATCCGCATGAGTCTTCAACTGGGTTAGCAATATTGTTATATTAATCTTTAGAAGTACATGATAGAGTTAATTGATGAAACTATTGTGGAGCTACCGAAACGGCTCCTAATTGTGGACATTTAACAAAACTTTACAGTTGGTCACTTTTAGGACACTGAAATTAAACTATCAAGCTTTAAATGTGCAGACAGGCCCACTATTTTTTCTATAAATTTATGGTATGTATGCATACACAAAGAAAAGATATTTAGTCTTGATTTTCCTAAACTACGCTTCTTTGATACAACAATAGCCTGCCTAACCAAAACGATTTAGTTGCACCTAATTATATAATCAAAATCAGTTTCACAATAACTAAACAATAATTTGATTATAGAACTTACTGAAAACACAATGCAAAATCGTCTTCATAACAATGAATCAGATTAGGGGCTTGCAGTCTTGTGGTAATCGACCTTTTTCATGAACGAATCTTCCTGCCATAACCAAAACAACAATAATCATCAAAAAAATAGATAAAAATAATACTCCTTAACAGATAAACAACTATAAATTGGATTGAATAAAGTGTTTGGTCAATGTTCTTTTGTGAATTGTGACTACTTTATTATGATGGAAAGACTAAAAAGTAAAAACATAGAAATTGATACTTTACATCTTTAGGTACAATAGGAGAATGATTAAGCTTTAAACATTATTTAATTGCACATAACTAAGATATGAATTATGAGATAATTTGACTCAATGAGCTATGTCTAGAATTACGTTTTATGTATATAAGAAGCTAAAAAATATTCCCTTATGTTTTCATTAATGAAGTGTTTTACACACTATATGTATCATATTCTAATGCAGAACACAACTATCAAATGAACAGCAGTACATGCATAACATATTAATATTATGAATATAATTTGGAGTTATGATAGTAGGTAATACCTCGTCCTTGCATTGATGCTTCATGATTGTAACCCCATCTTGTGGAGCATCCATATACGATTCGTTATTATAACCTCCCTTTCCATGACCATGGTAATTGCGGCCTCCCCCACGTCCTCTGCCCTTGTGGTAGTACACATCAAATATCGTTAAAAAAATGTCCAAACTTTTGCATGCTTCAGTGGCTGCTAAGATGACATGCTCGGCTTCATCAATGATCTCCATCTCTTCATCATTATCCTAATCCATGGGAGGTTACATCAGTGGATGGTCAAGGCTAAATTTTAAAAGATTCAAGTTTCTGTGAGCATTCCAAACCGTTAAATAGCTCACGCGTGGATGAGTTCTTCTAAATACTTGATTTCCAGATTGACTCTTCTCATCAGCCAAATTAATAATCTCAGTCTGGAAAATTATTCATATAGCATAAGGTTATTATAGTACGAAATCAATACGAAAGATAGAGCTATGATTATCTAAATAAGTTAGCTTACCTGGTAAATGTGGCCATGAGCAAACCCACGATCAACAGATGACTTATTTAAAACCATGGCATCTTCCATATCATATCTGCAATATATAAGTACCCCACGAATCAAGAATCCATAAAAAAAATGATTAAAGTATGGTGCAAAATACTCACCCTGAATAACCCAGCACTGTAAAAATTGTATTAGCCCCTAACGGAGAGTCATCGATCCTATATTTTTCATACGTACCAGTCCGTACAATTGGGGTTTGAGGGGTCTGGACAAGCATTTTATAGAATAGGGTAAGTATATACAACATAAATCTGTAGCAGTAATTAAGACTATAATGCGATGAAAGAACCTGAAGGTGATAAAGCTTTTGATCTGCACGACAATTTATCCCTTGTGAAGAGAAACTCATTGGTTGTTTTGCCATCTATATATTAAAAAGTAGTTCGTAAATAAACTGAAAATAAAACAGTGAAAACTTTGGTTGCAAATTAAAAATAAAATGTTTAAAGTTTATAATATATAGACCTGACACTGGTACATATTTCTTGGACTCTAATTGTGATAAGACCAAGTGTTAAGATTTCCAACAACACTAAGTATTCTTGTTGGATGAATTTCTTCATGAGTGTCAGGAAACTCACTTAATCGCCCACCATTTCCTCCATCTGGACACTCTATTTCCATGTACACCTATTAAAAATCAACCAACATAAGTCCTTTCCAATCTTATGATATTATACTAAACAAAATCAATACAAAAGCTGATGTAGTGACACACCACATCTCTAATAGTAAACGGTCTAAGAAATACCCAGGCACTCCCTTTTGAATCGTTAATAGGGACCACTATCACGAGGCCAGTTGTAACATAAGGCTGTGTGTAATCCACAATCTTTGTTCTATTTGTTACAATTGCAATATCCCCAACAGAAGTATAAGCTTATTATGACTTAAAACCGTAAAAAGTGTACACCCTTAGTAAATTATCAGCCAACCATCAACATAATACCAATAGAAAACAGCAAGATATGATTTGAATAAAAAAATAGACTAAAAACATGTACACCCTTAAAAATATATTAATTTTACCCTGGGCACTGTTATTTACAAAGCCTTCATTGTTCCTGGCAAAGCTTTCACTGTTCATAACAGAACCTCCATTATTCCTAGCAAAGATTAGGGCAAAAGAAATACATATCTGCTGAAATCAATAAGGATGACATATGAAATCGCTTTACATGCCTGCTAAAACATAAAATTAGGGTTCATATACGTGGAGATTTATTTAAACTTCACAAAAAAATTCATATCAAAATACCTATCACAAACTGAGGTGGGGAATTAAGAACACTGAAAAAGCAATTGATTAAGAAACAAACTTAGAATCACAACAGAAATCTTACCTTAGACTGGAAATTATCTGCAACAGCCTAGCTTTAGGTTTTTTGAATGATAATTATGCCGCAACACGTTAATTTATCGGACGATCGTTTTTTTTTTTGAATGATTTTGGGTTTTGATTTTTTGAATGAATCGGTTACAACTGATTTAGATTTAGGGTTAGTAGCCATGATTTTTTGAAGTGAATGTAAATTCACCAATGCCTTAGTTATCTCACTGGAATCCCACGATTTTAGCAAAATATCCGACATTTATGTTTAATGAGATCCCTAAATTTTAGTTAGTTTAGGGTGTAATGGTATTGCGTTTGTGCATTAGGATTTGATTTAGAAAATCATATCCCAAGAGACTGATAGTTCAGTTGGTTGAGGTCTCATTGTTTGTTGAGTAGACCGGTTTTCGAATCTCACTATATAATAATTTTTAATATTATTTCCGGCCTATTTTGCTATCAAATTATATGCCAAGTGGCAATCTTTGTGATGATGTGGCTTAATTGTGATGACATGGAAATATGACGTGGCTTTATGGGATGCTAAGTGGCATTATGACGTGGCATGCCTCCTCTTATATATAATGTATAAATATATATATATATATATATATATATATATATATATATATATATATATATATATATATATATATATAGGGAAGAGATCCGGTAAGAAGAAAAACTAAAATAAGAAGAATAAGAAGAATTTCTAGCCACACATTTCAAATAGGAGGGAGAAATTTAAGGGGAGATGCATCTATTTTTGTAGGTGCATCTGAAATGAGAGGTTGTGGTTTCTTCTTATCATTCTTATTTTAATTTGACTTCTTATTTGATCCTAACTCTATATATATATATATATATATATATATATATATAATGAAAAGATAAAGAGTAAGAAGCACAAAACCACAACGCGAGTATTTAAAGTGGTTCGGCTACAAGGACACCTTCCTTGCCCTACTTCACTCCCCGAGTCACCTACTCGAGAGTTTGTAATCACTACACAACGCCAACTCCTTGTGGCGGAGAAGCCTTCACAATGTTGCCTACTCTTTATCCGGTACAAGGCTAGATATCGGGTTCTTCCACGAGGTAGAACCATACTTATCACAACGTCGCCTACCCTTTATCCGGTACTAGGCTAGATACCGAGTTCCATTACAATAGAGGAACTACTACCCAACACTACAAAAATCCTATCACTAAGGAGATCTACTCCTTATGACAATATCAACAAGGATATTAATATCCTTTGACCCAATACAAATCTATCTTGTACATCGAACACACCATATCAAATGTACACCTTAGGCACCTTTCACTAATGCCTTTGACTCGACTTCTAGGCACCCTTCACTAATGCCTTGAGCCTTGACTTCTAGACATCCTTCACTAATGCCTTTAGACTTGACTTCTAAGCACCCTTCACTAGTGCTTTCAATACGGACACTCGGCACCTTTCACTAATGCCTTTACTTTGACGCTTTGACACCTTTCTCTAATGTCTTCGTCTTTACCCTTTAGACATCTTTCACTTATGTCTTCCACACTACACTTCTAATGAGAAAGAAGAAGACTATCAACAAGAGAACCTCAGTAGTCTTGACGATGATGAAGCATGGCAACTCATGGACTTGAGCTTGCTCGACTTTAAAAGGTGGTGATCTCGCCTTTAAGAGGAACCTAGAGAATCACACAAAAACAAAACTACATACAAAGATCACTTGGATTTGAGGTTAGAGAGTTTACAACTCAAAGAGAAAATATATATGAAAGGGGTGAGTAACAATGAAGAAATGACTCACTATTTATAGAGGAAAAAGTGCTACTGTTCCACAGATTCCACGGATCCCACGGATCCCTCACTTGAGGGATCCGTCCAGTGTATTACTGGGGATCCGTGGGACGCTCCCCTTTGCCCATGGGTTTTGGGTCATGGGTTATGGGTCATAGGCCCTAGACATTGGACGATGGGTATCCAAGTAGATACAATGTATCTACAAGATGCAATGCATCTAGTCCATGGATCATGGGTTATGGATAATATCCATATATAACTTATGCATGATGTCATGCAATGAGTTATGGGTTATGCTCCATGGGTATGGGTCATGGACTTTATGTTTTACCCAACTACATTCAATGTATTTGGTCAATGGGTCAAATACTTAAACTTCTACCCATTATATTAACCATTATAATACATACTAATTATGTATATATATCTACCCAATATGTAAACACTAGTTGTTGTACATATGTATTACTAAATCATAAAATCACTATTACTTGTTTAGTGTTTTATGTGAAAACGTAAATGTGTTAGTAAACTATTGGCTCAAACCATTTACGTATTTTATTTGTTTCGTTAAAATGATTTTACATTTGTTATCGACAAAACATTAGAAGATCGTAAAATATAAATAAACGTTTTTACGGCTTATTTGTATTAACACTACCTATGTTAATTCAAAGGAGATAATGTGGATCATGCAGGCCATTCATGTGTCAAATCCGCTTAGAACTTAGTAATCATACAAGAAAAAATTGGTGACTAAAAAGGGTGGTTCTAAAATAATACATTTTCTTCCAAATGGACGTCTAGACGCTCATATATACTTGTTCAAACCCTTTAGACTTATATCACAGAGTTGTGCCCATGCCTTCAGTTACCTTTCATCACCACCTTATTTTAAACACAGTACTGTATTATTTTAGAAATAAGAAACAAATTATAGAGATTGCAAAGTTGTGTAGCACAAAACGGTTACTCACCTGAAGACTAACCACCGCCTCTTGGGCTATCTTTTTTAAACTCGGGATCATCATCAAATCTCCTCTTTGACGCCGAGACCAAGTACAGAGCATGATTCTATTATGTCATTTGCCGGAAGGTTTCGCATGATGGCCTACATATTAGAACGAACCATATTAATAGTGTTAAGACTTCATAACAGTTCACATACAAAAAAAGAGAGACATTTCAAGAAAATTAAATAAGCACATTACATATGGTTTCACAAAGTTACTTTGCAAGTAGTTTTGTTCCATTTGAGTTTTCGCTTTTCCCACCTTGAAATATATGTGTTTCATTTCCTGTAGTTTTTGTCCAGCAATGTTCCAACTATGTTTCCTAACATAGTTTCAATAGGGAAGGTAATGAATACTTTCCAAGGGCCATTTCATTGTCCAACAATGTTCCAAGGTTATTCTCCTTTGCACCAATAGGGAAGGGTAATGAATACTTTCCAAAGGCCATTTCTTTTCAAACGCCCAGCTTGGTTCCAAACGGAGAGCTTTTGTCAATGTTTGACCAAAAATTCAGTATTTCACTTTCAATGTTTGACCATTTTTGTATTATATATAGTTAAGATTAAGATTAAGATAAGATATAAAAAGCAAAGATGGGTGGAGAGTAGGGGTGTCATAAATCCCGACCCGGCCTGGACTCGAACCCGAATAAGAATACTCGAGTCGGGTTAGTCGGGTTCAAAATCGAACTCGGGTCAATCGGGTTAACCCGATTAACCCGAATATGAAATAGGGTCGGGTATCGGGTTCAAATACTTTGGCTATTCGGGTTCGGGTCAACCCGACTAACCTGAGTTAGGGTTTTTTTTTTTTTTTTTTTTTTTTTTTTTTTTTTTTTTTAAATATTCATATAAACTTTGCTTAATTTTTATTCGATTGAAAAGCCTAAGTTAAATCATCAAACTTTGCCTACTGTTGTAATTTTGTGACCAAAAGTCTAATATCTACAACTGTTATTCTATGTTCTTGTTATTTGAATGATACAATTTGTAGGTTGCAACTAATGTCTAGTAAGTCATGTTCTTTTATTTTCTTATTATTATATGTTATTAGTATTTTCAATTTTGCATAAGTTGCAACTTGCAAATCTAGCAAGTCTGCAATGAGACTACTACAGTCTGCAAGCAGGGACGAAGCTTCATAGGGGCAGGGATGGGCCCTGGCCCTCCCAAAATTTATCATGCTTTATGTATTTTGTAACTAAGTTTATGCTAAAAAATTTCGTTTTGATAATATGGCCCCCCTGAAATTGGAAATTGATATTTCAGCCCCCCCCAACAATTTGGTTCAAGCTTCGTCACTGTCTGCAAGTCTCCAACAAAAATGCTACTTATAATTTTTCATTTGATAACTAGTTATAAATACACTTCATAGCATTGTTAGATTGTTACCATGCATGGTTACAACTTACAATTTGCATTCCATTTGTAGTTCTTTAATTTTTATACATTTGCTAATTGCAAATTTGCAACAAGCCTAATGGTAACAAACAAATGCGACAAACAAATTATGTGATTTATACATGTGCCTTTTACTTGTTTAAGATTCTAAATACTAAATTTAAGAAATTAAATTCTGGGATTATATAAATGGTACCGACCCGAACCCGACTTGACCCGACCCAATTCGACCCGAACCCGATCAACCCGAGTTCAAATAGGGTCGGGTTCGAGTATTACTCCCTCCGTCCCATTTTTATTGTCCACTATTGACTTTTTTAGTCATTCTTCTTCAACTTTGACTATAATTATTTTTATTTGTGTTATATAATACTTGATGAAAAATATATGAATGTATTGGGTTTTAAAATGTATTTTCATTGGTATAATATTCATCAAATATATCAAATATTATATAACACAAATAAATATATTAATGGTCAAAGTTGAACAAAAAAAGACCAGTCAAAATCAAATGGGACAATAAAAATGAGACGGAGGGAGTATATTTTTAGCCTTGACCCGACTTCGACCCAACCCGAATGACCTGAACCCTACCCGATTAACACCCATAGTGGAGAGTCGATAGATAAGAAAACAAAGGACATTACACACTTCCATCTTATTTTTTATTATAAAAAAGAAAAGGAAAAAAAGACCGTGGATGTGAGTTGGGCCAAGGTTGGGCTTGAACACCATCATGCTTATATATATACACATATTGCAACCCCTGTCTTAGATCTAGGGTTACAGAGATGGTTATATCCGATGTAATTGAGGCGATACTGTTAAGATGTCTCGTGCCAGATCTTCTCCGAAGCAAAAGCGTTTGTAAGTCATGGTATTCTTTGATATCAAGTCCTTCTTTTGTTAACACTCAAGTTAAGTTTATTAACAGCAAAGAGGAGGAGGACACAAAAAGAATCGATATGATTAGGTCGTATGTTGGACGTCGGTACGAAGTACCTAAAGAGTGGAGATCCTACCATAGGTGGGATATGAAAGGTTCTTGCAACGGCCTTGTATGCATACAGTTAGCAACTCGAATATGTGTAACCAATCCTCTGACTAGAGAGTTTAGAGAAATTCAACAGCTACCAAAACTAGTTCCTAGAATGATGCTATGTTCGGGCTTTGGTTATGATTCATCTACAGATGATTACAAAGTTGTTTTGGCCATCTCCAAAGATGATGATAAGGTACTTGTTCGTATATTCTCTTTGAAATCTAATATTTGGAGAGTTTTTGGACAAGTCGATTATAAGTTTGATGATAGTGTGCTAGCCTTACCTGGTATCTTATTCAATGGCGCACTCCACTGGTTTTGGCTTAATCGCAATGATGCCACCAGGGAAAATATGTTACTAGTGTCTTTCGATTTAGCTAAAGAGGAATTTAGAGAAATTCCCCAACCTGATGACCGGAGATATGTTTGGAATTATGGTTACAAACTCGGGATCATCGAAGGCCGTCTATGCATCGTTCCCACTTTTGATGAAGATGTTTTCCCCTCATGTGGCATCTGGGTTATGAAAAGCTACAATAATTCTTGGGAACTCTTTCCAAACGACCGTAAGATGAAGGATCATGCTATTCACTATATGCTTAAGGATACTAATGAGAATAGGATAACGCCACCACCAACTTACTTTTGTGATGAGAAAATAAAGGTGTCTAAGAGTAAGGAACATATTTCGTCTCCTATGTTCGTGCAAACCCTTGTATCTCCTTATGTTAATAATAATGGCGGACCAAGTAACACAGAGAATAACAAGAGCACTGTCAATGAGTGTTCAGGTGAGCCGCTCTCAGTTTCTTAATACAATATATTATATATCTCATATATATGAGATATATGCTTTAGATGTCCCCTGTCCTGAAAATACACCATATCTTTGATTGTTTTATATCCCTATACATTGTTATATTATTGTTGGTATTTTTTATCAATCACTCATGGAAGCTCTTATAGTTATCGGGTTACTATATTAGTTTCGGCCCAGAAAGAAATACAATGCTAAATAGTGAACATGCTTAAAGCGACTAGTAAAATAAAAATAACTAATGAGTAACAGTAACATAATAGATGGCCATTAGCTCATTACATACCAGTATACCACACTAGCAAATACTGCTTAAATATTTGTTCCAACAGCTAGGTGTACCAAAAGATGTAGGCCAAGTCATAGTTACATTACAAACATACCATTATTCCCTTTTGCACATCTAGTAAGATCTATATCTATATCTATACTAACTAATAAAACACAGTTTTTAGTGAGCATGCTATTAATTTTTTCTAAATTTAACTCTTAACCACTACTGCCACGTGTCAAGGCAAGCACCTAATATTCAACCCTTTGAAATAAACATACTAGGTAGCATTTTACGCCATGCTAAGCACGGCCCAAGATGGTTCTTATATTGGTTTTAAGGATAACGATTTGCTTGTAGCAAGTAAATTTCTTATGTGTAAAGATTACTCCGTTTATATATATATATAACATAAATGATAAACATTGTATGTTGATATGAGGTCGTTGTATACAATGATAAACATTGTATGTTGATATGAGGTCGTGATCAGGTCGTCTTTCATTTCTTCTATTATAATATTATAATACGATATAACATGTAATATAAGTTTAGTCGTTACTAAATTAACTACCTTATAAATTTAAAATAAAAAAGAAAAAAAAACAACAAATGACTTCACATAGGAAAAATAAGAATAATACTCTGCATTTGGCCTTTAGTAAACAATATATCCGTTGCTAACTTTTTTAGATAGGATATATGTCAAGTGTAAATATATATTTTGGTTCAGAAGTTCATGATATAACAAAACTATAAAAATCAATGACTATTATTGAGGAACCATAAACAAATTTTACCTAGATATAAAAGTTTTAATAAAAATTCTTATTTCAAGTTTAACTTTCTTTAAAGAATTCACTATGATTTATAGCTCTTTAGTGGCTGTGATTAAGTGAAAAAGATACACACAAGGAGTTTTTAATTAAGTTAGAGATAGCTATTGATAGTAACTTTGAATTAAATTTGTTGGAGGTAGCTAATATTATCTGGAGTGAGTAGTTGATTTTTGTGGTATAACGACAACTCGTGACATGTTAAACATGCGTGCATGCATGTTTCTTTTTTTCTTTCAAATATCACTCTTATACCTAAGTTACCAACCCCTATCATCACTGATCGGTCTCTATTTCTACTCACACCAAATGGCAATTCTCATTCTTTGTCTGCACGCAATTATTAAAATAATTGAAGTAGTACTATTTTTCTAACATAATAATACGGAACATAAGTGAACTTATTATAGAAATAGATATGATTTAGGCCTTGCTAATCATGGCGCAAGATTAATGTTAACAAAATATATTTAATAAATGAAGGATCGAGTTGATATTTTAATTCATCAAAATTTTTATAGTTTCTAAATGATATTTTGTGTTTGTACTTTTAAGTAATGTTTGCTACATGATAAAAATACATAAACATTGAACATATAGCAATGTGTTGTCTTTGTACTTTTTATTTACTCGTGTAATGTGGCTCGTTTTCTTCAGTCTAAAGTTGCTAGATGGTGGGATTTGGTTGCTCTTGATATTCATTCGTATGATGGTTGGTTATCCTGGTTCTCCCCTCTTCGTATTGTTAAAGGGCTTAAAGATCTTTTGGAAGGGGTCTTCTATGTTATGTGGTGGGTGATTTGGAATTTTCGCAATCAAATTCTGTTTGGCATCTCTCAGCCACGTTTGGAATTGCTTTTTGACGAGATTGTTTTATTGTCTTTCACTTGGTGTTCGAGTAGATGTAAATGTAATTTTGATTAGTCCTTTTGGATGAAATGCCCTAGTTTCTTATTTTTGTAATCTTTCTAGTTTCTTGTTAGCTTTTAATATATTCCGCTGTTAAACTCTCAACAGTCAACACCATCTCTTATCATGATACTTTTTTGTGAATTTGCACTTTTGACTAACGATTTTACCAAATTCCAACTTTACACTCAACCATGCCATACCCCTACTAAATACCATCATATCCCCTTCGGTTCATGAGTAGCAATAGTCTTTTTGAAGAAATACTTTAATTGTCAACTATTATGTTTGGGAGTTGATACTCCCACCACATTTTTTGATGCAAATATCATAACTGTGCATTACAGTGTTGTACTGTGGCCTTTATAACACTACAACAAAGCATTTGATTTTACACAGTTATATTCTTATGTCCCCACGTTTAAAAGTGTGTGCAAATTTAAAGTCCACGCTTCATGTTGCGTGGAGTATCTATGCGTCACAAAAAAATAACGCTTATATTTGTCAACTAGCAGGGCACCCGGGCGATGCGGCGGCGGGTATCCTGTAATTAAAATTTTAGCGAGCACTGTTTTGTAGCTATATGCATATTCTGACAATAAATTTACAAATAGCGGGATTTTAAGTAAAAAAAATATATTTCATGCAAAAATAGTAGGGTGCACATGCGACACTTTAAAAATATAAAAACGATACATGGTTATATTGTGAAGATAGTTAGATAAGCTCAACATCACAATTGATTAACAAAATTTTCGGATTTAGCCCATACTAACTAAAAATTCGCAACCCAACTTTAAAAAATCCGGCAAGCCCATAATTATTATCCAATGTCCAATCCAAATCCACAACCCTACACCCTTTAGAATATAAGTTCTTCATTACCCTAATTTAGTGGAATTCTAAACACAGATCGCATATTCAAACGTCCCCACCCAACCTTTTCTCTCCATCTAACAAACACATGCGCTCACCAAATTCAACTTGATATCTCCTTCTCCAAAATAATATGCATCTTCAATCTTTCCAACCTTATCTAAGTACTCCCTCCGTTCCTAAATAAATGTCCACTATTGACTTTTTAAGTCTTTATTATTCAACTTTGACCTTATATTATTTTGTTTGTGTTATGTAATACTTGATGCAAAATATATGAATGGATTGAGTTTTAAATGTATTTTTATTAGTATAATTTTCATCAAGTATTGTATAACACAAAAAAAATAATTTAAGGTCAAAGTTGAAAAAAGAAGACTTTGAAAGTTTTAAGGACGGAGGGAGTATCTTATAAGTGTAGAATTGATTTATTTGTGCATAAATTTGTTGTAAACATAGCTTTGTAATATGTATTGCTGAAATTTATGTTTTTTATATAATTAATGTTAAAAAAATGTGTTTAATTTAGTTGTAAATTATGCTTTGTTAGTTGTATAGCTGAATTTTCATAAATGTCTTAGTCATTTAATGTCACAAAAGTGATTCATGCTTTATAAGATAGTTAGATTAGATTCTTATAAAAAATACAACTAATGGAATGAGGCCCAATGAGTTCTAGTCCAAATCAATTAAAAGTCCATTTACTTAAACAACTTATACCCTAATATTTCAATTAAAAGTCCATTTACTTAAACAACTTATACCCTAATATTTCAATTAAAAGTCCATTTACTTAAACAACTTATACCCTAATATTACTCACACACTAAACATATGCCTACCACACCTCTTTTATTTCAAACAACATTCAGCCACAAAATTATTTCTCAAAGCAATGAATAGATCTACTTGTCTTTGTTTGGCTTTTGATAAATGAACCAGACAACCTATCCTTCTCGTTCGTTCTCCTTTTATTTTCATAAACGAATAGCAAACACAAAACCTTTCTTTCAATATATCACACGAAACACAAGCACAATTTGTATCTTATTGTTAGCTTCGGCTTAATGTAAGGCTTCAAGATCTTATAAAGATATAAAGTAGGTTTTTTGTTTTCCGTTTTAAGTCTTAACCGAAAGAAAGAAAGAGGGAAACACTTTTGATTTTTATCTTACTTTAAGTTCGGATATTTAAAAGAAAGTTACATATCTATGTAGATTTTTTCTTTTCGTGTTTTGGTCTTTAAAGGTCTTAGATGTTATTGTTAGACATGAAAGATAAAGCTGAGATCTTCGTATACTTGTTGTTTTTGGTTTTTGTCATTAAAGATCTATGATGGCTTTGTAAAAAACTTGTAATCTTTTAAGATTTATGAAAAAGTTTTTAAAATCTGAGATCTCTATTTATTTTTTTCCATTTATTTTTCTTGTCGTTTGAAAGTGGTGTGTGATGAGGAGAAGGGGAGTGTTTGATGTTTGTTGTATGACGTGAGGTAGGAGATGAATTAGGACTGACGATGGTTTAGGAGATGAATTATGATTGTAAAGAGATATAGTATCAAGTTTGCGAACTTGAAGTCTCGCAACTCAAGTTATGCATCAGAACTCAGATTAGTAGCTCGGAAAGATTGTATCATGTGGAGATGTAATTGTACATTTGGGCTGCTACATGAATGTGTACATCCTGATTAGAGAATTGTAATTATTTGTGAAGGGGTGTTTTAAGTTGTGTATTGATTTGTGCTTTAAGGACTTGTAAATAATGCTTTTTCACTTGTTTGCTTAAAATCTATATTAGGAAATCTAAAAAAATTAATAGGAGGGAAGTGCTTAAATACATTATAAGTAGTATAGATAAACATTCAAAGACTCTACTCTAAAAAGTGTGGAGAAACAATATAAAAGTACACGCTTTTTTGTGTGTATAAAAGATGCACATGTCCACACTAATATGTGTCAACGGTAACTTTAAACTCCACGCTACTAAGAGTATGGACTATCATGGCGTTTGCTCCTCGCCACTCCAACGTGGATGGCTCGCCATCCTTAGCCACGCCTCGCCACCACACCATGAACCTTCGCCGTTCCAACGACGAGCAAGACGAAAAATGCAAAAAAGATCTAACCGTTGTAAAACGGTTCAATTTAAAAATAAACGTTTTTTTTTTTAATTAAAACCTTACCCTCTTATAAATAATACCCCATTTTTATAAAATCATTCACACACTTCTCTTTCAAATCTTTACATTTTAAGCAATAAAAACATGAGTGATTCAAATTCGGATTTCGATATTGATGATTTACAAGATATCAAGATGATTATGAAAGTTGCAGGTTATGGGCAATCGTTGCGAGAACAAGAAGTTGAAAGTTCACGCACCCGTAATTACATTTACCGTGACCGTGACGTTGCTGAAGAACGACTGATGTCCGACTATTTTGGTGATTATCCAAAATATCCGGAGTACTATTTTAGGCGTCGATTTCGTATGAGCCATAAACTATTCTTAGAAATAGTACAAGGTATTGAAAATCATATTCAAACTGTTGATCCTCTTCCACCGCATTTTGATTTCTTTAGAATCCGACCCGATGCTACGGGTGCAATGAGTATGAGTGTTATTATGAAATGCACATCCGCCATAGGCCAATTGGCGTACGACACCGCACCTGATGCATTTGATGAATATTTGCAAATGGGGTCACACACGGCACGCGATTGTTTAGATTTTTTTACTATGTGTGTAATTGAATTGTTTATGCCCAAGTTTTTAAGAAAGCCTAATTTGAATGACATTCAAAATTTATATAACGCACATAACACGGTCCATGGGTTTCCGGGAATGCTTGGAATTATTGATTGTATACACTGGGAATGGAAAAACTGTCCCATCGAGTGGCAAGGGCAATTTCATAGAGGTAATAAAAAATATCTAACTATTATGCTTGAAGCCGTTGCGTCATACGATTTATGGATTTGGCATGCATTTTTTGGGGTAGCGGGTGCGAATAATGATATAACTGTTTTGAATAATTCACCGTTATTCGACGACCTTCTTGATGACATCGCCCCCAAAGTTCCGTTTCAAGTAAATGGTATAACATTTGAAAACACGTATTACCTAGCTGACGGGATTTACCCAGCTTGGTCATCTTTTGTCAAATCATTCTCGACTGCATATTCGGAGAAAAATGCCTTGTTTAAACAAAAACAAGAAAGTGCTCGCAAAGACGTTGAAAGAGCTTTCGGGGTCCTCCAAGGACGTTGGCATATTATAAGCCAACCGGCGCGTGCTTGGACTATCAACAAGCTACGAAGAGTCATGTACACGTGCATCATATTGCGTAACATGATTTTGAAAGATCAAAAGTTTGCGATATCCGAAATGAACGATATTTAAGTTTGTCTGCGAGCCGAGCTTATTAACGAGCCTAATAAAGATATATTACGAGCCGAGCTCGAGCTCGAGCCCAACTTTAACTTTTTTTTGCCAAATCGTATAAACGAGTCGAGCTCGAACTTAAAATTTAAGGCTCGAAACGTCAAGCTTTTTAAAGCTTAAACGAGCCGAGCTCGAGCTTTGGCAGGCTCGGACTCATCTCGACTCATTTCCACCCCTAAAGACAACTGATATATACTTTTGGTATATAAAATTTTAAAGAAACTAAATAATAAATTAGTTACATATATTATCTATCTAACAATAACAAAAAAGAGAAATGATAAACTTAACTTGATTTTATAGAGTAATAGCTAAAAGACCCATGAAATTCACGGGTATTTTAAAGAAAAGCAAAAAAAACATATAATTATTAATATATTACGCAATTACGTAATAAGTCGTTAGTAAGAAACACATAAATATATGCATATGAAAATAAGAAATTTGGTACAAATGAAACATAGTACTATGAGAAATGGTAAAGTAACAAAAAAATAAAATAAAGTTGCATAATCAAAAATTTTGTAGATTTTTGGGTTGATAAAGTTGTACTTGTACTAATATATGCTAATTTACTTGTCGACCCTCTTTCATTACAATATGTTATTGTACTCGTAATCAAAGTCACCATCTCCCAATTAGAACATTTGTTTTATTGGGGTGGTGTTATCCGTAACCCGACCCTCGTATTATTTGCATCTTCAAGAAGTGTTAGAAATTATCAATATTTAATTTTTTTTCCATACAACTATTAATTGCACCCCCTCTAATTAATACCATAATTGGAAAGAAATATTTTCCCTGATGCCTGTTATTTTTTAAACAAACTAGCAGAAATATATATTAAGTGTATGTTATTTTGACAAAAAAATCAATAAAAAAATCAAAACAACATTATGGGAGGTGTAAATGTGAAAAACGGAAGGTACAAATGAGTTTTCCTTTTTTCTGAATAAACGACTTAAATTTTACAATATTGTTGCACACAATATGCTAAAATATTACTCATTGTATCATTTCTTTCGAGTTGTACATGCAAGAATATATGCTTCTTCAACATGGAACTTTAATTTAAATGACTCATTGATACATACCTATGCATTCCCATTTCAATCAGCAGGACCGGTCCTGGTTTCCAGATGCCCTGGGTGAGCCAACTAAAAAATGCCCCCTTTGTAAACAAACAATACATTGTATTGTGATGGTTTGGAACCTAGTCGAGCTAGACAACGTATCCCCACACAAATTACAAATATTCTAACAAACATATTAAATTTACTGTATAACTTTTGAAAATACTAACATGTCACATTATTATAGATTTTACAATCAACATTCCAATAATCTTTTTGGTGGCTATATCTAGGGGTGTCAAATGGGTCGACCCGACCCGACCCGAACCCGATAAGACCTTATAGGGTCGGGTTGATTCGGGTCCAATTTAGCTTATCGGGTTTATCGGGTCAACCCGATAAACCCGATAGCCTTATAGGGTCGGGTTAGGGTTTAACTTGGTTCGTTATCGGGTTATCGGGTTGACCCGATAAACCCGATAAACTATAATGTCCCATTAACAAATGTATAATTTTTGAACGAATGCCGGTTTATTATAGTCCATTAGTTACGATTCTTGAACAAATTCATAAATTGGTTCTTTAACCTTAGTTCTAGTTTGGATTAGTAGTTTAGTTGCTTTCTATTTTTTTATAAGTTGGTGCTACAAGATGGAAAATAACAACATGACTACTGACCCAAAATGACTACTTAATATACTTTGAAATGCTCGATTATTTGTTATATATTAAGGCTTTAGGAAATAGAAATGTTCTGTTGGTTTTCTTCTTAAATAAATTTCATGTTTAGTGATATTTTATGTATTTATGTTAATAGATAGCCCAGTAAGTAAACATATATTGTTTTACTTTATTATTTAGTGTTAGTGTTTTGGTTTCTACAAGTTATTTTTTGGTTTTTTACAAGAACATGAAATATTAAAAAGCTACTATATAGTGTAGTACGTAGCAAAAAAAAAGAAAGATGTGTTTTAGTTGGTTAAATTTAATTGAAAGATCATGTAGTGTTTATATGAAACATAATATGCTTAATTGGTCATCTTTTGGAAGAATAAATATTAAGTTACGAGTGAAAGATAATAAAAAGCTTTTTAACACAAAATTAAAGCATTTCTGTAAATGCTAAACAGGTTAATACGATTTTTTGTACAAACAGAAACATAGCAATAGATGTAAAGACATATTGTATATGTTAATATGAGACGTCAATAAACAACATTTAGCACACTAATAAAAACATCAGAGACTTTACAAAAAAAAGTACACATACGATGCTTCAAGGCAACCCGAAATAACCCGATAACCCGACCCGATATAACCCGACCCGATTAGACCCGAACCCGATAACCCGATTTCTTATCGGGTCGGGTTGCGGGTTATATTTCTAAAGGTCAAAACCCGATTCAACCCGACCCGATAGAGGCTTATCGGGTCGGGTTGACCCGATTGACACCCCTAGCTATATCATCGAAAATTGAAGTGTTCATACGAAAAGGCTAAAGTTAAATTGATTCTACTTTGCATTCTAGTAATGCTTTCAGTAACAATGGCAACATGTGTACATTTTAAGAAAGGAAATTTTAATGTGTCTTCAATTTTTATAGAATAATCTCCTTGGTCTTTAAAACATTTGAAGAGAGTTCTTAGACCAAACTACTATTTTCAAAGAGTAATGGGTCATGCTATACGCTTATTTGTTATCAAAATTAAGTATATAAATTTCTAAACATAATATTTTAAGAGAATATAATGTTTTTGTTAAAGGTGTTGTTTTGGCTTCCAACTAAAACTGTTACTAACTGAGATAATTAAGATTGGGGTTAGATTCAAGATCTAAAAATCTCAAAAGATCTAAAATGGAATTTTATATATTTGTAGGATAATAAAGAAAACAATTTTTGTGGTCAAAGATATGAAACCTTTAAACTGAGATAATAAAACTTTTCAATCATCTTCCCAACCATAAAACTATGTGTACTGCTAGAAATCACAAAGGAAATGAAGCAGTACCTTCAAGACAATAGGCAATTCCAAGAGATAAGAATAGAATCACAAATTGAAATGAAAGGGATTTGTTATTGATAGATGAAAGTTTACAATGAGGAAGAAGATTACAAAATGATTAGCTAGCTTGGAATGATTACAAGAAATTGTATTTATACAGGAAATGGGAAAGTACTGGAAATGGGAAAGTAGTGGGTTGAAAGTACTGGGCGGGAAAAACTGTTGGTTTAAACTTTGACTTTTATCTTTGACTTTGACTTGATCACATATCAAAAACAAACTCCATTAAAACACAGTCCAAGCTTTGTTTTTTCTTCATTAAAACACTTGTTAATAAGACTATCATTTAATGCCCCCACGGTTTTGATGCCCTGGGCCCTCGCCCGCTTCACCCGGTACCAGGGCCGGCCCTGTCAATCACTCTTTTTAGAAACATTGATACATACCCATTTCGAGTTGTACATGCAAGAATATATACTTCTTTTCTCTCTTTTTTCCCTTCTTCATTTCTCTTCTTTCCATATAAAGTCATTTATTTCAACTACAAAGACCATGATCAAAGACCCCTTAAATCAACCCGTGAATTAGTGCAGGAACCAAAAACACCTACAAAGACAATGATCAAAATCCCTAAAATGAAGTAACCGTGATGAAACTTTATTGGGTAAATTAATTAAGTAAATGTGAATCGTTTCTCATTTTTCTCACATCAAAATATTTCACTCAATCCTGATTCGTATAAATATACTTTGTTTAGTTACAAAATTGAATGAAAGTCGGTATAAGAAATAATGATTATGCACTCGTGCACTAACAATTAACGTGTTAAAAGCCATTTACAATGTCAATCTACTCAGTATATCTCAATAATTCATCTGAGTGTTATTCTAAAAGAGATACTTGAAATATATCATACCATATCTTTTTTGTTTGCATACAAATTGTAGTGAAAGTCACGTAAGTTTTTGCGACTTTCTTCTTAACAATAACAAAATGGTAGTTACATAAACATCTAAATAGAAAAGCATTTGTGCAAATACCAAAACACTTTCTTCATAATAATTACAAAATGACTGTTGTATAAACATCAAAATACAAAGTATTTGGGCGAATACCGAAAGAGTAGATATCTGTGCGTTAAAAAATGATCAACAAATAAGAGCATGCGCATATGCAATACTCATATGAACCTTTTAATTTAGAGCATCCACTATGTTAAACCTTTATACATGTTTATACTTTTATTATGACATTAATTAACAAACTTTGAACCTATCTTCACTATGTATAAACCTCATAAAGCTTTATAAAATTTATACAAAATTCAAATGCATTAAATTATGAAGATGTTTAATATTCTAGATCTATTCATTATAAACCTATTTATAAATCTATATTCAATGTGATTTACAAATGTACAGAACATGTTGTAATTTTTTTCCATTAGCAATCATCCTTCGATGAATCATCACAAGCCTTAAATACAAAGAAAATATATTTAATGGGAACTAAAATCAGATAATAACATTGGTAACAAATAAAAAGCTTCATGTTGTATAACAACGAGCCTAGTAGCACAATAAGAACAATAAGCAAGAGAATATAAGTGAGTATGGAAGAGAAAGATAGAACTTGTTATTGGTATTTCCTCACATTACATTAGGTGCCTCTATTTATAGAGAGCTTAACATGAATGGTATTAAGTACACTATTGGTTGTTACAAGACCAATCATAAATATGGAGGTTACTAATTAGGGGATATAAATGTGATGATGAATGTGTACAATCATTATAATAAACATTCATAACATTCCCCCTTGATTGTACATCATTCAAAATACGCTTCGGATACCGCCTCATTAAAAACCTTGCTAGGAAAAAACCCAGTGGGAGAAAAACCATAACTAAGGGAAAAAGAGTGCAGTGCGTATTATTTCTCTCTGATGTCTATATCACTTGAGCTCTTTGAGTCGACGCATCCCAATGTTGTGACTTAGTTTCCTAAACGTTGAGGTAGGAAGTGCCTTGGTAAATAGATCCATCAAATTATCGCTTGAATGAACTTGTTGAACAATAATATCACCATTCTTATGTAAGTCATAAGTGAAGAAGAATTTTGGTAAAATATGTTTCATCCTATCGCCCTTGATATAACCTTCTTTAAGTTGAGCAATACATGTTGCGTTATCTTCATGCAAAACTGTTGATGCCTCCTTCGCTGAAGAATTACCACATGATCTACGTATGTGTTGTATCACACTTATTAACCAAATACATTCTCGACTTGCTTCATGTATCTCTAGAATTTCCGCATGGTTGGATGAAGTCGCTAAGATCGTCTGCTTAACTGAACGCCATGAAATTTCGGTTCCTCCACTTGTAAATACATATCCAGTTTGAGATCGACCATTGTGAGGGTCGGACATTCTGGAAGATATGTAATCTTCTAATATAACTCAAATACCTTTAATCAGTATCCTATAAGATATGGACATCCATATTATAATTATCCATTACACTCCCCCTTGGATGTCCATTTGAGGATTATGCCTAGTTAAAACCTTACTAGACAAAACCCAGTGGGACAAAAATCTAGTGAAGGAAAAAAAAACACATAATTCCTTTATACGCTCGGGGATGTTGCCTCATTAAAAACGTTGCCGGAAAACCCTATGGGGACAAAACCATGGTCAAGGGAAAAAGAGTGCAACGCGTATCTTCTCTCCCCCTGTTGATCACATCACTGAAATCTCTTAGTTGGTGCAATCCAACTTCTTTAATGTCAATATAGTAAGTGTCTTGATAGAATATATGTTTGATTCTCATATAAACGAGTGTTCTCCACTTAACCTTCACATATCAAGAAGGATTAAACATATGTCATACTTATCATTATACGAGTACATCCTCGTACTTCACAAGTTATTAGTATCAACGAATGCAATTTAAATGATACATTATATCATTTATGACCACTAGTGAGAACAATCAATGTTTTATATACATTATAACTATGACACCCATAAATCGATATTGTGATCATTATCTTTATAAGTAAAGGGGTCTTTCTTCATCAATTGACCTCATAAACATGAGCGTCGTTTATCCACATAAAGATATATAGTATCTTTCTTTAGCTTTCATTATGAAAAATGATTTCATCTTTAACATGTTTAATTCATAAAACAAGACAAAACTTTGTATTTCATTTCAAGGTATTCAACCGTCTTGAAAATCTCCTCATGAGTTCCATTCACATTTACCTCATCAAAACATATGTAACTTATACCATATACAAATCTTTTTAAAACTAACATGGGTAAAATTTGTTATTTCAATTGCTCATTTTAAACCAATACCATATTGCCTTTTCACTTATATAGTGATTTATTCAACTTAATCAAGTGTTATTCTTGAAAACTTTCTTATATGCTTCAACATTTTAAATCATGAGGCATGCTTCATGCATTTTATATCTATCATGGAATCTCAACTTCAAATGAGCTCTATTCATTTTCTTTTAGACGCATATCAATTATTTATCAAATTGCCAGACTTCTATAATTACAAAATACATTATTAGATCCACCATATTAGAACACGTCTCCTCAAGATAATTTTCTAGTCTTTGTGAGATATATGTGTGCCATCAGTTGTGCCTTGAATATCATGATTCCAGTAATTCAATTTCGCTTTCACACAAAGACCGATGCATATCCAATAATTTTGGACATTCATATGTACGGACTTCAAGTCCCAGTAACCATGTCTCATCACAAGAGACTTCAATCTTTCATTAGTTCTTTGCGTATTTATATCTTTTGGCCATTCATTTATACATCTGCATTTCCTGCAAGTATGCTTCCATGATCCTCACCATGATTATAGCTTTATCTTATTTATTTACATAATCATTACCATGTGTATTATTGTATACAATATTACCATCGATGTCGATTCATTTATATTTTCGATTCCACACTTTACTAGACATTGCAATATATCATTTATTGATATCTCATAGTTTTTCAAGTACCCGGGGTTTTTCAATTACCTTCATGTCTAGTGTCTCTATAAGAGAATTATTATGGGGTATTTATTACCTCGATTAGACCATCTGAATTTTCTTGCTCCATTTTATCTATTCATTTGAGGACTTTTATTTGGAATCGATTAGTCTATCAAGTTGCAGACGTGCCATAGACTTAATACCAATCATTGGTTTTCATTTTTGGGACATACATTATAATTGGAGCACTAGCAGCGTATATATGATCTAGTCACTTCTTTATGTCATTAACCAAGTCTGGAAATTACTAGATCTGGAATGTAAATTGTCCCTTCAAGTTCATTTTCATTAGTCTGAGGATCAACATTTATATTATAATTCATTCCTTTTCTCTCGCTGCTCATTCTTCCCCTGAATGAATTATCAATTACAACATCCCATTATTGTGCGTTGTGGTGGATTTTCAATACAGGTTTCGCACATTTTCATAAACTTTAATGGGAATCATATGGTTCGTGACCATAAACCATTTTATTGGGGAGTATTCATTAATCTTGTTGGCATGATGCGAATTCATATTTTATAACATGCCCCATAATCTAAGATTTTTGTTCTCATAATTATTGGCTTTGCAATCAACTGAAGACGTTTTATGAACGTTTTAACGAAAGCAATTCGCGTATGAACTTGGGCTACATAAAGTTCAACACTTATTCCAATAATCGCCCAATACTTAGAAGTTTTCACCACCATTCTCAATAATACAATGTGGAAAACCGTGCTCGCATTTTATAAGTCGAGCCACTAATCACGCTAACCTTAAGTTGCGCATTTGATGATCATTTTGACGATGCATCGATTTTAAAACCCAAAATGATCTATGTGGCGGATGTATAGGCCTGTATACATCCCTTTTTGTATTCTTTCCAAAACTTTATAGGACAAAGTCCTTATTACTTATTTGGTAGTGATATATGAACAATTAACTTCCATTGAGAACAATCAAATCTATTTTGAAAGAAACTTATTGTTCTTCTATTTCGCATCTTCATTGACCCGGGATGGTCAACCGGTCATGCCGCTTAAAAAAATAATCTTGGCTCATAAACCATGTTTTATGACCACTACTTCAAATTCACTTAAGTTATATCTAAAAGTCAAATAATAAAGAGAACCTTTTATATGAGCTCTTTTATAAATTTCACATAGGTTAATGTGAATAAATGTGTCTACAATTAGGAGTATCAAAGCGAGAAACTCAAATTACACAAGGATCCAATGTCAATGTATACTAACATCTAAAGAATGAATCATGGTTCTTTTGTGGTGTCTAAGCCTCTAAGTTAAGTTAATTAAAAAAATACCATTATTGTAAATCATAGAGGCACATGGCAGTTTTAATTGGTGGTCAAAATAGAGATTAGAAACTCGATGTTAATAAAACTGATAACCAAGCTATGTATGACATATATCATAGATGACATTTCAACAATATTGCTGCTACTATGTAGTATGTAGTAAGACTACTATGTAGTATGTAGTAAGAATTCTAAACAGATGAGATGAATGCCAAACACATGATTTAATTATACACACTTAGCTAGTGAGATCCAAGATAGTTAAATGAAACTGCAACTACCATACCATGTATTTTCATGACAGGGGTATTAAACTTGTGGATATACGAAGTACAAGATAGACAAATCAAGCGATAAGAATTATATAATCAAGTAACTATAAAACATTTTGCAATTAAATCATCCATATATATAATTCACGCATGATTTTATGATTTTGTATGTATTCGTTTTATATCAAGATAGGTAAAAACAAACTCAAGAAATTAATTGCAAATCCAAACCAAATTTTGTAACTTAAAACATATAGTTATGGCTAGTTTGATTAATTTGTCCGCTCCTATAATCGATAGCTAGGATTGTACAACACAAAGCAAAATCTAAATTTCATGTTTGGAATGTTAAAACATCAAACACATAAAAGTATAACACAAAGTATACTTACCCTTTAGGTTTATTAGGACCGTGATGAGTCACAAAAATAATATTATCTAGATATGTAACATTACACATAAACCGAATTAGCCAGTCTGGTACAGGCATGTCAAAATGCTACACAAATTTAAATCATACAAAGTTCACAAAAATAAACATGCTTACATGAAAGGAGATAATCAGCGAGAATATGAATGCATCGCCAAAGATATAGAAAACAACCAATGTGATTTGTCTTAAGAATTATCTAATTTTCCGATGCAATTTCTAGACATATTATTCTTCAGCATTGAACCATAATAAACACATAATCCTATATATTCAACCAATTACAATTAGAAGATTAGAAGATATATACACAATGGGTTGTGTTAATTCATAACCAAACTTAATAAATAAATATCATATGCATAGCTCCAACCATATAAATATCATCTTACCGGCCATCATTTTTAAGTGTACGTTTCATCTACTTGATAAATCAGTTATGATGATAGACGATATCGTAACAACACATGTGAGTTAATACAACATATCAAACAAAACTCACAAAATAATGCTAAAGTAAAGTGGATAATAATCTAATTAACATGTCCAAACAACTATATGAAACGTATAAGACTAAAAACCCATATGTACCACAATAACAATAATGTGTAAACCATTCTAGATGATAATGTTTTGATCATATATTATAAGTATAAATACACTGAATACTTATATATGACTTTTAATTTGTATGTGCCGGACAATTCTTCATTTTCACCAAAAAGGAACAAAAAAATAGATAAAGAAAAAATTAAAATTAACCCATGTATACCCACGCAGCTAACAAATTATCTTGCAAAAACTAACATCTAGTTGTATATTAGGTAAAGAAGTACAAGATCTTCAAAGAAACAGGACGAATAATTATTTTCCGTTTTACTCGTTAGCAAATCCATTCGAAGTTATTATTAAAACTACTATGTACTTGCATTTCTTTTATTTTTTTGATTCTCTTTGAGTTATCCTCGGTTACGTTGTCTACCTAGAGAATTATGACCAATAATATATAGATTATCTAAAGGACCATAACGTTTGTGTAGATCAACATAAACAATATATGATATCTCTGGCTTTGTGTTTATCAAAAAAAATTTGTATACAAATTAACTTATATAATGCAAGAACTCGAGAACACATAGAAAGTAATATGGTTATAGAATCAAATCAAGTCTAAAAGATACAAGACAATCAATCCCTTGACAAAATCTATAATAGCTTAAGCGTTGTATATAAGAAAATTAATAATTGTCAGAGATCATGTAAAACCGATTTTTATCATAAACCATTATATATGAATTACTTTTTGGCTTCTTTATCTCTTTTGTTAAACCAATAAAAGGTTAGCAATAAACAAGTGCGATTAATAGGTACAAAAAGGTTGGGAACGTACCTGAATCCATGATCTAGTATATTGATGACGTATAGTCTATATCCGGGTCACGGACCCGACTAAAGTCCAATACCAACTTGGCCCGGTACGAACTGGGCTAAGCCGACTAGACGTTTGGGCTCATGAACCCGAATCTATTGATGGAATAGATATTCGATATCTTCTAAATAGGAAGATAATCATTCTCAACCGACTAAGGCGGGATACGCCGAAGGTTGAGGAACACGGAACCAACAAGGATTCCGTGCGTATATAAAGGGAATCACATCCCTCGTTTAAGGTACGACCTCAGAACCCTAATTCTCTTAAAACCCTAAACCGATTACTTACTCTCACGCCGGAGGATAATCGTGGGAGACAATCCCACGGTAAGCCTAACGGTGTCTTTTGTCTTTTAGTGCGCAGGTCTCAAGCAACAATTCTCAATTGGTACGAGAGCCGGAGCTCCAAACAAGGAACGCCCAACTTTTGTATCAACAAGTGGCGCCATCCGTGGGACCCTACACTAAGAACCAAAGACTAGAATGACGAAGCATGGAAATCAGTGATCGCAGTCAGACCTTATGGGAAAGAAGTCGCAAAGCGGACTAACTCCTAAGCAGACCTCTGGGACAACCAGCGCTGCTAAAAAAAAGGATCAGGCCAAGACTTGATCTTCCCTCTGGTTGAACCGCGCTCGGGAACAACCCAAGCCACTACAACCACCACGAGTGGAATAGATCCATTGCGCACCGTCCTTACTACTCCCTTTCAATTGGTGCTAGAAACTGACCTGACAAAGGTACCAGAAGCACCTGACCGAAATAAGGGTGTAGTAATAGAAACAAAGACACTCGCTCTTGAGGGGGTCGCACCAGAGCTGGCACCAGAAGACTTCGTATCCCAAAACTACGAAACATTAACTGCCCTCATGCAAGAGGAAGAGAAGAAGAGATCAGGTCGGAACTTGAAAGCCCGACTCAATTTCGATTATGAATACGAGACTTCCCCACCGCGCCGTCAGAAAGAGAAGCGCGGGAGAGACAGCCGCCGACCCCCAATATTCAACAGAATCGGGAGGAGAATCGAGGATGATGAGACATCTCACTCGCATCATCTGAGTGAGAGTGGTGAAGATGAAAAGCGTAACAATGTCCACACCAGACTGGGTAGCCGCAGAGTCCAAGACAGACTGGGACGACGCTATTCCCCAAGTGAAAGTCCCCCGAGTACAAACTCAGAGGACAGTCGGCGCAAGCGCCGAAAGAGGGAAAATTCGTTCTCTAAAAATTCCTCGGACAACGGGGATGGCGAAACTAGACACTGGAAGTCCAAAAACAGATATAATGACCAGGAGGATGAAGATATATCCCTCCCTTGGCGCCGTCATAAGGTGGATGCGTTTACTCGGCGCATCAGTGACTTCTCAGAAAGCAAAAGAAGGCGCATGCCCGTCAACGTAAAGACCTATGATGGAACAGGTGACCCTGATGATCACCTCAAAATTTTTGAATCAGCAGCGACAATTGAAAATTGGCCACAGCCTGTGTGGTGCCACATGTTCAACTCCATACTAGTGGGAAACGCGCGGAACTGGTTCAGCAAGCTCCCATGTAGAAGCATCAATGGCTTTGAGGAATTGAGAAAGGCGTTTCGCCTAAACTTTACTCAGAGGAAAAAGTGCGCTAAAAATCCTGTCGAGCTCGCCAGGGTAAAGCAGCGCCAAGGAGAATCTACAAGCACATTCATGGAACGCTTCAAAGATGAATGCATGCAAGTTAAAGCATGTCCCGAAGTGTTGAAGATCTCTGGTTTCATGAACGGGATTAATAATCCAGAACTCATCAAGAGGTTGAATGACAAGATTCCTGAAACCTTTGATGAACTCATGAAACGCTCTCGGTCCTTCGTCCAGGGAGAAGCCGCCGCGGCGGATAGCAAAAGGAACCATTCGAACTACCGGTCACAGGAACAACCTGGGAGACAATCCAATGACCGGAGTAGTAACCGTAATAGGAGCTATCGCAGCCAGGTGAGCGGGAGGGATAATGATAGATATACCCCGCTGATCAAGACCCCAAAGGAAATACTCGCAACAGAAGGTGCGAATTTTCCAAGACCGCCGCAGATGCGCACCCCAGAGGATCGGCGTATTGGCAATGGATACTGTGATTACCACGCGCAGAAGGGCCACACCACTAACGAATGTGTCCAACTGCGCCAACTCATTGACAAGATGGTCAAAGAGGGCAGATTGGACCATCTGGTCAAGAATATCAAGGAAGGAAAGGACAAACAGAAGAGTGGCAATAAGAAAGAGACACCTAAAGACAAGCCCGACACCATTTACATGATACAATCATGGCAGCGGGTCACAAGGCAGAAGATCAGCCAGGATTTTTCACGTGGAAAGGAGATCTCTTTCCCCACCTTAACCGCGAACAACGCAGTGGTGGAACCACTCACTATAGAGATAAGCGCGGGGGGTCACGACATCCACCGCATGTATGTTGATGGTGGAGCTTCTGCTGACATCATGTATGAGCACTGTTTCAAACGATTGCGTCCTGAAATACGCAATCAGTTAATCCCGGTCAGAACAACGTTGACTGGTTTTACAGGTGAGAAGATATGGCCTATGGGGCAAATACGATTACCTGTCAGCATTGGAAACGAAGAACACTCCGCAACGGCCTGGATGGAATTCATGGTGATTAAATCTCCCTCGCCATACAATGGCATTATTGGGAGACCTGGAATATCAGCTATGCGAGCAGTGCCATCAACAACGCATGGGATGCTTAAATTCCCAGTGGAAGGTGGTATTGTTACTCTTTACAACGCCACTGTACCACATAGAGAATGCAACACGATTGCATGCGAGACGGCACCAACCCCAGAACAGCAGACAACCAGAATTCCAAATCTGAAAGTAGCAATTCACCCCGAATACCCGGAACAAGAAATATCCATCGGAGGTTCATTGTCGGACAACGGCAAAGCAACTGTATGTGCACTCCTGCAGAAGAATTTGGATATTTTCACATGGGAGCCTAAACACATGACAGGAGTACCACGCTCTGTCACAGAGCATAAACTGAGAATCCGACAGGGATACTCACCCATACGCCAGAAGAAGCGCGGCCAAGCCCCGGAGCACGCGCAAGCAATCTTGGCAGAGGTACATAAACTGGTAGAGGCAGGGATCATGCGGGAAGTTTACTACCATGACTGGCTTTCCAATCCAGTCATGGTAAAGAAGAGTGACGACAGCTGGCGAATGTGCGTAGACTTCACCGACCTTAACAAAGCATGTCCACAAGACTGCTATCCTTTACCAGAGATAGACTAGAAAATAGAGTCTCTGTGCGGATACCCATTAAAGTGCTTCCTCGACGCGTACAAGGGATATCATCAAATCCAAATGACTATGGAGGACGAGGAAAAAACGGCCTTTCACACAAGCCAAGGAGTCTACTGCTACACAAAAATGCCATTTGGCTTGAAAAATGCAGGCGCCACCTACCAGAGGTTAGTAGATAATGCTTTCAAAAAACAGGTGGGCCGCAACCTAAAGGTCTATGTTGATGACCTGGTCATAAAGAGCCATACTGAAGATGAGCTAGTGCGCGACATTGAGGAAACGTTTAAGACTCTACGAGAGATTAACATGAAGCTAAATCCGAAGAAGTGCACATTCGGCGCTACTGAAGGCATGTTCCTAGGATACCTAATCGAGCCTGACGGTATAAAACCTTGTCCAGAAAAGACAAAGGCGGTCATCGAACTTCCTTCACCGCACACGCTGAAGGAAGTACAATCTCTCAACGGAAAGCTGGCCGGCTTAAACAGGTTCTTATCCAAATCAGCAGAAAAATCACTACCTCTTTTCAAAACACTCAAGAAGTGTATCAAGAAGGGTGATTTCAGATGGACTACGGAGGCAGAAGAGGCCTTCACTCAGCTTAAACAACATCTGTCAACGCTCCCAACACTGGTCGCACCCCGACCAGGGGAAGAGCTGATCATGTATTTGTCTGCAACTGAAGGCGCAGTAAGTGCAGTGCTACTAACAGATAGGGACTCAGTACAAACCCCTATCTACTTCGTAAGCAAGGCACTCAAGAAGACGGAGATGAACTATAGAGCCATGGAAAAATTAGTTCTGGCATTGGTATTTGCTGCTAAACGGCTGCGCAGGTACTTCCAAGCACACCCAATCGCAGTAATCACGGACCAACCGATCAAGCAGATCATCTCCAAACCTGACGCATCAGGCAGACTGCAGAAGTGGAGTGTATTGCTAGGTGAGCACAACATCTCTTACAGACCACGTACCGCAATCAAAGGACAGATTCTGGCAGACTTCATCATTGAAAAGCCAGACACCGACGAGGTACCCACACCAAGTAAGAATGAACTACAAGATCCATGGATCTTGTTTACAGATGGATCCTCATGCATTGATGGCTCAGGAGCAGGCCTCATTCTCACAAATCCAGAGGGAATGGAATTCACCTACGCACTGCGCTTTGAATTCACAGCGACAAACAATGAGGCAGAGTACGAAGCCCTGCTCGCTGGACTACGCATTGCAACTCGAATGGGTGTACGTAACCTAGAGGCAAATGTGGATTCCCAACTAGTGGCCAACCACGTGTTGGGCGAATACGTGGCCAAAGAAGATAATATGATCCAGTACCTTGATAAAACCAAGACACTGATAAAAAGCTTTGATAGGTTCACTATCAAGCAAGTTCCTAGAGGGGAAAACCGCAAGGCAGATGCACTAAGCAAGATTGCCTCGACAAGCTTTGCACACCTGTCAAAGCAAGTGCTGGTGGAAACACTAAAAAGTAAGTCAATTTCGGAGATGGAAATCTCCACGATAATAGAGGAGGAAGGTCCTACATGGATGACACCGATAACGGACTTCCTAAGCAAGGGAGCGTTACCCCAAGAGTAGAAGGAAGCTCGTAGGATAAGGCGTACAGCGCAAAGATTCGAGCTGCGAGACAAAATATTGTACCGACGCTCCTTCCTGCAACCATGGCTCCGTTGTGTCGGACCCTTACAAGAAAATTACGTACTGCGAGAAATCCATGAAGGTTCATACAGTATGCACTCAGGACCACGGTCCGTTGTGGCACGCGCCATGAGATCAGGATATTACTGGCCGACCATGCACCATGACGCGCGGGACTTGATAAGGAAGTGCAACGATTGCCAAGTTCATAGACCCGTCCCGCGCCAACCACAGCACGAGCTAACACCAATAACATCACCATGGCCATTCTACAAGTGGGGTATTGACATCGCAGGCCCTTTTCCTATCGCAGCGGGTGGACTAAAATTTCTCATAGTCGCCATAGACTACTTCACCAAGTGGATCAAAGCGAAGGCTGTGGTCACAATCACTGGCAACCAGGTGAAACGCTTCGTATGGGAAAATATCGTATGCCGCTTCGGTCTCCCTGGGGAAATCATCTCGGACAACGGAAAACAATTCTGTGATAACCCTTTCAGGGGCTGGTGCGAGAAGCTTAACATTACACAACAATTCGCGTCAGTTAAACATCCACAAACCAACGGCCTAGTGGAACGAGCGAATCGAAGCTTAGGCGAAGGAATTAAGGCACGCATAGAAAAGCACAAAGGACGATGGATAGAAGAACTATCACATGTCTTGTAGGCGCACCGCACCTCCATTAAGACCAGCACGGGCGACACTCCCTTCTCTTTAGTCTATGGGACAGAAGCCGTCATACCGGCTGAGATCGGCATGCCAACTATCCGCACTGCTGAAATCAATGTGGCAACCAATGATGACGAGCGACGTATCGACTTAGATCTGCTAGAAGAAAGGCGTGAACGCGCAGCTATACGGGAAGCAAAATCAAAGTCACGAATGAAAGGATACTATGATGCTAAAGTGCGCAATGTTTCATTCAGACCAGGTGATTTTGTATACCGCGCCAATGACGCGAGCCACGCAGAAAACACAGGTAAGCTTGGACCAAAGTGGGAAGGACCCTATGAGGTTACCGAAGCAATTGGAACAGGCGCATACAAGCTCAGAGGCCTGGACGGTCGTGAACTGCCACGCACATGGAACATCTGCAACCTCAAGAGGTGATATCTATAGGAATGGCTACGGCCTAGCGCACAGACGCTCTCGCACTTTCAGTGCTCAATAAACATCTATGCATTTACTCTTTCTTTTACTTAGAATAATTGTCTTATTTACTTATTATAAAAACTTGAAAGTATCAATAAAACGCCGCGGTTTCTAGCTAACTCCGCGACATATTCCAATTTGTTATTTCCATATACTCTATGTCTTAATAACTTTCTATTTCTAGCCCACGATGGCGTGCATGCACCATAATAAACCCATGATGGTAAAAGGATAAGTTAACCTACTAAACAACTTGTTGAATAAGAGGGTTGCAAACCCATCAACACTGGATCACGTATCCTTGTTAAACACCTTATTCCCAATACATTGGAATAAGTTTTGTACACATCCTACGACGGATGCGCAACAACGCACACGTGCACGTTTAACAACTGTGGAACCAAAACACTTGATTCCTTAATTCGGTATGTACAGTACGTTGCATATCATTACACATACACGATCATGATAATACTTGGAAGTTATTTTTTAAAGTATCTTAGGATCTTCATACATGATTATGGATTTCCTGTATTCTCGCACTTGCATATACATGTAACAACGAATACGTCTTTTACGCAAAGACAATCAGATACGCATGCGCATCACGAATTGCAAAATATATTCACAAACACTTAACAAAAGAAGATTTATTTCATAACTACGAGTTATTTCCCAAAGATAGTTACAGCACAGGATACAATCTAAAAACTATGACTACGCTTCAAGGATGAACTACCCACGCGGCTAGCAGCATTCCCAACCCTATTCAGCTCCCCCAACAAATCCGCGTCTCGACGGGCCACAGTGGCAACACTCACGGGCACCCCGTCAGACCGAGGGAGGTGCGCAGCGCCGATACCACACATAACAGCCTTGCCCTTAATACCGTTCTTCTGAGCAAGCCTCGTCTCATGCGCTTCTAAAACTTGCTTCAAGAGGACCTCCCTCTCCAGGACAAAAGGATTCAAGATATCCCTGGGGCGCGCGAATATAGGAACGTGCAGTTGGGATGCATCAGGTTTAAGATAATAGTCTGGCTGTGCAACGGCTTCTCCACCGTGATGACGTGCTAGAGTCAGACCTGCAAAAATAACATCTATCGGATAGTCCTGATCACGCTCCAGTTCAGCAATCTTGGGGAGTTCCAAGTCCCTCATCTTCTTCATGGCAGCGACCAGATTATCATAAGCCTTCGCGTCATAATTAGGTACCTGCTCAACGGGTACCTTTAGAAGCTCAGCCTCATGCAGCTTCTCAATGGCTTCTGCTTTCCCACGCTCCAGCGCGCACTTAACTACATCCCCGAAGGAGTCAACGACCTCTTTCGACTCTAGGGTACTTAACGCAGCAAGACGAAGCCCATGGCTTATGAGCCATCTGCGCTCAGCAATGGTCGACAGAAGTTGAGGATATAATTCCTCGTCATACTCCAGACTTAACTTGCGCAACTTCATCTCCTGAGTTTCAAGGGCGCTTTTCACAGTAGCGCCAAAACTTTCAAGCTGGGAGGTCAGTGCGTCTTTACCATTCTCCAAATATTTCATGGCCCAATGACAGGAAGACTTATATCCCGCGGCCTCCACATGCTCTTGATTTATTTGGCACATCAGTGCCTTTTTCTCTTTAGCGAGCTTTGTAGCGTACGACCCCATAGTCTCCGCTTCACCCCTAGCACTAGCCAATTGCGCCTCCAGCAACGCAATTCGTTGGTCTTTTTCAGTACCTTGGCTAGACTCTCCCGAATACTTTGCCTTTAGCCGCGAAGCAAGTAAGACCAGATCCTCGACCAGTTGCCCCATGGGCGCATCCCCAGAGGACCCAGGCTCAGCGCTTTGGCTCCTCGGCCCAGATGATTCAGCACGAATTGGACTTGATTGGGGGGGCAACTCTGCGGATTGTTCAAACCTACAAACATGACGAGAACTTCACTGTTATTCAGTAATATCATGAGGCATTTCGGTACATAATCTTATAAGGATACTTACGCAGGAATAGATGTGTCAGGTGAGGGTGGGCGCGACGCAACATCACTAGAGGATGACTCCACGCTAAACACAACCGGGCGCTTCTTCCGAGAGGTGGCAGCGCCATCGCCACTGCGCTTCCTTTTGCGCTCCAATCCTTGACTTTCTTCTTCCTCTTCCACTTCCTCCACATGCTCCGCCGCTATGGGCACAGGTTGCACTGGAGGCGAAGGGACTGTAGAACTGGGCACACTCTGTAAAGGTGTTGCTTGGAGCGTAACAGATGAACTTTCCCCCGCCTCGCCTAGGTCCAACACTAGGGTACGCCATGTCGCCGCAGCAAGCACGGGCTCTTCTCCCTCTTTCAGTAGTCGCGTTCCCACCTCTACATCGATAGGCTTTGTCAGGTGCACAACGCTGAACAGGTCCATCTCTGCGCAACAACAAAGAAATACAAACAGTTCACGACAGGTATGACGAACAAATAGTGAACAACTTACATTAATGTAACTCAACAGGGTACGAAAGCATGAGCACCCACCCTGACCATCGGCGCTTAAGAAGATAGGAACTTCTTCTGAACTGCCAAAATAGTTGCGGCTCAGGCCAATATGCACCAAGAACTCCTCGGGGTAGGAGCTAATAGGGATGCGGTTCGCATTTATTGTTTCCGCATCCTCTGCATTATATGAACCAGGGAGGGGGCGCTCATCCTTTGGCAGTGTCCCCTTAGAGTAAAAATCAAAACGAGATGGAAAGCATGCGTCGTCAATCCAGAAAAAGGTTTCCCTCCAATTTCTGAGCGCGTCTAACTTTTCCGTATAACATTGGAGTAACCCAGGGCGCTTCGCGAAGGAAACCCACCCGTTTGACCACGTGGTGTGGTAAAGCGCGCGGAACAGGTGAATTGTGGGGTTAATGGCCAATAAGTGACAGTTCACCTCGAAATTAATTAGTTTTGCCGCACCTAGACAGTGCAGCTGGGACAAGTGTATGCGGTAATAATTCAATACATCACTTAAGAATAACGATAGGGGTATGCGCTGATTTGCGAATTCAAAGAATCGCGTGTATACCCCAATCTTCCCATCGGGGAAATCCGCTATCGACGCATTCGCAGCCGGAACTTCCGGATGAACTGCGCTGGGAATATAATAATCCGACGCAAACTGGCGAAGCTCATCCTCCGTTATGTCTGACGTAAAATTCGATAATTCCTTAACCATGGTATTGTTTACAATAAAAAACACAGGCGCAGGCGCAGTTACCTAGGGGATATTTCAGTATGAAGGCTCGGAAGTGTTTGCAGCTATGATAATGGCGGATAGCGTTTTTTTTTTACTATGTGTAGAAACGGTGAAAATGAAGTGAAGGGGTTATATAATCTTCCTCATCCACGCGATGATCGACACGTGGATACCACCAACCCTAAATATGTGGTTAGGATTGTTTGATGGGACACGGGTACAGTAACCTTTCCCCCGATTTACGAGGTGCCCGTTTTCTTGTTTCCGGCTGGATACAATGTATTAAGAGGATCTTTCTTTAAGCTTCTTTGCTACGCTTTATTTATTTTTCATGGACTACGATAATTAGTCTAGCATCCGTAGTTACGCACTGCGCATACTAGACTGGGGGGACATGATGACGTATAATCTATATCCGGGTCACGGACCTGACTAAAGTCCAATACCAACTTGGCCCGGTACGAACTGGGCTAAGCCGACTAGACGTTTGGGCTCATGAAGGCCCAAACCCGAATCTATTGATGGAATAGATATTCGATATCTTCTAAATAGGAAGATAATCATTCTCAACCGACTAAGGCGGGATACGCCGAAGGTTGAGGAACACGGAACCAACAAGGATTCCGTGCGTATATAAAGGGAATCACATCCCTCGTTTAAGGTACGACCTCAGAACCCTAATTCTCTTAAAACCCTAAACCGATTACTTACTCTCACGCCGGAGGATAATCGTGGGAGACAATCCCACGGTAAGCCTAACGGTGTCTTTTGTCTTTTAGTGCGCAGGTCTCAAGCAACAATTCTCAATTGGTACGAGAGCCGGAGCTCCAAACAAGGAGCGCCCAACTTTTGTATCAACATATATTAAGTAGAATTGTTCGATGGTTACTATTACGAATCGAAAACCACATTATTAGAGCGTGCTGATAACGAGTTGTATAACAAGGAGCCTAGTAGCACAATAAGAACAATAAGCAAGAGAATATAAGTGAGTATGGAAGAGAAAGATGTAACTTGTTATTGGTATTTCCTCACATTACATTAGGTGCCTCTATTTATAGAGAGCTTAACATGAATGGTATTAAGTACACTATTGGTTGTTACAAGATCAATCATAAATATGGAGGTTACTAATTAGGGGATATAAATGTGATGATGAATGTGTACAATCATTATAATAAACATTCATAACACTTCATGTTTAATGAATTGCTAAAATTTAATAGGATGATTTTCAAAGTATCATTAATCCACCTAACCAAAATCCATGGCCAAACAGATAAGTGGCTGCAAAGAGCATTCATACAAAAAATACATCATAAATTTATATGAAACAAAAACTAATTAAAGTAACTATAAGGTGACATTTTTTCATTATAATACGACTGATTTAAATGTCGATGAAATACGTTTAGAACTGTGGCATTCGATCATTTTCTAGGAATTCTTTTGGGAACATTTCATAGACCGAAAGTAACTAAAGAATATGAACACAAAGAATAGCACAACTTACTTGGTTTTATAGCTCATTTTTTTAAAGCAACCAACACATTGAAAGATTGATTTCAAACACCAAAAAATGATATTACCTTGAAGGTTTACACGGTGTGTTGTTCATGGCATGGTGGGAGCGTCCATGGAAAAAGTTATTACGATAGATTGACAACATTTTTTTGAGATTTCAAGATTGCATGCATAACGGAGGCGAAAATTTGCTACTCAACAGAGATGAAGAAATATATGAAGAAGAACGGGCTATGAGTGAGAAAGTCAAAAGTGTTTATAAAGCAAGATTATTTTGAACATAATTGGCTTAGGGATGACTTATAATTATGGTAATACTCGCATTACTAAAACAAAGACACAACAACGCTTGAAAAATATACGGGATAACTTTCAAGAATTAAAGTCATGCATTTAACTTATTAAAATCACTATCAAATGCACAATCAAACTATATTGTACATCAAATTATTTTAAATGACACTCCTGTTTTACAAAATTACCTTAAATGTTGGTATTATGGCAGAAATTAACACCGATCTTTCAAAAGCTATCGCAAAACCAAAATCATAGTACACGTGTCAACATGAGAATAAAAGTCATTTTAGTAAAAAATTTATGAGGGTGCTGACAAAAACTCTGTTTTATTAGTTTTAATAGATAGATTATTGTATAAGTAGATAACAGGTGCCTTCAAATGAAACTAGTCACATGATTTCATTTATGGTTTTCCTCTCCCATCACCCACCAATTCTCAATTCTATCTTTATATCTATCTGCATGTAGGTAGATAGGGAGGAAAAAAAAGATATGTAGGTACGTAGTAGCTGCGTGAAGGGTGGGGAATAGAATAAGCTAAACAGGCGAGTAGATGGGTGGAGAGTTGAAAAGCTAAGATATTATTTAATATATATATTATATAGTGCTGTAGATGGATAAGAAAACAAAGTACATTGCACTTCCATCTTATTTGGATTGAGTTGGGCCAATGTGTATGGGTTGGCCTTGAACACCGACTATATTATGCTTATATATATACACACACACATATTGCAACCCCTGTCTTAGATCTAGGGTTACAGAGATGGTTATATCCGATGTAATTGAGGCGATACTTTTACGATGTGCTGTAAAAGATCTTCTCCCAAGCAAAAGCGTTTGTAAGTCATGGTATTCTTTGATATCAAGTCCTTCTTTTGTTAAAACTCATCGTAAAGTTATGTGCAACAAAGAGGAGGAGGGCACAAAAAAAATCGATATGGATAGGTCATATTTTGATATTTCTGAATGTCGGATCGAAGTACCTCTGGAGTGGTGTTCCTACCATATGTTGAGTGTGCAAGGTTCTTGCAACGGCCTTGTATGCTTACATTCACAGAATGGACCTCGAATGTATGTAACCAATCCTGTGACTAGAGAGTTTAGAGAACTTCAACAGCCACCAAAAAGAATTCCTAAAGAGATGCAATGTTATGGCTTTGGTTATGATTCATCTACAGATGATTACAAAGTTTTTTTGGCCATCTGCCAACAAGGTAAAGCACTTGTTCAAGTATTATCTTTGAAATCTAATGTTTGGAAACCTCTTGGACAAGTCAATTATAGGTTTGATGATAGTGTGCTATCCAAGCCTGGTATCTTATTCAATGGGGCACTTCACTGGCTTTGGCTTAATCCCAATGATGTCACGAGGATGAATATATTACTTGTGTCTTTCGATTTAGCTAAAGAGGAATTTAGAGAAATTCCCCAACCGTATGACCGGAGATATGTTTGGAATTATGGTTACGAACTGGGGATCATTGAAGGCCGTCTATGCATCTTTCCTGCTCGTGACGAATATGATTACCCCTCATGTGGCATCTGGGTTATGAAAAGCTACAATTCTTGGGAACTCTTTCCAAACGATCGTGGCATGAAGGATCTTGCTATTCACTATATGCATAAGGATACCGATGAGTATAGGATAACTCCGCCACCAACTTACTTCTGTGATGATTTTACACACTCTAGTAATAAGGAACATATTCGGTCTCCTATGTTTGTGCAAACCCTTGTATCTCCTTATATTAATAATGGCGGACCAACTCACGCAATGAATAACAAGAGCCCTGCTAATGCTGGGAGTGTTCAGGTGAGCGCGCTCTCCTTATTATGTTCTTGTTTCACCATCCGTTCCTTAATACAATATATATCAATTATATGACATATATAACCTAGATTTCCCCTATTCATGAAAATAGACCATATCTCTCATTGTGTTATATTCTTGTACATTGTTTTATTATTTGTATTTCTAATCAAATCACCCATCGAAGCTCTAATAGTCGACGGCTTGACGATATGGGGGTAGACCAAAACTTATGTGGGAGGATAAACCTTAGATACACGATTGCGTGGAGAGGTATGATTAGCATATGCTTATTTGAGACTATATGGGGTAGTTTTTGCGTTTAGGCTTTATAGGTTCCCTTAGTATCCTTGTCACTTGCGTTATAGATCTAGAGTTCCATAACAAGCCTCCTTTAGGCTTTTGGTGTTAAGTTGCCTCTCTTATGCCTTTTGCCTTGCCCTTGACTTAGGTCCCCTTTGCGTTGCCCTGCTGTGATCTTAGTGCACCCTTAGGTCTAGGTTTTTTTTTGTTGCTTGTAGCCCGGGCCTTTTGTTTAGGCGCCCTTCCCTTTTGTGCTTATGCGCCTATGATTTTTGCCTGTTATGTTATGCTCGTGCCCCGTTGTCTCTATAGCGCTTTATCCTTTCTTTGTTTTGTGTTCCCTTGCGGTGTATGCTTTATAAGTTTTTGTGGAGTACTTTTTTTTTACTCGCCTATTGGCTTTGTATGCTTGTAATGTTTGTTTTTCTGTCTTTTGTTCCCTTGTCTTCTTATCCTTGCTTTTCTCACTTCCACACATGCACATATATCTTCTTTCAACAGCATACTTTCACTTGCTGGCGACACTTTAACTTGCCGGAGGTCTTCGTGAAAGCAGTTTCTCTACTTTTGAGTTTATTCGAGGGTATGGGTTTGTCTACATTTTAAACCCCCCCTTTCTCTTTCAATACCTCGCCCTGGCGGGATTGGCTTTGTTGTTGTTGTTGGATGCCTCATCAAATAAGCACTTTATTAGTGCTCGCTCTAGGACTGCCAGTGAGTCGGATCTTGATCCAGATTCAATCAGACTAGCCCCATTTATTTGACCCAACGGGGCAAAAAAAATATGATCCATCGACCCAATTATAGACCCAACAGGTCGATTCATTTAGTCTGATCATTGCGTGGGTCGACCCATTAAAAAGTTATATTTTATAACTTGTTTTTTTATCTAGATTGCTTTTGCTACTTCTCCTTACGAAAGATATAAATGACAGTTTTTTGCTATCGTGTATGATCTTTATGCAACTTTCGTGTGTATTGTGTAAGCGTGTTCGCAGTAACATAATAGATGGTCATTATTAGTTCATTACATACCACACTAGCAAATTCCGCTTAAAAATTTGTTCCAACAGCTAGGTGTACCAAAAATGTTCCCAGTAGGCTAAGTCATAGTTACATTACAAACATACCATTACTCCCTTTTGCACATCTAGCAAGATAAAATATATAAATGAAAATAAGTACACTACTTTCTTTAATAAACAATGACCGCATTAGTAACTAATGAAAAAAAATTAGAAAATTTTAGTTGTGGTGTGTGTAGACATGTAACTTTAGTTTAGAAACAGTCAACAAACACACAAAAAAGTGATTTAAGTTTAAACTTGTAAATGTGAGACCACAATTGAATGGGTTGATCTGGATCATTATCCATCTCTTTAAGATAGTTGGATCGTAGGTCGGATCATGATCCATCAACTTGGATTATGGGTCTGGTCATTAGTTCATTACATACCACACTAGCAAATACCACTTAAATATTTGTTCCAACAGCTAGGTGTACCAAAAAATGTTCCCAGTAGTCCAAGTCATAGTTACATTACAAACATCATTACTCCCTTTTGCACATCCAGTAAGATACAAAATAAAAATGAAAATAAGTCCACTACTGTCTTTTATAAACAACGATCGTATTAGTAACCAATGAAAAAAGTCAGAATAATGAAGTTGTGGTGTGTGTAGACATGTAACTTTAGATCGCACGTTAAGTTTAGAAACACAGTCAAAACAAACAAAAAAGTGTTAAAACTATAAATGTGAGACTATAATTAAATGGGTTGATCTAGATCATGATCCATCTATTTAAGTTAGTTGGATCGTAGGTCTGATCATGATTCATCAACTTGGATCATGGGTCAGATCAAGATTCATTTAGTTAGATCACTGATGGGTCGGGTCTTGATCTGACCCAAATCTGATCCATTGACAGCCCTAGCTCTCTTTTGTATAGCTCTGCTCCCTTTTACAACAAGCAACGGGTGTTCTGAAAATCCAGATATCAAGGTTGAGATCAGAATGAAAGAAAGTGTAAAAGGTGAAAATCAGGGGTATTTTCAGGACAACGTTGAAAAAGGGATGTGTCAAATTTGAGAGAGCGTACATTATGAAGTCTCTTTTTGTGAGAGGGTACATTATGAGGCGTATGCTGTCTAATCTCCCATTGTAATTTGGCCTTAGTTCCCAATCATTTTATTATATATCCTTCGCCAAGGTTGTTGAGCGAGGCGATTACTAGAAGTTCAATAAATTTTCCGAACACGCAGAAATAAGACTCTCGATTCTAGTATTACAGGTCCATTCTAAGCTAGTCCACTATTACCAATAGGAAGTAGAGGAAAAGAAGCACTACACCCAAAAATCAACAACACAATAACTTTGTTAAAAATTTTCCTTTTCTTTAGCAGGCTCGGGATATAATTGTCCTTTATTTTGAGAGTTTTACCAAATTTGGAATTCATTATTTATTTAATCTCTTTTATAGAATTCCGAATTTAATTGAAGCAAAAGAAAAGAGATTGAGGAAGTTTATAGCATGGAAGACAAGGAAGAAGAGAACAAGTCAAGCCTTCTGGAAGTAGGGGACAAGTCAAGGAATCAATATTTGAACTAGAAGAGTCGTGATTGATACTATGTTCCCTTTGTGTTCTGTATTATGTATTATTATTTATTTATTTTTTTGAAAACTTTCTGTGTCCAACTCATTTCAGACTGATATCTGATGATATCATTGTGTTTCGATTTTTTACTTCTAGAAATGTTGTGTAATGTTAATTTAAGTGGTTCGGACTTGATTTAACTTTTTGCAATTTTAGAAAGTGATTGTAAGTCTGGTAACCCCTTAGATTGAGTTAGCAGATGGGTGTAAGAACAGTTTCAGATGACAATATCATTAAAATTGTTAGACTTGCAACATAAAAAAAAAAAAGTGTATTGAATAGATGATATCATGAAAATGTGTATCCAGAGCAAGAACAAACTAATTTTAGAGTTTATAACACAGGCTTATATTACCGAAAATAGAAAGGCTCGTCTGCATTCAATTACAAAGGTGCAAAATTTGGCTTCATGATCAAGTCTACTGAAGCCTCCAAATAAAGAATGAGCAGAGTACTCTAGGTCGAAACACCAAAAGTGATCATGTTTATAATTATCGGTGATGCATATAAACTTATATACGAAGAATATTTACATTTGTTAATACGCAAGAATGTCATTTTTTTTTTCTTCAGGATGCAGATGCAGCAGACCAATGGATTCATTTATATACAAGACTTACTTTCTAATTTTACGGGGTGTTTCGGTAAGCTTAATGTAAGTGCTTATTAGCTTATTGTATTTTGGCATAATATATAAGAGATTGTGTTATTTGCCTATACTCAAATAAAGACTAGTCACCGGTATAAGCTTTTGTAATATGTGTCTTTGACCGCTCATCCGATTATAAGACAGGCTTATATTACTGAAAAATAGAAAGGCTCGTGTGCATTCACTTACAAAGGTGCAAAATTTGGCGTCATGATCAAGTCTACTGAAGTCTCCAAATAAAGAATGATGAGAGTACTCTAGGTCGAAACACCAAAAGTGATCAAATTTATAATTATTGGGGATGCATATAAACTCATATACAAAGAACTATTTACATTTGTTAATAAACAAGAATGTAATTTTTTTTTTCAGGATGCAGATGCAGCAGACCAATGGATTCATTTATATACAAGACTGACTTTCTAATTTTACGGTGTGTTTTGGTAAGCTTAATGTACGTGCTTATTAGCTTGCTCAACTTGGGCACAAAGTAGCCTGGAAGGGTCTAGAATTAGAGTGGGAAGGAGGCCAAAGTCGGTTAATACCAGGTTGGAGGCTTAAATAATGAAGTTTTGGTGAAACCGCAACATCCAGCCGATCGGCACAATGTGTAACAATTCACATTTTTAGTTTATTATTCATTCTCGTATTTTTACTATTCACTTTTACTATTCATTCCCGAAATATTTTCCATTTAATCATGACAAAAAAGTTAATACTCGACGGGTCGTCCTGACGACATACGTAGAATCCACCCAGAACCAGTTTCGCAAAACCATGTCTGAGATTTTCATTTCGGTTTAAACGACATTTGAGCATCCCGATATGTCTTTACGACATTTTAAACAAAAGAAATATGTGTTTTGCACATAGTACAATATTTTCACAAGTTTTGGAATTTTATGTTTTCAGATTTATGCGTAACGCGTTTTAAACTCCCAGTTTTAGACCTAAGGTGTATTTAACACAAACCGACACCAGACAAGGCCCAGTCTAGACATTAGAATCCTTTTAGGTTCATAAAAATTATATTAGAAAAGTGGCATTTAACTTTTTCTATTTCACGTAAAATTCGTACGTTTTGGTTTTACGTGTTTTCAACCTACGTTTCTTAGTTTTAACAGCGTTTACGCACTCCGTTGAACTTATCACCCATATAATATACTTAGATAGAGTATATTGATAAGTTCTAAAATTTCTTAGAAGTTTTATATTTTTTAAAATACCCGGTTTTAAGTTTTGCGATTTAATTACTTAACGATAGCGATTACCGGGACAAAACTGACTTCGTAAAAGCAAGATAATGCAAGAAACTCATCTAGTCATCCAAGATAGAGATTTGGTCGACATATATGAGTGATTCACCAAGACACATGGTGTCTTGGTGATAAATCAAGGGTAAGATGCATACATGTGTAAAACTTCTTATGTAAGCTTGTAAAATATCTTAGGAACTAACCTCTTCTTGTTGCTATAAGACTAAGTTCATTTTTCCTTCCTTCTCCTCACCAAAAATAGGCCATCCATCAATTCCATAGCTTCTTCATCTTTGATTATTCAAGTTACAAAGTTCATATCAATTCTAAAGCTCTTGTTAAGCTTTACTTGATCCAAGTTCTAGTTTCTTCATTCTTTTGGTGAATTACAAGCTACACAAGGTGATTAGGAAGATTAGAAGTATTGTTTCAAGTATTCTAAGAAGATTAGATCATGATTTTCAAGAGTTGTGGAAGCTAAGGTTCCTAGTTCTTGTTCTAGTTCCTTAATCCTTGATTTCCCTTTTTAGAAAGGCCAAAAGTTGTAAGACTAAAACATGATCATCATTTTCATTTATATGCTTTTCATGCTTGTTATTTCATGATATATATGTTAGTATATTGATGATGTTGTAAAAAAAATCATAAAACAAGTAAATATGTAAGAAACTAGCTTATAATTTCAAGTAAAAACTTATATTTATAAACTAGTAAATCATGTGTATTATGCTAGTTATTGTCATCAATTTTATGAATCTAAGACCTTAAATATATCCATTTGAGTATAGAGAAACTAAAAACAAGAACCTAGCTTTTTGAATCGCCTAAAACGGGCTTGTGAATCCAAAGTTACGCCAAGTTATAGATTTCTAAAGCAAATTGGTCAAATGTTTAAAAAGCTTGTTGTGACGATTTTGAAACGATATTTTGAGGCCCTTATGGTCCGAATCATGAAAAACTTAAAACACGAAAGTTGTATGAAATGATGTTTTTCATCTAGAATCGCGTGATTTTAACCAGAAAATGAATTATGAGGGCTACTTTTTATCAAAACTTAAGCGGACTGTTTTGGCGCAAAAGTTATATTTACAAATGATAAGTAGTAGTAAACCAAGTTTTTATTCAAACCTAGTGATATATAAAACCTAGCATATCTTATGAGATTGTAACATACCACATACACTTATGGCTTATTTGGTTTTGCTAAAAGCGACTAGCTAAGTCAATAAGAAAATTCCAACTGCTAACACAGACGCACCCTTATTCATTTTGACCCGGGTCTTGTAGTGGATTTGTTAACTTATGGCTTATTTGGTTTTGCTAAAAGCGACTAGCTTCTTTTGGGTACGATTTTGGTCCCGGGTCGAAATGAATAAGGGTGCATCTGTGTTAGCAGTTAGATTAGGGTGCGTTTTTTTTGCTTATGCGCTTAAGCCCAAAAAGAGTGTGTTTGGTTATAGGTTTGGGCCGAAGCCCACATATGTTTAATAGGTTGTGTTTGGTTTTTGTTTAACAAATATTTATACTTGATTTTCATTTTATAAATATGATATGAGCTGTCAAATAAGTTTTATTATTTTTAGGGTGGCATTATATTTTACCATCACTTGACTAACTTTATTTATTGGTTTGAGCTCATTGGTGAAAGTTTCGGTTACTTTTGGGATTTGTCATTGGAAAATTGGACTTAATACTTGACACTTGGATTTTGGACTCGGATGATGCATAATGAATTATAAATATTGGACTGAGACTTATCATTTGGAGTTATATCGCATTGATACTATTAGACATTGGAATTATTGGAATTTTTGGGACTTGCGACAATATAATATATTAGACTCGAAATGAATTTAATATATTAGACACGAAACGGATACAAAATATTCAATAAATCCAAAATCAATAATTACGCGAATGATAACGAAACATAAAAACTGGTAGAATATTGTAATTAAAATTTGGTTTATTCAAAAGTCACGATGACTTGGTAGCATTATATAAAAGGGCGCGTCATGCCCAAGTTTTATGAAAACATTTTAAATTTATACTTTATATCAAGATTCTTTTATAAGACGCAACAAAGACAAAACGTATAGTTTTTATTAAATAATAAAACCTTTATTATTTGATTTACTAATTTGAAGTTTTCTTATGAAACTTAAGTGACTTTTCCATATCTATTAAAATGATTTTTCTAAATTATTGGGGATTATTGGGTAAATACTGAAACTTACCATTGACTTATTCTTTTCTTATCCTCCCTACTAATTTTTCCCTTGTTCCCTTTTCCTTTATTTTCATTTCTAGTTTATTCTTTCATTTATCCTTCTTTGGCGTGAGTTGTATTTAGAGTCAATGTTTTCTTACCACCACACGAACTTCGATACGAAACTTTTTACAAACAATGATGCGAGTCATCCACGAAAACTTAAATGTGTTATCTTTTGAAAACTTGTGTACATTATACTATTTTCCGAGATATATTCTTAGACAAACAGTAAGGTTGTGTCGTTCGTGTACCGTTGTGCCTTGCTTCTTGACATTGTTTACGTTACCCGAGTTATTGTTCATTGCTATCTTCTAAGGTGAGTCCTCGTAACCCCACTTTTTTTTACATGTTTTTACTTGGGGTGAAAATGGTACAACTGTTTGAATGATTTTTGGACATTATGTGTAGTAGTGATTGATATATGTTGCCTGATAATGTGATTGGTTATATGCTCTCTTGTAGTAGAGACATGTTGTGTGGTTTGATATGCGCAACTGTTTAACTCCATTTTGGAGCCGAAACTTTGACAGTATAACTTTTGGGAGGTAGCACCCGATATAACTTTTAGGAAGTGGCACCCAATATAATGTTTGGGAAGTAGAGCCCAGTATATGTGGATCTTTTATGAGTGATTCTAGCATGAGGTTCAGTTGTTGCAAGTTTGTGGTTCATTAAGTGCTTACATATCGATATCTTGCTCACTATCGTCCTGCGCTATATTATTCACAACTTCGTGGTTTAACTTTCAAACTTACGAGCTCACCAACATTATTTTGACGTTTTCTAGTACCATTTTCAGGTGGTCATTATTAAGGTATTTGAAGGCACTTTCTTTGGATTCAGAATATAGATATTTTGGTTTCAAGACGACAAGCTTTCAAAAGAAACATGTTTCACTTTCAAATTTTAGCCGATGAATGTTTTGTAAACTATTGTTGTAATAATTATAAGGTATGGATCTATGATGTTATGCAATGTGCCTTTCTCAGTTACACCTCGTGCCTCCGCCTCTGATGGGGTGTGACACATTGGTGTCAGAGCCTGAGGTTATAAAGAATACCGGTTTTTCTAAAATAAAAACCTCAACTATAACCAAACTAAAGTTTTTATAAAACCCCAAACATGGTATGAGTCGATTAGCCCAAGCATTCCATCATTTTTCCTAAATTACGCATAGCCTGATCAACTATGCCTAATTCAGGAGAGATCTTGGGATGATGGGGGTAGTTACCTTAGATCGTGTTTGGTTGGAGTCGGAGTCTAGATCACCTAAAAATGCATTGGTCTATGTGTGTGCATCTGCCTTATGTGTTATGTGTATCAGTGGTTATGCTGCTTTGCCTTCTTTGTGCTGAAGGTTTTAGCTTCTGGGACAATATTTGAGCTTGCAATTGCGTACTAAAGTCCTTTGATTTGATTTGATACTGTGTGATTTGATCCGACATGTTATGATGTGATTTGAGTTGAGTTGATATGATATGGTTTGATTTGAATTGGATTAGAGTATTTTTCTTACCATTCCCTATACTCGTGCATTGATATTATTTATCTCTATGCGCAAACAAAACTCACACTATATATTTTCCTAAATATATATTGATACGTTATTTTGAAAACGTTATTTCGGTACTATTTCGGATACGTTATTTTGGATACTCTATACAATTTTAAAAGGTTAACATTGGTTTCACTATTTTGAAAATGTATTATATTGATATGCTATCTTGAGAACTGTTTTGAGACATATTAATTTGGAAACACTATTTTGAGAATTTGTTTATCATCAAAGACGTTAAGCCTTTTAACGACACTTAATTTAATTTCATGACAGTTCTTGTTTGATGAGTTGTGAAATTAAGTTAGGTTCAAGTCGTTACTCGGTTTAATGTTATAGGTGGTTGATAGTTTGGTACTATTTGAAAACTATTTTGGATACATGATTTCTCTGGTATTGCCTTATGTCATCAATTCACATGCCTTGTCTCCCCCTACCCTCTATATTGTTGAAAGCCTGAATACACCGCATTATGAGCCGATGAGTCAGATGACATCAATAGTTGCCTTAGGAAGCAACCCATCAATAAAAATGGACGCATTTATCGTTTAGTCGTATGATTAGGACCTTGGAGACTACAAGTGATATAATATGACTCATGAGATGAAGTGACCTTCAACTTGTTAATTGCATTGTTTGTGTTGACCATGATAGCGATGTTCGCCCTAGTGTTCGTGTTCCGGAGATGGTAATGATTTAGATAATTCGAATTCTGTGGATCCAAATTTTTGTACAAATTTGTGAACTTTATAAATTATGATGAACTTGTAATCCTCATTAATCGAATTGTGTTATAATGTTTCTTCAAAACAAAATTTGGTTGATAGTCGAAATCGTTTTAAAATGTTTTAAAATAAATTTGTGATTCTAAAGGTTGGATTATTTTAGTATAAAAATTGTCTCAGATGTTTGTCCAAACGTCAATTTTCTTGAAAATCGAAAATCCAAACCATATATGAAAAATCGCTATTTCAAGTTACAAATTTTTGCAGACATATCTTTTCATGTGACTAAAACCATCGAAAAAGTTCAAACAAGGTTGCTCCAAAATACATTTATGGTCAAAATTTTATAATGTCTTACTCAAATAAATGTTGCTAACAATTTCAAAAACCATGCCTCCAAGTGGGAACACGCACCATTCATGGACAAGCCTTGAGAACAATCACAACTCCTACTTAGTATGCGACCTTAGAAATGAATCGAACACCTATGTTCAAGACTGTCAGTAGCAGTGTGCCGTGCCTTGACACTATTCCTTCGAAGTACAACTTTCCTACTCATCCCAGAAGATAAGACTCTCGTGATGATTGAAGCAAGTTGGATTAAACAGTCAGTGTGAAATTACTTAAGAGAATACTTGACTTTTCGGAGTCCTAGATAACTTAGTCACATTAGAACATGACTTTGTCCTTACATTTGGATATCAGGAAGTTGCACCGGACCATAAAATCTTTGGCTTTCACTTGTAACAAGACCAACATCTCTCGACGTAGTATCCTCTTGACAACAATTTCGACTTATCATACATCCTGGCTCTGCCTAAACGAATTAAGCACTTAGACTTATGAGCCTTATCTCAAAATACTCTCCAAAAATTCCAAATCGTTGGCATCACACTCTGTCCTTTGGACTTTTTGGTTTGTAGATCAATATCGTCAGGTAGTAGTATATGCTTAATGACGTGCCTATCTTTAACGTTCGCATGCCAATCTTCCTTAAAAAGTTCTTTGCTCACTCAGAGGTTACTCATTACGACTACTCATATTGATCGGACACCATTGAAATTCTACTTCCTTATCGGACGACGACGCCAACGAACTTCTTTTACGTTGCGATTCTTATAAAATTTCTTCAAAAGACTCTACGATAAATTTTCAAAGTTCATGATAACGCTACACGCGTCGTTTGGGGTCAAAGGAACTTCCTTTTCGTCGAGCAAGTTTTTCAACACCCTAGGCAGTGAACCTAATCGTTGTAGTGTAGTATTAGGGTAAGCCTCGGGAATTGATACCGTTCTCTAGGGGAATATGAATGCGAGTGAGAAATTACTACGCTAAGGTTGGGGTTGAGGAAGATTATTTTTTTTTATCTTTTTTATGTTTTTTTAGAAAATAAAAAAGTACGAATCTCGGGGTATTGGATTTGGGGGGTTGGTATTTCTACCGATTACTCTACTTATCTAATTATCTAATGTAGTGGTGTGTGTAGTCTATGTCTAATATTGTGTGCTCGAATGATGATTTAAAGATGTGTTTACTTAGGTTTTATTACTCCTTAATTATCTCCTATTGATGGTTGAATTGTCACGTCCTTATTCTTAATCGCGTTGTGTGTCTAAGGTCGTAGGGTATGCGTTTATCCCTAACTCTTTGAAACTACCAAAGGTTATCGCCTACAAAATCTCTAGGATTTATAAACTTAACTCTAAGGTACTCTTCGGATGGTTTAGCCTACAATGACTCTAGGTACTATAAGCTAAGGTTCAACAAAGATTAATCAAGCATTAACTACACAACGGATGATCTATCGCAATACTAGATCATTAACAATTAATATAAGAGAAAACCAATCAATATTCAATAATAAAGTTTCATATCTCCTAAGCAAACACACAAGTAAATTAGCCGGACATGGGAAACATGCAAGCATACACACAAGTAATTGAAGACATAATTGAATTAATGAAGTAAAACACTTATCTTGATGTAAGATAGGGTATGAAACCCTAAAATACTATACAAGACAGCCTTGGTTCGGTTTAGGTTTTTACTCCAAAAACCTACACACTGAAAACTAAAAAATTTAGATTCTATATATAAGATTACATATGCGACGGCGTCACCCTTTGATTTGTGACGCCATCGGGTCGCCATCATTAGGGTTTCGTCTAGGCCACATTAGTCTTGCGACGGCGTCACCTTATGCTTGTGACGCCGTCCCCTTCAGTCTCTGACGTCGTCTGGATCAAATCTAGGCCGTCTGAGTTGCGACGACCTACTCTTTTAAAACCTGAAGCCGTCACTTGTAAATAAGCAATTTGGCTACTGAGCAGTCACAAAAGTGGTCCGACGGCGTTGCTATTTGTGCCTAACGCCGTCCCCTTCAGTTCCAGCAGCCTGAGTGTCTCGATTCTTGACTTTGGCCATTTCTTCGTATATTCGCGCCTTTTCGTCCGAATAAGTGTCATTCCAGCATTTTGCCTTCGAGATACCTAAAAAGTGAAAAGGAACGATATTAAGTAATAACGGATACAAAAGTGATCAAATAAGGGCTTAAATGACCCCTCAAAAAGGTACATTTTAAAACCTTATCAAATATCCCTATCCTTGGTATTTGCTTGTCCTCAAGCAAATGTGCTTTTAGCCAATAAATTTATAAGTTAGGGGTCATGAAGCATTGGTTTAGAACAATCCACAACACATATAAGCCCCGCAAAAGTCATAACAAGCAAGGAAATTACATACTAGCACCTCACATGGGGTGTTTGGATACTCACATCTCTCGGGTGTATATGAAATATAACAAGTTGGAAATGGAAGATAAACACTCATTAACCGGTCCTAGTACATAGATTACCATAGGCTTGAGACTAGATCAAACCTCCATCGCTTTGGCGTAAGCACCTAGGAAAGACTATCAAAGAAGTCTTTTAAAGAGTTGTAATGTTAGGCTTACGGTAGGGAAAAGGGTTTGGTAGGATAGGCTATTTAGTGGTGGCAAGTCAAAAATCTTTATGTTACAAGCATGCGAAGAATGGCGTTGCTAAGCCAAGACTCGACACTCTAGACTCTAGATAACTAAAACAAACAAACATAAATTAATGATAGATGTAGGATGGCAGCCCGTATGTTTTTTTTTTTTTTTTTTTTTTTTCGATTTTTTTTCTTCATACACTTTTACTCTACCATCATCTACGATAACATCAAAATGATAGGAATTTATAGGCACATCCCTACACTTGAGTTTTTATTACTCTAACACTAATTTGACCCGAATTGAAAAGATCAAAACACTTGGAGTACATTATTACGCAAATAAATGGAATTTGAATTTAACGTTCCCTTCCCATCATTCTCATAAACTTTAACTTTTCCCATGAGTCCCAATCGTCCCAAAAACTGTGTACAAAGGATATGACTCGACTTAGCAACTTATGCAAGCAACTAGATAATTGAACTAAGGGTTTAGTGTGATAACAATAATGCACTAAAAGTGAGTGCATACAAGGTAGGCTAAGGTGATTTGGGTGTACATTTGGGGGTGGGGTGTAAACAATGCTCTTCATTGATATTCCGAAAAACCGAAACATCACGTGAACCGCGAAAAGGATAGGCTCTGAGGGGTTAACTAGGGGGTATCGTGTACTAAAGATGAGTACAACGCAAAGGTGTGGGGGAATTACTCAACTGATGTGGAAGAAGTAATTATATTACGGGTATCAAACAAGGGTTATCCTAATGCCTCTTATCATTTAGTTATTCCTAACTACACAAGTGTAGTCTTACTAGCGATCTCGGGATGCATCACAAACAAGTTCTAGAATCCATTATACTACTGGTTCACACACTAAGCATTAAAGATGAATGCTTTAATTCCTACTAATCTAAGGGCGATCCTCACATTTTAGGTGGAATTTAAGTGGTAAAAGGTTTTTTGTGCTAGTCATATAACTTCCTATCCATGAGACGCTTTTGTTAAGACTAATGGCCCACTCCTATATGTCATGAAAAATTTTAAATTTGGTGCCAAAATTACCCTAACCGACATTTTCTCATGGTTTATTACACAAATGCCATTGGACAAAGCAAATAATCAAGGATAAGCATAGTTTCAAAGTTCCCGTTTTATTTTTCCTCCCTACACTTAAACTGAACATTGTCCCCAATGTTCCCCGAAAGTATCAAAGTTATGATAATGGAAGGTAATAAAAGATGAAAGAAACTAGTACTCCCCTGATTAGCTCGGTAGGATCCGTGTAAAGTGGTGGTTACATATTTTTTTCAAGAAGAACGTTTGCGTGAAAAGCTCCTTCTCATCTTATGTATCTTCTTCTTGGTAAATTAAACCTGCACACTTGAAGAAAACAAACGAAACCTTCGCGTAAAATTGGCGGTAATAATATATATAGGACTCTACTAAACTAGGATATAATGCTTGTGGAATGGATATTTACAGAATTTATGGAAAATTAAGACCCAGGAAATTCTAAAAAATTATAAGTAGCTCAGAAAACGAGAAAAAGTAATCGGTTGTTTTTGCTCCTTCCTGACGCCGTCAGGTTATCTTGACAAAAACTGGTCTGCGATTTTCTGAAAAAAATTCTGGAAAATTTACATCTTTAGAATCTGGAAAAAGTTCCTGCAAAACATCTATTATGACTCGATACAAGCATTTGACTCGAACAAACACACATGTATATCTTTTAATTAATTGAAATTCTCATGTTTACGTTTCTTTTGAAAACGTGTGTAATCCTCCTTACACGTATCCCTTATGTAAAATACCTTTATATGTAATTAAGACGAGGTTAAAAATAAAATAAAGCATTTTTACAAATTTAAACATGAGAATACACAATCAATAAAAGATATATGACACAAACAAGCAAACAATTAGGCATGGGTTGCCTCCCATGAAGCTCTTTTCTTTATTTATGAGTCTTGTAGATAGACTCGTAGTCGTGCCCCTACGTGGTCTCGTGCACGCTTACGTGCCTATACCTAAGTCATTCCAATGTTCTCTCATTCTTTTTGTAATCATCTCCTAACTCTAAGCATTTTTTGTAATACCTCTTAGTTTTCTCATATGGGTACCTAAGTCCACTTTGTTTATCCCTTTCACTAAGAAATGGAATAGGGGTCATTCTATTACACGCCTCAATATCCTTGTGTTTAAACCTAGGATGAGCACGTGGCATTTGGTAGATAAAGTCTTCTACTTTATCAGAGAATGTAATTAGACCATCAATCATCCGTTCATTCAACCTAGCCATTCTCTTGAAAGGTTTTCCAAAAATTACTTGAGTGAGGTCCTTATCAATAAATTCGCCTAAGTTTTCTAAGACCATGAACTCTACCAATTAAGCAAAACTTCCAACAAACACATGCAAATGAGTGACTGCTTCAACAACATTGTTCCCTTGATAAGTTAACTCATTGACTTTGATTTTATTGTATAGGTTCCTTGAGATTAAGTTTAAAGGCAAGAACGAATTCAAGTAAGCATCGAACCCTTCTAATCCTATTTTGCAAGGGAATTGCATGTTAAAGGGACCATCTTTCTCAATTCTACACCTAGGGTCAAAACACTGGGAGGGGTCTCCTTCCATTTCAAAACTAACTTCATCAATGACCTCCCCGTTGTCAAGTGCTTCACTATAATCAAATTCCTCATCGGAATCTGAGTCATAGAAAGGACTTTGTTGTTGCCAATTTATCTCATTATGCCCTAGGTGATTTCCAAAGTGGTGAACGGGTGAAGGGTTTTGTGGGATTGCGTTCTCAATTTCGGGATTGGGAACGGGTAGCGTGAAGAATCTTCGGCGGAAGACACGTATCATGGTGAGTGATAGGTTTTACGAATAAAGGTCACGAAGAAGGGGGATAGACTACGAGAAAGCTAAAAATGGGAAAAATTTTACTTGATAGGAATCAAGCAAAGAAACCTAAACGAGGTGGACTCCTAACTAGCTATTCTATTCCCCGGCAGCGGCGCCAAAAACTTGATAACGCTACACGCGTCGTTCGGGGTCAAAGGAACTTCCTTTTCATCGAGCAAGTTTTTCAACACCCTAGGCAGTAAACCTAATCGTTGTAGTGTAGTATTAGGGTAAGCCTCGGGAATTGATATCGTTCTCTAGGGGAATAGGAATGCTAGTGAGAAATTACTACGCTAAGGTTGGGGTTGAGGAAGATTATTTTTTTATCTTTTTTATGTTTTTTTAGAAAATGGAAAGGTACGAATCTCGGGGTATTGGATTTGGGGGGTTGGTATTTCTACCGATTACTCTACTTATCTAATTTATCTAATATAGTGGTGTATGTAGTCTATGTCTAATTATTGTGTGCTCCTATGATGATTTAAAGATGTGTTTACTTAGGTTTTATTACTCCTTAATTATCTCCTATTGACGGTTGAATTGTCACGTCCTTATTCTTAATCGTGTTGTGTGTCTAAGGTCGTAGGGTATGCGTTTATCCCTAACTCTTTGAAACTACCAAAGGTTATCGCCTGCAAAATCTCTAGGATTTATAAACTTAACTCTAAGGTACTCTTCGGATGGTTTAGCCTACAATGACTCTAGGTACTATAAGCTAAGGTTCAACAAAAGATTAATCAAGCATTAACTACACAACGGATGATCTATCGCAATACTAGATCATTAACAATTAAAATAAGAGACAACCAATCAATATTCAATAATTAAGTTTCATATCTCCTAAGCAAACACATAAGTAAATTAGCCAGACATGGGAAACATGCAAGCATACACACAAGTAATTGAAGACATAATTAAATTAATGAAGTAAAACACTTATCTTGATGTAAGATAGGGTATGAAACCCTAAAATACTGTACAAGACAGCCTTGGTTCGGTTTAGGTTTTTACTCCAAAAGACTACACACTGAAAACTAAAAAATTCGGATTCTATATATAAGATTACATATGCGACGGCGTCACCCTTTGATTTGTGACGCCGTCGGGTCGCCATCATTAGGGTTTCATCTTGGCCACGTTAGTCTTGCGACGGCGTCACCTTATGCTTGTGACGCCGTCCCCTTCAGTCTCTGACGTCGTCTGGATCAAATCTAGGCCGTCTGAGTTACGACGACCTACTCTTTTAAAACCTGAAGCCGTCACTTGTAAATAAGCAATTTGGCTACTGAGCCATCACAAAAGTGGTCCGACGGCGTCGCTATTTGTGCCTGACGCCGTCCCCTTCAGTTCCAGCAGCCTGAGTGTCTCGATTCTTGACTTTGGCTATTTTCTTCGTATATTCGTGCCTTTTCGTCCGAATAAGTGTCATTCCAGCATTTTACCTTCAAGATACCTAAAAATTGAAAAGGAATGATATTAAGTAATAACGGATACAAAAGTAATCAAATAAGGGCTTAAATGACCCCTCAAAAAGGTACATTTTAAAACCTTATCAGTTCACGTTCTATATGTACACTCTTGTGTTTTAATCTATGCTCTCATGTATTTTCGTGATACTCATCGACGACTTAGAACCAACATTACTTCTCTTTTGTTTTGCTCTTTAAATCGACGTATGCCGATGCACACGTGATGTGTATTTATCTTCGTCACGTTTTGAACTGATTTTATTCTTAGTCATCACCTCCGACAAATTACTCGGCTAGCTTTATCATACTCATTTTTCTACTATATGATGCCCCCTCTCTCCATGGTGAAGCATCCATTTTTATTTCTTCAATCTTCATAGACGGAAATCATTCTTTAATTCAGAGGTGTTGTCTTAATAATTTTTCAATCACGTATTTCCACTTCGTTATTACCAAACCTAAGACTCGACATCATATTTTTAGGTTGTACATAGACGTTTTCCCGGCTTATCCATCGATTTTGTCATATCCTTAATATCATCTACTTACGGTGAGTTCATAGCCCCACTTTTAAATCGTTTAATTGTTTTACAAACCCTTGGGGGAGATACATGCTATTTATTTTAACCGAACACAATGATTTGAAACTGTATGCTATATCCGAATGTTTTATTGAATACTAAGTACCGCTATTGCCAAAATTAAGTCCCTACCTTCATGAATCATTAATCACAAGTGAGTGAATGCGAATAATGTGATAGGCCTATTGGGATTGACGAATCCCGTTTGTTTGACCAGGTCCAGCAAATAAACGCACTATATTTGAGGACTCTAGGTATAATTGGCAAATTACCTATTATTATATATCAATTTCTATTGATTCACTGTTAATATTTTGGTTGTCATGAGCTTAGTGTAATAATAACTGTTTTGTTTTCCAACCATGGGTAAATATTAACCCACACTGAAAATATTGTGTTCAAACTGTAAACCTATGGATTTCACTCAACATTTGTGTTGATTGTTTTAAGCATGTTTTATCTCAGGTCCATAAGACACGAGGCTGGAAAGGATGGCAAGGAGGAGCACGAACATTTAGAAGGTTATAAAGTTTATTATCATTCAAAAAAATTTCTATTATGCAAACCGTGAAACTACTGGGACCTATATTTTATAAACTCTGATATATTTCAAATAACTCGAATGACAAGCCTTTTTAAATGACTCAGTTAGAGATTGTTTTCTGTTATTATAACTGTTATACCATGATAGTAACACCCATCTTGAATTTCGCTGCATTCACGAAATTGGGGCTGTTAGAGAATGGTCCAACGATCAGCTGGTTTTGACCAAACCATCCAGCCGGTCCGGCTGCGGGCTCCAGCTGATTGGCCAGAGGCCCTTCAACATATCTTTTGTCTCTTTTCTGTTTTATCTTGTTGCTTGCTTGTTTCTTGATCGTAGCTCATCATTCTTCAATTAAACTTGATCTTTTCTTTATCTTGGAACTTGGAAGCATTGATTCGTTGATTCTTCTGTTCTTAAAAGGCTTCCCGAGGTATATCTTGATGTAGCAATCTTCGTAGGTGCATAAATCTTCATTTCTTCTATTCTTTCTTCCTTTTCCTACTTGGCTACATATAGACTTGCATACGTACTTTTACACAATTAAGTAACAAAGGCTTATGAATATAACCAAATAACATGCACAAAAGTACGAATAACGCGACTAAAAACATACTCACTTTGAACGTTATTAGTAACATAAATGGTTTTATCACAAGAGAATAAATTACACCTTGTTTACAAAATGTAGGTTATTAGAATTGAAAAATAACCCTCTACAACATATGTCATATGCATAAACAAGTAAAATCCATTCATCACATCTCTCACTCAAACACTTGTCAACTAAACATGCATAGAAATGACAATGCCATTCTCTTAAACTATCATACGTGTCGAAAGATACAATTTGTCTGGTTTCGATCATGCATCATAAGCATACCTCACTCATAGTCTCCCACATGTATTATTTAAACTTGCACTTGTTTAAGGTCTAATATACATATTGCTAATAGAGCACACATAAGTCTGCTAAGGTAAGTAACCTCAAGTAGATTCTTTTCACAAGATATGTAAAAGTGCATTCTTAAAATGCTCTCAATATAGCATCTTCTACATTGTTAGACATGAGCACATCCTTAGAAAATTCAATCTTGTTCAAATTAAATAAATCAACACACATGATGTCATCCCTTAGATCATGCTACACGTCATCTAAACCGAACAACCTTTAGATCCCAAACACAAGATCGAGGTATCCTGCTCACTCTTTAGTCTAACCCTAGCATTCAACACATCTCTATTAGGATTATGTGTTGAATATATCATCTCAATCAACTATAATTAGAATATTGTTTATATAAGCTCTATTATTAAGCTGGAATTCGATTTTATCTAACAAGATAATGATTACTAGAGAACTTATTGCACTAGAAATTCAATTTGACCTAACGGTTGAATTGCTTCAAGGAGAGAAGTTGGGTTCATGGTATAGCACTATAACCCATAAAAATGGTCGTGTTTCGCCTTAGTTGAGCACCACTAGTGATAGTCTCATATTCATTCTCTAAGTTGATTAAATGACTGTTCCTAAATGTGCTTAAAGTTAGTTTACATTTGATGAATTATGTCTCTCATTTGGATTGCATTTTAAACAAGTAGTGATTATTATTCTTCTTAGATTACTCGTTTTCATGCTTTCTTGATATTCAATGATTATGTGCTTAATTATTGAATGCATGTTTATTATAAAGGTTTTGTGTTTGTTTGGAAATTCCGATATAATACCTCTCTTCTTGGTATTATCTAGATGATACATGCTCATAAATGATAAATGTTATAATGTTTTACATGATATTTGCATATGTTCCTCATGCGGAATTTAACATGACTTACGTGTTAATTGTGCACTTATATTATGTCAGTTTGACGCATAATGTATTAGATATGTCTACCACGATAAACTTATAGACGTCATATAGTCTTACACATTAATATCTTTGATTATTGTGTTGATGCATGCACAAGTACACTTACATGCTCAAATGACTATTTCTTGTATCTTATGCACTAGAAATTTTCCAGCATAGTTTCATATACTAAACTTGATAAAAGTTCCTTTTAAAGATTCACGCGGTCTCTAGAGTTAAAATATAAAAGTTAAAATAGTTTCAAAGTTTTCTTAAATTAGAGCTTTCATATACACGTTTCTCTTTCTTCCAAGTGATCCACTCTTTTTTTAGGAGGAGGTTAGATACAGACCTTATACATCTAAAAGTAGGATTGACAACTTAAATATTTCGTCCGAAATATTCAAGTATCTCAACTTGCGATCGCAGTCGTTAAAGGTCATATCTGAAAGTTCATGTTCAAGCCTTTTAATAACATATGTTAAAACGCTCATCCAAAAGCTAAAATCTAACATCAGCCTTCGGGTGACAAATGACTCACGAGTTCCTACATAAGTGATTTGTAGCTCCATTCATCCTCGTGTGAATATACACTCTTTGAGACCAAGTATATTCATTTCCATTAGTTCCTCTCATCCCCATAGGTTTGTTACGGTGTTTTATCATCAAGCTCACCTCATACATAATGAGGATTAAACTTCATCCATGGATCTCAGGGTAGAAAACCTACATATCAGGCTTACTTTTCAAGAGTTTTCCGACACTCTCGGTCTTCTGAATAATGAGCAATATGCCTATACGGAAGATTGGTCTCTTGAGTTTATTATTACTAACAAAGAATAAAAAGTCCATATAGCACACTTATAGCTAGTCCCGAAACCATCAAAGAAATAATCTCCGTCCCAAGAGTCGTCCATACAAGACGAACTAATAAGGGAACCATTGCTCTAGACCCAAATAAGATTTTCTTCAATGAAAACATTCTTTGTATTATGGGTAATCGTGATCACCTACCGGCGTGTAGTGATCTCACAAAATCAATGGATTCTCATCTAAAAAATTCCATTAATCACCCTAAGAATACCTAACCTTATATATGGGTTCGACATCATAAAATCTGCAACTTGTAGTCATCCATATGTTCCAAATCGAGTCTCACTCACACCTCGTTAACTTGGAGTCATCCTTATGTACCAAATTGAGTCTCACTCACACCTTTACAACTCGGAGTCATCTGTATGTTCCAAATCGAGTCTCACTAACACCTCCACCATTATTTATATGATACAATGCTTTGTCTCCACAATTCTCATCTCCACCACATAGTCTACCTCCTATAAGGTAACCTCATGCCTCGTCCTGTGATTGTTCAATGAACATTCACAATGTTTGAGAATACGTGACTTCACGGATAAAGTTCACTATATGGTAACCGCCATCCGTCATTACTAGGTTCGGCGCTTTTGTCAGCATTTGTTTCCTTCCTCATTCATCATTTTCTATTCAACACATTATGTAGGATGGCCACTGATTAAGGGGGAGGGAAAACACAATCATACACATATAGTCTCTTACCAAACTCTCTCAAGAACACATAAATGTGGTTCTCATTCCATAGAAACCAACACACAAAACACTTACTTATTAAGTATCCGCTGCTTAGCAAAACCCCACTCACAAAACCACAATTGGCTCTACCATTGTGTATCCAAAACACTTCAATGAATGTTATATAGTATAATATGATGTTTTAAGTTTTACTAATGATTCGTGTGTCTAAGTATTCATATGTTATTGATATTTCTTTTTGGATTTGACTATATTTTCTTGATCTTTCTTTTTGGCTTTGACCATATGTTCTTCATGTGTTTCATGTTTAATTTTTAAATGTCAACCCTAGTCTAAGAATGGTTCTATCATTGTGTATCCAACTCTTAACTTTTGACTTACAAAAGTAAACAAATGCATCCAAACACCTAAAAAAGCAAACTCTGTGAAAGCAAGCCAGTAATATGTTGTTTATAATTGATAAAAGGGTGTTTAAAACGTTTAAGGCAGAAACTAAAGCATCTAGACACAAAAATTCTTTTTAATCTCGTCCATGCATGTGAATTCAAAATTAGTATATAACTATGCACATCACCAAAAGTGATGTGCACACCACAAAGTCACATTAGTGATGCATATAATACAACATCACATATGCGTGATTGTAGTGTGCACATCACTTTTGGTGGTGAGCATATTGCCTTTCAACTTTATCTTATTTAGTGGATGTGAGAAAGTGGGATGAGTTGGGCCAATACACAAACTAATGCCAATGTGTATACGGGTTGGACTTGAAAAACGCTTGTATATTTATTTACCACGTATTTACTATTCATATAAATTATATCCATATATAATACACACATACTTTCGGCAACCTTTGGTGTTACGATCTAGGGTTTTAACGATAGTGATGGTTATGTTCGATGTAATTGAGGCGATACTTGTACGATGTCTTGTGAAAGATCTTCTCCGAAGCAAAAGCATTTGTAAGTCATGGTATTCTTTCATATCAAGTCCTTCTTTTATTAAAACTCATGTTAAATTTAGTAACAACAAAGAGGAGGACAACACAAGAAAGATGCTATGATTACATCATATCTTGATATGTCTGGATTTCGGGTCCAAGTACGTTCAGGGTGGGGTTACTACAGTAAGTGGGGTATGCAAGGTTCTTGCAATGGCCTTGTATGCATATATTCAGGAGCTCGATTATGTGTAACCAATCCCGTGACTAGAGAGTTTAGAGAAATTCAACAGGCACCAAAAAGAACTCCTAAAGAGATGCAATGTTTGGGCTTTGGTTATGATTCATCCTCATATGATTATAAAGTTGTTTTGGCCATCTGCCAGCAAGGTAAGGCACATGTTCGTATATTTTCTTTGAAATCTAATATTTGGAAACATTTTGGACAAGTCAATTATATGTTTGATGATAGTGTGCTAGCCATACCTGGTATCTTATTCAATGGCGCACTTCACTGGTTTTGGCTTAATTCCAATGATACCACCAGGAAAAATATATTACTTGTGTCTTTTGATTTAGCTAAAGAGGAATTTAGAGAAATTCCCCAACCGAATGACACCAGATACGTTTGGAATTTTGGTTATTCACTTGGGATCATCGAAGGCCGTCTATGCATATTTCCCGCTTATGATGAAGATGATTTCCCCTCATGTGGCATATGGGTTATGAAAAGCTACAATTCTTGGGAACTCTTTCCAAACGGTTGTGAGATGAAGGATCATGCAATTCACTATATGCTTAAGGATACCGATGAGTGTAGGATAACGCCGCCACCAACTTACTTTTGTGACGAGAATACACAGCCGTCTAGGAGTAAGAAACATATTCCGTCTCCTATGTTTGTGCAAACCCTTGTATCACCTTATGTTTATAATAATAACAATGGCGGACCAAGTCACGCAAAGAATAACAAGAGCACTGTCAATGAGTGTTCAGGTGAGCGCGCTCTCAGTTTCTTAATACAATATATCTAATATATATGAGATATATGCTTTAGATGTCCCCTATCCTGAAAATATACTATATCTTTGATTGTTTTATATCCTTATACATTGCTATATTATTGTTGGTATTTTTTATCAATCACTTATGGAAGCTCTAATAGTTGACAACTTGAGGAGAACCAAAACTTGGGTGGGAGGATAGACTCAAGCACGGCATGAAGGAGCTTCTCGGACATGATCTCACATAGGAATAGGAATGCCCAGAGAGATAGGATTAGCATATGCGGGGTAGTTTGGGCTTGGTTGTTTGAGGTTATGGGGCAGTTTTTGTGTTTAGGATATATAGGTTCTCTTATTAGCCTTCCCACTTGCGTTTTAGATATAGAGTTCCATAGCTAGTTCCCTTACGCTTTAGGTGTTAAGTTGCCTCTCGTGTGCCTTTGGCCTTGGACTTAGGTCCCCTTTGCGTTGTCATGCTTTGATCTTAGTGCACCCTTAGAGCATACAGTAAAGTGACTAAATGTCACGCCACTTCCAACATGGCACCCTATTAGGCGCTGCCACTTGTGTGTCACCACACCCTTTTGTTCCGCCATTTCATACATCGCCACTTAATAGGCATGGAAAAGACAAAAAAGAAGAAAAAAAAACTCGTTTCCTTTTTTTATTTATTTTTTAATTTGCTTTGTGTGTGAGTGAAATGTTTTAGTTGGGTATGGTCAGGGCCGGCTCTGGTACCGGGCGAGCTGGGCGACGGCCCAGGGCATCAAGATTTTGGGGGCATCAAATTTAAGATTCGTGTTACTTTTTGATAGATGGAAAAATATGAAGAAGCATGTAGATGTAAAAATTGAGTATAAAGTTAAAGGTAGAAGATGGAGTTTGTGGAGAGAGAAGGAGAAGGAATAAAAAAATTATACATTAAATGGCTAGTTACCTATGTAAGTGGTGAGTCAGATTAAAGAGTTTTTTTTCTTTTTTTTATGGCTCTAAATTTCTACTTGAAAATTTTGGCTTGTTGACTACATCTTTTGAAAAATCATTATTGATTTACTAATTGTTAATACGGGTAGTGTATTTCTATTCTTTTTTTTATTATTTTTTGGTAACAATATATTTTTTCAAATGTATCAATTTGCTACATGAAATTTAAAAAAGTTATCTAAATTTAACGAACTGTCAAAAGTGTTTTAATTTGCTACGTGATGAATATATGTCATACAAGAATGTTTGATACGTGACACCATTTATAAACATGACACGTCACCATCACGTACCAAATTGAAACACACTTACGAAAGTTCGTTACACTTTTACATATTTTTTAAACCAAATCGATATATTTGAAAAAATAGATCGCTATTCGAAGACATAATCCCTTTTATCAAGCATGCAGTGTAGTATGATTTTTTAAGAAAATTGTAGGATGACTGTTTACATTTTAGCATGTCTTTTAGATTTCAACATTATCCAAGAAAACATTAACTTCTCACTTTCTTAAAAACAGCCTTTGTATTTTTCGCAAACTTGTAATTCAAAGTTTATCTTGGTGACATTTTGTTTATTAAATAAAAATAGATGTGAAGACGAGCCGTTTAACTTGACTAAGTTTCAAACTACTAAAAAATAATGTAATACTTGTTTATAAGGGGCATTTTTCGGCTAGCTCGCCCAAGGTAGCAGAAAACTCAGAACCGGCCCTGGGTATGGTGGAGCCCAAATGGCATGCCACTAGTGAATGGGTGTTTTGGTGTGTGAGTGTTAAAAGTGGCATTGAGGTGGCATTGAAAAGTGAAAATTGGCATGTCACGACAACATGATGCTCTTAGGTCTAGGTTTTGTTTTTTCTCTTTGCATGTAGCCCGTTTTCTTTGCTGGCCTTTTTCTGGTTGCCCTTCCTTTTTGATTTTATGCGCCTATGCTTTTTGCCTATTATGTTATGCTCGTGCCCCCTTCTATAGACCTTTATCCTTTCTTTATTTTGTTTTCCCTTGCGGTGTATATTTTTATATGTTTTTGTACTTTTTCTTTGCCTATTAGCTTTGTATGCTTTTATGTTTGTTTTTCGTTTTTCCCCCCTTTGTCTTCTCATCCTTGCTTTTCTCACTTTCACACATGCACATGTATCTTCTTTCACTGGCACACTTTCACTTGCCGAAGGTCCTCGTAAAAACAATCTCTTTACTTTCGGGTTTACCCGAGGGTGGGGTTATGATATGTCTGCATCCTACGTCTCCCATACCCCGCCCCGACAGGTGTGGGTATGTTGTTGTAAGATGTCTCATTAAAAAAAAACTTCATAGGTGCTCTCTTTAGGCATGTCAATGGGTCGGATCTTGATCCAAATTCGATTCGACTTGCCCCATTTATTTGGCCCAACGGGGCAAAACATATGTTCCATCGATCCGATTAGGGACCCAACAGGTCGATTCATTTAGTTGGATCATTGCGTGGGCCCACCCATTAAAAAGTTATATTTTATAAATTGCTTTTCTTTTCGTTCTCGATTGTTTTTGCTACTTCTCCTTACGAAATATATAATTGACAGTTTTTTGCCATCGTTTATGATATTTATGTAACTGTTGTGTGTATTGTGTAAGCGTGTTAGCCTGTCGGGTTGAATCGTGTTATATATTAGAAAGTGACCCGACCTGATAAGGAATCAAGTTATCAAGTTTGGGTGGTTATCGGTTCAGGTAGTTCACGTAGTTTTCGGGTTACTATATTAGTTTCGGCCCAGAAAGAAATACAATGCTAAATAGTGAACATGCTTAAAGGGACTAGTAACGTAAAAATAACAAATGAGTAGCAGTAACATAATGGATGGTCATTAGCTCATTACATACCAGTATACCACACTAGCAAATACTGCTTAAATATTTGTTCCAACAGCTTGCACATCTAGTAAGATCTATATCTATATCTATATCTATCTATATCTATATCTATACTAACTAATAAAACACAGTTTTTAATTTTAGTTAGCCTGCTATTAACAAAAAAATTTATTTAGTTTCCAAAGTGAAGTGGCTTATTTTTGTAAAGTTTGAATAGCCAATTACTCATCTTATTTAGTCACCCAATTTATGTTTGTTTTTTGGATTAATATCCTATGTATCAATTCGTCAACAATGAAAAATCTAAAAACCTTATTTAAAACTTTACTTAAAGATTTCAAATCACGTATTTAGAAAATAAATTGAAAGCTTTAACAAATCCAAAAAACGAATTTCTTTTTTTCAAAGAATTTTTTATTAGTATAATAGAGAATTTTAATAACTTTTACTTTCAAGGAAATTATTAGTATAAATAATTTACTCACTAATATTCATATACAAGCAACTATTATATGTATTCAACTCTACCATTTAAGCAAACTAATGAAAGATGTAAGTGAAGAAGTCAATCAAAAGAATTTATTATGTTGTTTAAGAGACTTTAAAAGTACTATAAACTTTAATCTTGCACAAGAAGTCTCCTCGTCCTTTTTATATATCTTTTTTGTAACAATTGGATTTCTTTTTCTAAGTTACTATTGCTTCAAAAAACTAACATTTTTTTTTACTATTTGTTTTTTCTTAGGATTGATGCAAGTGTTGGATGAATCACTATGAAAACATGTGACAAAGACGAATGTCATTTTCTTTTGAAGGTATGTGTGTATTTGGTTGAAATATGTATTTACATGTGAGACATGTTTCTTTATATATGCATATGACAACCAAAATTTATCTTTCTGATTGGTTTTGATGTAATACAGTTTCGTTGAGGTACTTTGTTGACATAATTTCATTTTTATTACTAATTTATGCTTTGAAGGCTAAGGAGTTGGATGTACCCATGAGGATTCTAAGGAAGATCAGTAAGATGAAGATGATAAGAAAAAGTCCATTAAGAAATGAAATTACATTTTGCTTGCAGTAGAGAAAAAGAAATACATCATACATGCAATAATATATGGCAAAACAAAGTTTTTTCGATGCATTACAAATATCAAATATAACTCAAAAAGTCCCACTACATTATTCATTTTCTCCATCCTTTTAATTTTATACGGAGTGTTAACAAGGTCGTCCTGTAAAATTTGGAGGCCTTGTGCGATAATTTTGAAATAGGCCCTTTAACAAAAGGAAAATTAAAGTAAAATTTGCAAACGAAGATTTCATTATGTATTGCTTTTTAATATTGATTCTATGAGGTATGATTAGATGAAAATAAAAATTAAAAATGAACATAGCAAAATGTTTATTGTATTTGATTTACGTCATACCTTTTTTCTTTGGGTGTGACAACAATTACACTTTTTTTATGTGTGACGCTTGAGCTTTCAACATGATATGCTTTAAACTCCCTTTCAGAGTGAAGCGCCATTTAGTATATTTTGTGGAAAATGTATATATGTACATGACATACTACAAGTGCAAGCTAAAAATATAATTTTTTTTTATCTTCTATGAAATATGGGCTTTGAGTTTAACTTGATCGATCTTGAACCACAAATTTGAAGTAGAGGCAGGGGTCTAAATGATAAATTATAAACGCAAGGGTTGAATTTAAACTTTAAAAAGATAAGTGAGCTACTCTATAAGAGAGATAAAATTTAGGGTCCCCACTGACCCACATATTATATTTTTAGTATAATTTTGGCCTTTTGGGGTCATCTTCCCCATCGTCTCATCCTCCATTAAAGTGCAATCGCAAGCTTTTTTACTTCCTGTTATAAAAATCTAACAGTTCATCTCACGTCACTTTTAAACTGAGAATAAATCTTTCAACAATGATTTTGTACTTATATTAAAGTTATAGAAATTTGAGGCCCCTCGAGAAAACGGGCCTTGTGCATTGCCCATTCCGCACATGCCCAAATCCGAGCCCGAGTATTACAAAACATCCACTGCAATACTATTTCTGGATGTTAGGATGACCAAGGATAGGCAATACATTGAGGTGTTTCATTCATCATCTTCTATTTGGATGTGATATGGCTAAGAATATCTTCAGGCGGTTGTGTCATTGGTGGGAGTTAGACTGGCATGCGTTGGGTTCTTTTTTGGAGTGGTATACTTGGTTTTCTTCGATCCGTCTATCGTCCAAAGTTAAAGCTTTATTGGAAGGTGTGTTTTATATTGCGTGGTGGTCTATTTGGAGTTTCAGGAATCGATATATTTCTGATGTGTCCCCTCCAAGAAGATCGATGTTGTTTGATGATATTGTGTCTTTGTCTTTTAATTGGTGTTCAAGTCGATGTAGTAGGGCGTTTTCTTGGGATTCTTGGTTAAAAACCTCTCATTTAATTTTCTTGTAATGTTTTTTCTAGCTTCTTGCTAGTTTTATAATTTTGCGGTTCAAAATTTTTTTTTGTCTAGACAATATTAAGTTTTGTTTCTTTTTGTTTAATAGGTTCATAAACGTGTTACCAATGGATAAACAATGTTGATTCCTACAATTTTTTAAGGTATATGGTCCTCTTTCCATATAACGAATCATCAATTGACAAGTACAATATAATACCACTTTTTGTTATCATTTTAATAGTTTATCTACGGGTTTTTAATTTTTCTTTCACTGTGTCATATGATATTTGCTTTTCCAAGTCAAAGGACTAAAGATATTAGTGTTTTATATTTTAGTAGGTTGATATTTACATTAATCTTTGATTTAAAATCATTTACATATAAAACTTTATTTGAATAACAATGGACCAGTCCGCACCCTTCATATGTATGAGATTAAACTATCTTTTAAAAATAATTCACTTTCATATTATCTTTTTCAAATATTAATATCTCCTAAACCGTTAATGGTTGAAAAAAAAAATATTATTACGATAAGCATTTAATTATCTTTCTATAATGGGGACTTTGATATACTTTCGACAAAAAAAAGTTTTTTTTCACTTTTTTTTACGGTTTTTTTTCGTTGTTGATGCTTGCATGAAGAAATCACATGTAATTAAACACTAATTTGAATATATTTATAAAATCACATGTGATATTAGTGTTAAATCAAACATGATTTATTATATGAATGTATAGATTCGCGGCATCTGCATCCGTGAAAAAATGACATTCTTGCGGATTAATAAATGTAGCTAGTTCTTCGTATGAGATGCATCCCCGATAATATAAGTTTGATCACTTTTGGTGTTTCGACCTTGAGTACTCTGATCATTCTTTATTTGGAAGCTTCAGTAGACTTGATCACGATGCCGAATCTTGCACCTTTGTAAGTAAATGCACAAGGATACCAATTTGAGTCTTTCTATTTACGTAATGTAAGCCTGTGTTATAAGCTTATAATCGGACCGCTCTTAAGTATTTTAAGTAGTATGACCATTGGCAATACTACTAACACAAAAATGGTTCACGTTTTTAATGACGTCCCAATACTAACACTACAACAAAATAGCAACATACTCACACTTATTAGAGCATGTTGCTATATTTTAAAGTGTGAAGAATAAAAAAGTTTACTAGGATGCGTGTGAACTAATTAGGTGTAGCAAATATTTTCACACTTTAATGTGTGATGCTTTTGAATATTTTCACACTTTTAAGTGTGAGGGTTTTAAAACAATTCTTCACACTTTTAACCGTGATGATTTTGATTTTGAAATAATTATTCACAATTTTAAGTGTGATGATTTTGATTTTGAATAATTATTCACACTTTTTAAGTGTGAGGATTTTGAAACAATTATTCACACTCTTAAGTGTGAATATCTTTAAAAAAAAGTTTAGAATTTATAAAGTGCGAAAAAAAGCGTGTAAAAATGACAAATTTGTTGTAGTGTAATAATGATCTCATCATCATATAAAACCCACGTGCTAACTCAATCTAAGGGGCTATTAGACTTTCACTCACACTTTCCCAAATTGCAAAGTTCAATCAAGTCTGAATAAATTAAATTAATATCCCCCCCCGTCTTATTTTTATTGTCAACTTTGACTTTGACCAGTCTTTCTTATTCAACTTTTACCATTAATATATTTATCTTTTATATAATAAAGGAATTACATCATTTCGGAGTAATTTTGTCAATTCATTCTTATTGAAAAAACAATTGGGCCAATATGAGAGCTCGATTTCGTCACTTAAGCAAAATCGTGTGATGTGATTGGTTAATAAAAGTCAGAATTAAATTGATTTTGGTCAAAATTTAATAAATTTGGTAAAAAAATTTGGTTAATTAAAAAAACACATAAAAATATAGGTGTCAAATTTGTGAAAACAAAAATTTTAAAAAAGAATAGGTAATGAATAAAACTTTAGTGGTTGAATTTTTAAAAAAATTATATAGAGTTAAGTATAATATTATAAGCCTTCATATTTTTTAATAACTTTGAATTATAAACAAATACCCCCTTATACTGTATACCCTTTATACTTTATATCTTAAAAAATACAATGTATATGTTGTTTTAAAATAACATCATATAAAGTTGCATAAGATTATAAATATCAATTTTTTTTACTATATACGTTCAATAAATACTCATTTATTTCATTTTTAAAAGTTTAACCTATGTGGACATGAGTTTACATTTTAAATACGGCTAAATTACTGAAAACGGGAATTTTATTATCAAATTGTAAGCACGGATTAATTTAATATAAAAATAAATATACGTGATTGTATTTATAACAATGACTCATGTAATTCTTATTTATTTATATAAAGACTAGGCGAGTACCCGTGCCTAGCGGCATCGGTTTCTAGCGGCAGACAATTAACGATATGCGATATTGTGGTAAGTATTTCGTATAACGTTCAAAATAAAATGTGAAAAGATCTTGATAAGACCCGATTCACCAGTTTGTATCGGTTTTAACGGGTCCTCTCTAGCTCGTTTTCGGATGGCTTTAATTGGTTAGCCGAAAACTGGTGGCGACACCGGTTCCCGGTTGAACACGTTGGTCCGGTCCGGTTTTCAAAACTATATGTAACATCAACATGTTAGCTTGTATAAAGTTTTGTGTGTTTCATTAATTTGTATAATATGTATAATAACACGTACTTTTCATTTTAGGGTGTTATAAAAATATCATTAATTAGTGTATTTAATTATTTTATATTTTGGATTATGTTGTAGCTTTTTTAAACTGTACGTTATGAAAATTTTATTATACTTTTTAGTAAGGGGTGTTTTAGTTGATTGTTTTTAATTTGGTAGATGTGCTTTTAATTGGTTGTAAAATGTGAATAAATTTTATTACTTTTAAATAACGGGATGTTTTAATAAGAGTATTAATTACACTATGTATTTCTATCTTATTTGACCAATTTCAATAATTCAACTTTTCAACTTTTCACCTTTGACCGTTTTTCTATTATATGTAGTATATATATCTACAAAAACATTTTTAAATAACTTTAAGTAGTACACTTTAACTTTATCAACGCTCATTATGTGCTACTAAACTTGCATCATGTGTACAACATAATATCAGTAGTGAAATTTAAATAACAAATATCAGCATCTTTGTTAGCTAAATAAAATTAAATCCTGAGTTATCTAACATAAATTTTTACAAATATTTTACCAAATTCTAATAGATATTAATGCATAATGAAAAACTCGTACATAAGTATTAGTTGTACTTATATCACAATTTTCATGGGCAAATTTATATATGTATATATACTGAACTAAAATGTTAAAATAAATTTGATTTATGTGTAAACTTCGTGCGTGCACAAAACTTATAAGTATATAATTATATGCAATTACCTTTAAAGATACAATATTCAGTATTAATACATAATAATTTTTTTTGTCAAAACCCCGTGCATGCACGGTGATTATAACTAGTTTGTGTTATATACTGTAATACTTAATGAAAATTATACCAATGAAACTACATTAAAAACCCAATACATTCATATATCTTTCATCAAGTATTATATATCACAAACAAAAATAATGATGATCAAAGTTGAAGAAGAAAGACTAAGAAAGTCAATAGGGGACAATAATTTTGGGATGGAGGGAGTATTACACAACTTTTCTAGAAGTATATAGAACGAAACACAAGGACTTTAGTCATCAAATGATCAGCAAATCAGTTTGAAATGGGTTGGACACAAAAGTACTTTTCAAAATACAAAAGACAAAACACAAAGTGATCATAGTATCAAACACAACTCTTCTTATTCAAATATTAATTCCTTGACTTGTTCTTATTTCAGCCCCCTCTACTTCCAGAAGGTTTATAGCAATCTCTTTCTCTTACTCTTTCTCTTAACACTCCCAGCATTAGCAGTGCCCTTCTTATTCTTTTTGTGACTTGGTCCGCTATTAACATAAGGAGATACAAGTGTTTGCACAAAGATAGGAGACGAAATATCTTCCTTACTCCTAGACAACAGTATGTTCTCTTTACAAGAGTAAGTTGGCATCGTAGACGGAATATTAATTATATAGTGAATAGCATGATCATTCATCTCACAATCCTTTGGCAACAGTTCCCAAGACGGTTTGACATCGTAGTTTTTCATAACCCAAGTGCCACATGAGGGGAAATCCTCGTCGTCATCAAATGAGGGATATATGCATAGACGGCCTTCCATAATACCAAGTGAGCAATTCATATTCCAAACATATCTGGTGTCATCAGGTTGAGGAATTTCTCTAAATTCCTCTTTAGCTAAATAGAAAGACACAATTAATGCCTCATCATTAGCATCAAACCAAAACCAGTGAAGTGCGCCAATAAATAAGATACCACGCATTTTCAGCCGCCAATCATCATCAATTTCATAATTGACATGTCCAAATAGTTTCCAAATATTTGATTTCAAATATAATATACGAACAAGTGTCTTACCTTGTTTGCAGATGGCCATAACAACTTTGTAATCATCTGTAGATGAATCATAACCAAAGCCAAAACATCGCACCTCTTTAGGAGTTCTTTCTGGTGCCTCTTGAAGTTCTCTAAACTCTCTAGTCACAGGATTAGTTACCCAAATTCGATATTTACCCCCTGAATATAATACAAGGCCGTTGGAAGAACCTTCAATACTCCACTTATCGTAATGTTCATACTGTAATATATCTAGAGGTACATGGTACCTACATACAGACGACACAGGCCCATATGATTTCATAACGATCCTTCTACTACCCTCCTCTTTGTTGCAGATAAATTTAACATGAGTTTTAACAAAAGAAGGACTTGATATCAGAGAATACCATGACTTACAAACACTTTTGCATCGGAGAAGATCTGGCACAAGACATTTGAAAAGTATCGCCTCAACAACATCGAACATAACCATCTCTATCATTCAAACCCTAGATCGTAACACCAAGGGTTGCCGAAAGTATATGTATATTATATATGAGGATAGTGAATATGGGGCTGTCTCACATATAAGGTTACATGCGAAACCATAAAAAATTATGTCGTTTTAACAAGAAAAACATCAAATCTAACTCGTTTATATCATGTCCTTCACAATATTAATATTTTCTATTCATTTCATCACAACATCACTTAAGTTGAGTTCACATTGATACATGCATTTTCTACATCAAATTGTTAGGTAATTTTATTAACTAAGAAATTAGCTATAGATTCAACAATGGTTTGATTTAATTCACCATTAAAATGCATTTCTCTATGCATATATTAGTTCCACTACTCTAATTTTGAAAAAATATTAACCAAAATGACGTATTTTTTACGGATTTTTGATGGTTTCGCATGTAAGCTTATATGTGAGACAACCCCATATTCAATTTTCCCAATATATAGATATGGAATATAAATAAATAAATATACAAGCGTATATTGTGCTCTTTATTCAAGTCCAACCCGTATACTACGTATTGACATTAATATGTGTATTGGCCCAACTTCTCCTTAGCAAACATACTCCACTATTTTTTTACTGTACACCACTCGTTTCACAAATTTTATCTCACAACTTTTGGGTTGTTGATCTACTCAGATACCCGTTGGGCAGGGCTGGTCCTAAGGTTTATAATTCCCTGGGCGAGACGAGAAAAAATGCGCCTACTAAATAAAGTAAATAAACAACTTACTATGTTTGATAAACTTCTTTTAAGAAACATAGCTATTTTTTCTTTTGGTAACTTGGGTTTCTAACTCGACATTGCGAGCCGACTAATCTCAAAGTTACTAGCCTTTATAATATCTCGGAGTTGGCACAAGTGAACTTCCGTGACCATAAGAGGATTAAACATAATAGTTTTTGTATATGGACAATTGAAAAATCAATCCAAATTAGTTTAAATTTAGTTTACCCAAAAAAGTTGAAAGTTTGTTCCTTTGTCAATTTAATAAAATGGTTTGTAATAGTGTCCCATAACTAATGTAAGACAACTTATTTTCGTAATAAAAGTTAAGACTATTTCAATAATAATACAACATAATAACATGTAGGTAGGGCTGCTCAAACGGACCGGACCGACCGACAAAACCGACCGGACCGGACCGAAACCGACCGGACCGATGGACCGGCGGTCCGGTCTCGGTCTAGGATTTTTGCCGGATTCGGTCTCGGTCCGGTCCGGTCCGGTCCGGACCCAAAACCGGCGAAAACCCGAAATTTAGCCTTGTGGACCGGACCGACCGACAAAACCGACCGGACCGGACCGGACCGACCTCATTCGGTCTCGGTCTCGGTCCGGAGTTTTTGCCGGATTCGGTCTCGGTCCGGTCCGGTTTTCGTCGGTCCGGTCCGGTTTTAGACCGATGAGCACCCTTACATGTAGGATGACTTGTCATGTTTCTCATTAGCTGTTTTCTTAAGAAAACATAAGTAAAAAGTTAACATATTTCTGTGTATCAAATCTTCTAAGGCAAAACATGAAATTATGTAAGCAATATTGACATTGATATATTAAGTGAAATATATATATGTTAGAGAAAAGTTTCAATATTCTCTAAAAATCAAATGAACCAATCATAGATATCTATTTTTTTATCAAAACAAAAAAGATAAGAAAAAATGCACCTTTTTTCTAAAAATAATATATCTCGTAAACCATTAATCATTACGCGAACAAAATTATACCATTATGACAAGAATTAAATCATCTATCTATAAAGGGGCACTTTTACGAGGAATTTTTATTTTTTTACATTTTTTGTTAGTGTTTAAATTTACGTCTGTAAAATTGCATGTGATTTGTTATTTTCAAATCACATGTGATTTTATGAAATCACATATAATTTTATGAAATCACATGTGATTTGGTAAATCGCACGTGATTTGAAAATAGCAAATCACATGTGATTTCTCCACACATAAAATTTAACACCAAAACAAAACTCGAAAAAAAAAGTTCGTTGAAAATATATCGAAGTACCTTTCTATTGAAAGATAAAAAAATTTCGTCGCTTAACGATTTAACATTGCAAGATATTTTATATTTTAAAAAATGGTGAAAAATGATTTTTTTTCTTTACTAATTTTGATGAAAAATGAATGGTTATGATTGATTTATTGTATATATGAAAAATATGTAATTTATATTGATCTAAACCGACATATGTGAAATAAAATAGACAAATGACCCCTTTATTTTAGAACAAACATAAGAACTTTTGTTGTTTCGAGCATGATAATTTTGTTGCTTCATCATTCGAATATAAGGATCGCTCTGTCTCTGCCTCTAGAGTTAACCGCGCCTCTACTTTTGGTGTTTCAAACATGCAAATTTTTATTCTTCGACTGTTTATATACCCTTGTTTCCTTTTAATATACATTTAATTTGACAACTCTGACATCACTACACCTTTCAGATTGACCTAGACACTGATCATTTTTTGTTCGGAGGCTTCAGTAGACTTGGACGCCGGATTTTGCACCTTTCTAAGTGAATGCATGAGGATACCAGTTTGAGTCTTTCTATTTACGTAATGTATGCCTGTGTTATAAGCTTATAACTGGATGAGCATCAAAGACAGATATTACTAAAGCTTATACGTACCGGTGACTGGTCTTTATTGTATTATAGGCAAATAACACAAGCTCTTAAATAGTTTTAAGTATAGTAGCATGGCCATTGCCAATACTACTATAGGGCTACCTCAAACCAAGTGGTTATCAGACTTTCAGACTTTCAGTCACACTTTCCAGAATCGCAAATAGTTCAATCTAAGTCGAAACAACTTAAATTAACATTACACGTATAGAAGTACAAAGAACGAAACACAAGGACTTTAGTCATCAAAAGATCAACAAATCAGTTTGAATGAGTTGGACACAGAAAAATTTCAAAACACAAAGTGATCATAGTATCAAACAAGACTCTTCTTATTTAAGCCCCCACGTCCACTTCCAGAAGGCTTGTAATAATCTCTTTCTCTTCTTCCTCATCTTCCACGCTATAAACTTCCTCGATCTCTCTCTAATCCTGTAATTAAATTCGGAATTTTATAAAAGAATAAATACATAACAAATTCCAAATTCAGTAAAACTTGTAAAACAACGGACATTTAGGTTCCGAGCCTGCTAAAGAAGGGGATCATGTTGAACAAAGTTTTTAATTTGTTGGTTTTTGGGAGTAGTGGTTCTCCTCCTCTACTTCCTATTGGTACTAGTGGACTAGGATTGGCATGTAATACTAGAATCGAGAGACTAATTTCTACATGTCAGAAACTTTATTAAAGTCCTAATAATCGTCTCCTCATAAGCAGCCAGTCAAAATTCCCTTAGCTATATTTACATAATAACAATCTTGGAAAATTGCACGTTGAAAAAGGGAGCATACTTACAAAAAGAGAGCACTTATGAAGGGATTATTTGAGAGAGGGGCACTTATGAGGCTTATCCTGTCAAAATTCCCTTAGCTATATTTACATAATAACATCTTAAAATAACAAAATAACTAGAACCCATCTGACAATCAGCTTCCATAAGTCATTGATCAGAATTACAAATACTAAAACAATTTATAGAGATATAAAATAATCAGAGATATGGTGTATTTTCAGGAATAGGGAAAATCTGAAGTATATATGTTATATATTGTATTAAGAAACGGATGGTGAAACAAGAACAAAATAAGCAGAGTGCGCTCACCTTAACACTCCCAGCATTAGCAGCAGTTCTCTTGTTATTCTTTGTGTGACTTGGTCCGCCATTATTATTAACATAAGGAGATACAAGTGTTTGTACAAAGATAGGAGACGCAATATATTCCTTACTCCTAGAAAACTGTATATTCTCATCACAAGGGTAAGTCGGCATTGATTGACTAGTATCATTATTAAGTATATAGTGAATAGCATGATCATTCATCTCACAATCCTTTGACAAAAGTTCCCAAGACGGTTTGACATTGTAGTTTTTCATAACCCAAGTGCCACATGAGGGGAAATCCTCGTTGTCATCATCAAAAATGGGAAATATGCATAAACGGCCTTCCATAATCCCAAGTGAGCAACCCAAATTCCAAACATATCTAGTGTCATCAGGTTGAGGAATTTCTCTAAATTCCTCTTTAGCTAAATCGAAAGACACAATTGATGCCTTATCATTAGCATCAAACCAAAACCAGTGAAGTGCCCCATTGAATAAGATACCGTGCTTTCGTAGCCACCCATAATCAAACTTGTAGTTGATTTGTCCAATATTATTCCAAATATTTGATTTCAAAGAGAAAATACGAGCAAATGCCTTACCTTCTAGGCTGATGGCCATAACAACTTTGTAATCATCCGTAGATGAATCATAACCAAAGCCAAAACATTGCATTTCTCTATAATTTCTTTTTGGTGGCTCTTGAATTTCTCTAAACTCTCTAGTCACAGGATTGGTAACCCATAATCGAAGCCCCAAAAATAATATAAGGCCGTTGGAAGAACCTTCAAGATCCCAGCAATTGTAGGAATCCCACTCTAATTCATATGCTGTACTCTTAGCGATCTTTCTTCTGTTGTACTCCTCTTTGTTGCTAATAAACTTAACATGAGTTTTAACAAAAGAAGGACTTGATATGAAGGAATACCATGACTTACAAACGCTTTTGCATCGGAGAAGATCTTTCACTGGCAATCTTAAGAGTATCGCCTCGAGAACATCAAACATAACCATCTCTATTTCAAACCCTAGATCGTAACACCAAGGGTTGCCGAAAGTATAGGTATAATAGATATGATCAATATATGTAAATAAATCAATATACAAGCGTATGATCGTTGTTTGTCCAACCCAAATACGTATTGACATTAATTTGTGCATTGGGCCAGCCTCTCCTTAACAAACATACTCCACGTTTATTTTTGTTCTTTTTGACTTTTTTTAACTGTACACCACTCGTTTCAGGTTGTTGATCTATTCAGATACCGTTGGGCGAGGCGAGAAAAAAATAAACAACTTACTATGTTTGATAAACTTCTTTAAGAAACATAGCTATTTTTTCTTTTGGTAACTTGGGTTTCTAACTCGATATTGCGAGCCGACTAATCTCAAAGTTACTAGCCTTTAGAATACCCCGGAGTTGGCACATGTGAACTTCCGTGACCATAAGAGGATTAAACATAATAGTTTTTGTATATGGACAATTGAAAAATCAATCCAAATTAGTTTAAATTTAGTTTGTTCCTTTGTCAATTTAATAAAATGGTTTGTAATAGTAAATAGTGTCCCATAACTAATGTAAAACAACTTATTTTCTTAATAAAAGTTAAGACTATTTCAATAATAATACAACATAATAACATGTAGGATGACTTGTCTTGTTTCTCATTCACTGTTTTCTTAAGAAAACACAAGTAAAAGTTAACATATTTCTGTGTATCAAATCTTCTAAGGCAAAACATGAAATTATTTAAGCAATATTGACATTGATATATTAAGTGAAACATATATATGTGAACTAAAATAGACAAATGATCCCTTTATTAAACATGAGAACTTTTGTTGTTTCGAGCATAATTGGATGAGCGTCAAAGACAGATATTACTAAAGCTTATACGTACCGGTGACTTGTCTTTATTGTATTATAGGCAATGTTCTAAAAGGCGTGAGGCGTGTCATGGCGGCATAACCACGCCTCAAGCCTTACAAGCCTTTGCGAAGCTTTTGCGTTTCATAAGGCGTGCTTAAGGCGGCAAAAAAATATTTATAGATTTATGTATTTATAATTTTGTATCATTTCTTAAGAGCAATTTCAATAACTAAAGCCCCAATCCCAAATAACCAGACCCAAATATGAGGCCAAAATAAGAATTAAGTTAAGAAGGAAATAGCCCAAATACTAGAAATTCAAGCCCAAATCCGTAAATCCCTTAAATTCTTCTAAAATTGGCGCCACGCTTTACCAAAAGGCATGCCTTTTCGCGCCTTATCTCACGCCTTTTCACACGACGCCTAGACCTCGCACCTTGGTTCATTTCGTGGCGCCGAGGCCACGCCTCGCGCCTTGGCGACGCCTTGACGGCGCCATGGCGCGCCTTTTAGAACACTGATTATAGGCAAATAACACAAGCTCTTAAATATTTTAAGTAGTACTGGTACACTACAACAAATTGGTCACTTGCTCACACTTTTTTCTTCACACTTTTTAAACCGTGAACTTTTCTTTTAACATCTTCACACTTATAAGTGTGCAAAAAAAGTTCACACTTAAAAGTGTGAAAAGTTGTTTTAAAATCATATTGTTACAAAATCTTCACCCTTAAAAGTGTGAACTTTTTTATAAATCTTCACACTTACAAGTGTGAAATTATATGCTACACCCAATTGGTTCACACAAATTAAGTGTGAACTTTCCAAATTCACACACTTTAAAGTGTGAACACATGCATTAATAAATGTGAAAAACTATCTATTTTGTTGTAGTGGTATGACCATTATTGACATCCCAATACTCTTCAAATGAGTATAAAGAAAGAAACACAAGGACTTTAGTCATCAGATGATCAACATATCAGTTTCAAATGAGTTGGACACCCAAAGTTTTCAAAACACAAAACACAAAACACAAAACGCAAAGGGATCATAGTATCAAAAACGACTCTTCCTATTAAAGTAATAATTCCTTGGCTTGTTCTTATTTCAGCCTCCCTTCTACTTCCAGAAAGCCTATAAAAATTTCCTTCTCTTCTTCCTTATCTTCCACACTATAAACTTCCTCGATCTCTCTCTTTTCCTGCAATTGAATTCAGAATTTTATAGAAGAATAAATAAATAAAAAATCCAAATTCAGTAAAACTTGTAAAATAACAGACATTTACGTCCTGAGCCAGCTAAAGAAAGGGATAATGTTTAACAAAGTTTTTGTGGTGTTGATTTTTGTGTGTAGTGGTTCTTCTCCTCTACTTCCTACTGGTACTAGTGGACTAGGATTGACCTGTAATACTATAATCGAGAGACTTATTTCTACGTGTTCGGAAACTTTATTAAACTCCTAATAATCGCCTCCTCATAAGCAACCTGTGTTGGCGCTCTCGTTCAACAACCTTGGCAAAGGATATATAATAAAAGAATTGGGAACTAAAATTGATTTAGAATGGGAAATTTGACAACCCACATAATGTATCCTCTATTAAAAAAAAAGACACTTCACGAGTGCACTCTTTGTATAACTGCGCTCCCTTTCTAAAAATACAATATATGTTCCGAAATACCCCTGATTTTCACCTTTTACACTTTCTTTCATTCTGATCTCAACCTCGATATTTGGATATTCAGAACACCCCCGTTGCTCCTTGAAAAAGGGAGCGGAGTTATACAAAGAGAGCACTTATGAAGGGTTTATTTGAGAGAGGGGCACTTGTGAGGCATATCAGGTCAAAATTCCCTTTACTATATTTACATAAAAGGGTTAATTGTTTGAAAATGTATCATACTTGTCAATTTTTATTATTGTGTGTACCAGAATTTTTTTTTCTCTTATTGTGTGTACTGAACTTTCACATTTCGATTATTGTGTGTATTTTGTGACCATTTTACCTTTACGTTTTTCAATTTTTGAAGGGTAAAATGGTCCATTTGCATGGCTAAATAATCACAAAATGCACACAATAATCGAAATTTGAAAGTTCAATACACACAATAAGGAAAAAAATAGTTCAGTACATACAACAACAAAAAGTGGCAAGTATGATATATTTTCAAGTAATTAACCCTGCATAAAATATCTTAAAAATTAAATTAACAAAATAACTATAACCCATCTTACAGTGAGCTTACATAGTTAACTGATCAGAGAAACAAGTAATAAAACAATGTATAGGGATATAAAACAATGAGAGATATGGTGTATTTTAAGGTATAGGGGAAATCTGAAGTGTATATGTTACGTATTGTATTAAGAAATGGATGGTGAAACAAGAACAAAATAAGCAGAGCGCGCTCACCTTAACACTCCCAGCATTAGCAGCAGTGCTCTTGTTATTCTTTGCGTGACTTGGTCCGCCATTATTATTAACATACGGAGATACAAGGGTTTGCACAAACATAGGACACCGAATATGTTCCTTACCTCTAGACAGCTGTATATTCTCATCACAAAAGTAAGTCCGACTTATCCTAGATTGAATAGTATCCTTAAGAATATAGTGAATAGCATAATCCTTCATCTCACAATCGTTTGGAAAGAGTTCCCAAGAATTGTAGCTTTTCATAACCCAAATGCCACATGAGGGGTAAGCATCTTCATAATCGGGAAAGATGCATAGACGGCCTTCAATGATCCCGAGGGAGTAACCATAATTCCAAACATATCTCGTGTCATCAGGTTGGGGAATTTCTCTAAATTCCTCTTTAGCTAAATCAAAAGACACAAGTAATATATTTTTCCTGGTGGTATCATTAGGATTAAGCCAAAACCAGTGTAGTGCGCCGTTGAATAAGATACCAGGTATGGCTAGCACACCATCATCAAACCTATAATTGACTTGTCCAAAAAGTTTCCAAATATTAGATTTCAAAGATAATATACGAACAAGTGCCTTACCTTGTTGGCAGATGGCCATAACAACTTTGTAATCATCTGCGGATGAATCATAACCAAAGCCAAAACATCGCATCTCTTTCCCTGAAATTATTTTTGGTGGCTGTTGAATTTCTCTAAACTCTCTAGTCATAGGATTAGTTACAAAAATTTGACCACCTGAATGTACACATACAAGGCCGTTGGAAGAACCTTCCATCCACCAATTATTGTAGTATGTAATCATATCGATCTTTCTTCTGTTGTCCTCCTCTTTTTTGCAAATAAATTTAACATGAGTTTTAACAAAAGAAGGACTTGATATGAAAGAATACCATGACTTACAAACACTCTTGCATCGGAGAAGATCTATCACTGGCAATCTTAAAAGTATCTCCTCGACAACATCAGACATAACCAACTCTATCAGAAGGCTTGACTTGTTCTTTTCTTCCTTATTATCTTCCACGCTATAAACTTCCTCAATCTCTCTCTTTTCCTGCAATTGAATTCGGAATTTTATAAAAGAATAAATAATTAACGAATTCCAAATTTGGTAAAACTTGTAAAATAACGGATAATTAAGTAACGAGCTTGCTAAAGAAAGGGATAATGTTTAACAATTTTTTTGTGTTGTTGATTTTTGGGTGTAGTGCTTCTTCTCCTCTACATCCTATTGGTGCTAGTGGACTAGGATGGACCTGCAATACTAGAATCGAGAGATTTATTTATATGTGTTCGGAAACTTTATTAAACTCCTAATAATCGCCTCCTCATAAGCAGCCAGTTGGAGTTGCGGTTCAACAACTTTGGCAAAGGATATATAATAAAATGACTGGGAACTAAGATCAGTTTACAGTGGGAAATTTGACAGTGTACGCCTCATAATGTATCCTCTATTAAAAAAGAGAGAGAGAGAGAGAGACTTCACGAGTGCACTCTTTGCATAACCACGTTACCTTTATCAAGGTGCAACGTATGTTCCAAAAATACCCCTTATTTTCACCTTTTACACTTTCTTTCATTCTGATCTAAACCACGATTTCAACCCCCGTTTTACGTTGAAATAGGGAGCATAGTTATACAAAGAGAGCGCTTAAGACAGGTTTATTTGAGGAGGGGGGAGGGGGGGGGGGGGGGGGGGGAATTATGAGGGCGTATCCTAGTAGTAACTAGAACCCATCGATCTTATAATCAGCTTCCATGAGTGAGTGATCAGAATTACAAGTAATAAAACAAAGTATAGGGATATAAAACAATCAGAGATATATGTTAAATATTGTATTAAGAAACAAGAACATATAATAAGCAGAGCGCGCTCACCTTAACTCTACCAACATTAGCAGTGCTCTTGTTATTCTCTGCGTGACTTGGTCCGCAATCATTACCATAAGGAGATACAAGGGTTTGCACAAACATAGGAGACGGAATATGTTCCTTACTCCTAGACAGCTGTATATTCTCATCACAAAAGTAAGTTGGCATTTTCGTAGATTGAATAGTATCCTTAAGCATATAGTGAATAGCATGATCCTTCATCTCATAATCCTTTGGAAACAGTTCCCAAGAATTGTAGCTTTTCATAACCCAAGTGCCACATGTGGGAAAATCATCTTCGTCATCATAAACGGGATATATGCACAGACGGCCATCCATAATCCCAAGTGAGTAACCATAATTCCAAACGTATCTCGAGTCATCAGGTTGGGGAATTTCTCTAAATTCCTCTTTAGCTAAATTGAAAGACACAATTAATATATTTTCCCCCGTGGTATCATTAGCATTAAGCCAAAACCAGTGAAGTGCGCCATTGAATAAGATACCAGGCCTTTTCAGTGAGAAATAATCAAACCTATAATTGACATGTCCAAATATTTTCCAAATATTAGATTTCAAAGATAATATAAGAACAAGTGCCTTATCATCATCTTTGGAGATGGCCAAAACAACTTTGTAATCATCTGTGGATGAATCATAACCAAAGCCCAAACAGTGCCTCTCTTTATAAATTCTTGTTAGTGGATGTTGAAGTTCTCTAAACTCTCTAGTCAAAGGATTGGTTACACAAATTCGAGCTTCACATGAGTATATGCATACAAGGCCATTGCAAGAACCTTCCATACTCCAGTAAGCATAGGAACGCCACTCTGGAGGTACACGGATCACCCCACATTCAGGCCTATCAAGATATGATGTAAGCATAGCGATCTTTCTTGAGTCGCCCTCCTCTTTGTTGCGAATAAATTTAGCATGAGTTTTAATAAAGGAGGGACTTAATATCAGAGAATACCATGACTTACAAACGCTTTTGCATCGGAGAAGATCTTTCACTAGCAATCTTAAAAGTATCTCCTTGACAATATCAGACATAACCATCTCTATCAATCGATTAACACCGTGTTGTAAAAGGTTGCCGAATGCATATATATACAACTGCATGCTCGTTGTTAAGCCCAAGCCCAACTTATACACATTCGTATTGGCCCAACTCAGCCCACTTGCTGAGAATTATACACACTAAGAATGGAAAGAGGTACTACTGATTCCATTCTCACCCCGTGATTTTCATTCCTTGAAAAAACTAAAGAATGCGGAGAATTGTAATTTAACAAAGAAGGGTACGTACACCTCATTGCACGTGCAACGCACTGCCTTAATTTAACAAAGAAGGGTACGTACACCTCATTGCACGTGCAACGCACTGCCTTCTACATCTTGACTTCTATATCCGTTCTAATCTGCTTGGTGCTAACGAAAGTTGTTGTTCGTCCCTAAGTAAGGTAGATTTAATCTTCGTTTTCGTATTTAATCTGCTACATAAAGGCTTTGTTGTTTAATCTGCTACATAGAACTTGTTTAGGTAGTCTATGTCAGGTCACATATAGGCTTTGTTGTTTATGTTCGCTTGCTTCTGTTAAGCTATATGTTGTTTGAGACTTTGTGGTGATATTGAAATATGGTGGTTGTCACTTGTCCTCATAATAACTCAAAAGCTTACAAAACTTAACTTAAAAATGTAAAACTTGTCAAGATGTTGTGTTATGTTGTTCTGTGCTGCCATGTTTATAGTTTGTAAATCTCAGAAGCTACTTTCAAAATGACTAACTGGTTCACCACTTCATATTTATATGATATTTTAGCTGTTCACGTACTTTGTAAATCTCAGAAGCTGACTTACCATTGTTTTTCAATTTCTCTATGGTATTTTTTTATTGGCAAACTTACTTTTTAGATGAGGTAACGAATTTATCTCAATGGATACTCCAAACTTGATTAGCAACAATGTTGGCCGCCTCAAACTTGATTAGCAACAATGATGGCCGCCTCAGCCCTCACGAGTCACGAGCAGCTCACATAATGTTGTAAAACAGAAAAGTGTGTTACCCATTGAACCTGATATGGAGCTACATAAGCTACCAGCAGTAAATAATCAAAGAAACAATAGCGTCGACTACAATTAGTGAAACTCTTTGTATATTGTTCTGTAGACACAAATGAATATTGAACTTATATGTGATTATTTCCCCCATGTTGTCATGCAGATAAAGTAATTTGTCAACTTTTATTCTTGTGTCCATGTTCATTGTCTAGTCAGATGATATGTACTCCCTCCGTCCCAAATTATAAGTCTATTTTGACTTTTCAAAGTCATTTTATTTTAACTTTGACTTTAATTATTTTTTTTAGTGTTATATAATACTTGATGTAAAATATATAAATGAATATGTGATTTAAATGCATTTTTATTTGTATACTTTTCACCAAGTATTATATAACATGGAAATAAATAATTAAGGTCAAAGTTGGAAGAAAAAGACTTTGAAAAATAAAAAATGGACTTATAATTTGGGACGGAGGGCGTAATTATTTGAGTTTCGATCTTTATGTTTATGGTTTGACGCATTGAATTAAAAAAGAAAGAGCACCAAGTCAACTAAACATAGCACAATTATTTTAAATTGACAACAATATATTAATAATTGATGAGATGTATTTAACAATTGGAAATGCAATAAAATTAATGAAGAAACAATTTCATTCTCCGTGCACACCAAACAATGGAATCAATCATCTATCGATTTCACTACTCGATTATCGATTGACACCAAATAGTGGAATAGGTTCTCTTTCTTCAGGGTTATTCTCGGCAATTCCATTCTTTGTTGTAATTCCATTCTATGTGATTCCATCGTGCAAAACGTCCCCTAGATGCACATGCGTCATAGGGCTCATTTTATAGCAAAAGGTATTGTCATCTCTATACTTCTCTTCTATAACTCGGAATCTATAACTTAACCGAAAAACACCTTCATCCGTCACCCTCAAGTTATAAAACACCCCCTCGCCCACACTTAACCCAATAAAACATAAATAAACCAAGTCGTTGCCTTTGTAAATCAACTTCGATCCAAAAATTCTTCAAGTTTGAAGCCAAAAAGGGTTACTAAGATCATAACTAAATGCCCAAATGTTAACCACAGTTTGAGTATCTTTTGGGATAACGTATCCCATCACCTCAAACGTTTGCATAGCTTTACAAAGTTCAAGATTTTAGGCGAAGAAAAGACAAACCAAATCTGAATCTCTAACTACATTGCATTATTTCATCCTTAGCCTTTTGCATCGTGTTTTTTTTTGGTGCAAAGGTGAATTTATATTAATACCCCAAATTTTGTACAATACAAGGAATAAATATAGGATTGGTATGGACATTCCCCATAACAGCAAACAAACAAAATCTCAATACTCATCCGATAAGATGAAGCAACAACCTATATCTGACAAAGACTAACACTGCCAAGACAGAGCAGTGCATAGCAAAGCTTCACAGATTCCTCATAAATTCAATCATGCTTTCTACACTCAGCCTCTTGTTGATTCACCTTTTATGCACCATACTATCTAATTACATTTCCATATCATTCTCCCACCAACATCATTCAACCCGCATCCACAATGATCAAGGTAAGACAAGTGTATGGCTTCGTTAGAAACCCATATCCCCTCCTAGTCAAGGGCTATACCAATTGTGCTACATTTCCATCTCTAAAATAGCTTCACACATTTGGGAACACACGCCTTGAGGGAGGACCACCATTACCTCATGTGGTGAGGCATTGATTGGAACAAGTAGGTTCATCTTTCACTCCTCACTATTCCAATCATCATGCCCCACCCTCCTATTCATTCTACCCTTCTCAAACAGGGAACCTACTTTATGATTCTTTGTCCAACTCAAGTCAAAACTCAAGTCTGTAAACAAACTTAATTACCTACAAAGGCCTATTAAGTTCCACCAACTGAATTTTGAGTTAAGTTTTCAAAAGAAATCAAGGTACAAGGCCATCTGTTTGTGAATGAACATAACAAATACTCTACCTTCAAGTGTAGAAGGTAAGAGTATATAAAGGATATACCTTTGTTGATTCCATTAGAAAAGATCATGGAATTTCAGCATTCTCAATTCAACTGTTGTGCCAAACACCCCTTTATGCAGGCATTGGATGCCCACACAACTAGGCTTTTTAGCATAACTTTTTCCTCTGCAACTGGACTTGCCAAACATTCTCAACTCTGTTTATGACAGATGAATCTTTAACTTTAAGAGTCAAAATCCTTCTTCTCATACTATCAATGATTATTTGCAGAACAACCTCAGCAGTCATGTCTTTTTTTTTTTTGAAACAATCTTAAGTTTCTTTCGAGCCAAATGTGATAAATTGTATCAACAATGCTTAGTCTTCTCATTATGCTCCAAATGTTATTTTTGCAAGGCATATTAGATAAAGTCCCCATACTATTATCCAAATTTCTCAGACCACTCAAGTTACACATGTTTTACACCTTCTCCCAAACACCAGCTGAGAACACACAGTCAAAAAATAGATGATTATGAGAGTCTTCAACTTGATTACACAATGGGCATTTCCATGTAGTACCAGGATACCACTTGGCCAGCTTATCTTGTGTGACCAATTTCCTTTTAACAGCCATCAATAGCACAAAGGCATGTCTTGGTATATTATGAGAAAACCATATGACTTTCCACCATTGAACATTACCATTTAGAATTCTCAAATCCTTCCATGATTGGTTACTTGAAAACTCTTAATCGATCCCATTGTTTGATTTCCATACAAGCTTATCCACAGAATTGGCATTGATCTTAGGCAGATGATATTGTAGCAGTTCAGGGTGATCACTGTACAATTCCTCAGGCCAACTCCATCTATTATTGTTGATACAGTTAGCAACCTTCTCATCATTAGAAAAACAAGCTTCATATATTTCCCTTCTACTCAGAATAGTAACTAAAGGAGGCTGCAAACTCCAAGAATCATGCCATATGGACAAAGAATTACCATTACCAATTTTGTACACCAAATCTTTCCTCACAACTTCTCTAAGATCCAATAAATTTCTCCAAATCCAGCTATCATTGGCCTACTTATGCACTTCCCAAACACTTTTACCTTTGAGCTTTGCAGAGTGAATCCATTTGATCCATAGAGAATCTTTCTCAGAAGCCACATTCCAAAGATGTTTAACCAAAAGAGCCTCATTCCATTGTTCCAAAGGCTTTAGACCAAGACCACCATTCTGCTTTAGTTGACATATGTCCTTCCAAGAAACTTTTGCTTTGCCTTTTTGTAACTCCCCTTTATTGCACAAGAAACCTTTGAACAGCTTTTCCATATCTTTAATCACCACTTTTGGAATTTTAAAGACAAAAGCCCAGTAAACTTGAATGGATGCCAATACAGAAGCTATCAATTGAGTCCTTCCAGCATAAGATAGGCTATTGTAATCATTGATCCTTGTTTTCACTTTATCAATCAAACTTTTACACTCTTTAACTCCAATCTTCTTAGCTAAAAGAGGGACACCAAGATATCTAACTGGAAGCTTCCCTTTCTTAAAAGGTAGAATTTGCAATATAGTTTCAATGATACTCATATCCATACTGCCAGAGAGGATAGTACTTTTCCTCAAGTTAGGATGAAGACTAAATACTACATTGAAACTTGTTAGAATATTGTAAACCCCGTGAGGTGTTATACTTTATTAATCGATATTTATAATACATAGAAACCCTAATGACCTAACCGCAAGGAGGCTTGGGCCAAATATAATATTGCCTAATACTCCCCCGCAGTCTGAGCGGCGAAATCCTTAAAGCTCGGCGCTCGGACCGGAGTAGTAAACTAGAAAAGAAAAAAAACAAAAAAAGAACATTAACATAATAAAAAACATAACTTTAGTCGACTCGTAACAAAACCATACCAACGGTCAACTTTTGTCGACTGGTACCAACGGTCGGCTAAGTCGACTGGTAACACAACCGTACCAACGGTCGACTTTAGGGACTGGTACCAACGGTCAACTTTAGTCGACTGGTAACAAAGCCATATGAACAAGCAACTAACAAACAAACAAACAAACAATAAAACAACTAAAACATTTGTTTTAGTCGAATACCACCACAAATAACATCCCACCTTACAACCGACGATCATACTGTTTGGTCTTCATTAATACTTTTTTTTAGGTAACCAATACATGTTGAAGACAAACCAATAACTTTGTTTGACTTAAATATGTACCTCACGTGAGGAGATGATAATATGTATTGAAGACAATATAATATTGAGCAATAGAAGACAATATCAAAATTGATCGAAAGAAGAAAAAAAATTTTGGTGGCTGATAAAAATTTGAAGGTACACTAGGGTTTGAGATATGTAGGTGTGACGTGCTGGTACAAAAGTGGCGGCTTGATGACCGAGTTGGTCTCAAGATCATACCTGCTCATGATACCATGTTAGAATATTGTAAACCCCGTGAGGTGTTATATGTGACAACCCGTACTTTCAGGTCATTTCTCAAAACAATTCATGCTTCACTATTTCAACATTTATCGTAAACTAGGTTTACGTGTTCCAAATTCGCGTAACCTTTATGGTTTAGCGGCGAATTCATGATCATATCATATCGTAAACTGGGGTCGAGCTGCCAGGTCAGCTTGGAAATTTTTTATTTCCACTAAGTTGTTATGTAAAGAATTCATGCTGAATTTTCATTTCTGCTGCAGTAGTGTGATTCTGCTGAAGTATTATGATTCTGCTGAAGTTATGTTTGTTTCTGCTGAAGTTATGTTTCTCAGCAGATTAATTTTCGGAAATTGAAGGGACATAACTTGACAACTTGGAAACCCTGAAACTGCCTTTGGCAGTTATCCCGTATCTTCATTATATATGGTTATTTGGTCGTTATTTTACTTTACTGGTTCATGAAATCTCAGACACACACATACAGAAAATTCTCATTCTCTGAATTGTATCCGATTGAATAATTTGGTAGAACCGCCAAATTGATTTGATCTGAAAGTGATTACACGCCTTTCAGAGATTAAGTATATCCACTGGTGTTCGTTATTACCCTATATCCCCTACAAAGATCAAATCAATTTGATGACGAACCCTGATTCTGTGAAAGATCTGAACAAGACGTTTGCAAAGTTGGAGAAGTTTTCTGGGCAGGATTTTCGTAGATGGCAAAAGAAGATGCACTTTTATCTGACGAATCTGAAAGTGGTATATGTTCTGAGTACCCCGTGCCCTGAGGCTGTTGAGAATGAAACGCTGGAACAGACTCGTAATCGTTCTAAGTGGGAAAACGCAGACTACATATGTCGTGGTCATATTCTTAACGGTATGTCTGATTCATTATTTGATATTTATCAAAACGTAGAGTCTGCAAAAGAATTATGGGATACCCTAGAAGCCAAATACATGGCAGAAGATGCGTCTAGTAAGAAATTCCTAGTTGGTAATTTTAATAACTATAAAATGGTAGACGCTAGGCCTGTCATGGAACAGTACCACGAATTGCAAAGGATTTTAGGACAGTTTGCACAATATGATATGAAAATGGATGAATCAATTTCTGTCTCTAGTATCATAGATAAACTGCCCCCCTCTTGGAAGGATTTTAAAAACAATCTGAAACATAAAAAAGAGGAATTGAATCTGGTTGAACTTGGAAGTCATTTCCAAATTGAACAATCCATACGTGATATGGAAAGGGGTTCTGTTGGTGGTACTAAAACCATGGCTGGTTCTTCTGTGAACATGGTGGAGGAGGGTGAATCCTCTAAGGCTGGTAAAGGGAAACGAAAGTGGCAAGGCAATAACAACAAAGGTTCTGATAAGAAACCAAAAGTGACTTGTTGGAAGTGTGGGAAACCCGGACACTTTAAGAAAGATTGCAGGTCTAAGGGTGGAGGTAAAGGAAAAAACGAGGCTGGTGCTAGTGGATCCAAGGATCCTGGAAAGCAATCAGGTTTGTTTTTGGTACCTACTGATCATTCTGTTGAAAATTATTATGTATCAATAATTTCTGAAACATTCTATGTACAGGATGATGATTTATCATGGTGGGTGGATTCAGGAGCAACATGTCATGTATGCAAAAATCTTCAATGGTTCAAGGACTTTAAGCCAATTGAAGATGGATCTTTATTAAAGATGGGCAATGTTGCAACTGAACCGATTAAAGGACTAGGATCTGTTAATATAGTCTTTACTTCTGGAAACTCTTTACTTTTGAACAATGTTGTGTATGTACCTGGTATTCGTAAGAACTTAGTATCTGGTATTGTATTAAATAATTGTGGCTACAAGCAAGTCTTGGAAAGCGACAAGTACATATTGTCTAGACATGGTACTTTTATTGGCTTTGGATATTTGAATGGCATGTTTAAATTAAATTTGGATGTTTCGTTTATTAATAATTCTGTTTGCATGGCTTCTACTAGTTCTAGCAATAATTGTGGTAAATCTGAATTATGGCATGCTAGACTAGGACACGTACATTACAAGAGAATGAAAGACATGTCAAAAATGAGTCTAATACCTGCTTTTGAATTGAATGGTGAAAAGTGTAATACTTGTGTGTTGACTAAGATAACTAGACAACCTTTCGCCAAAAATGTCATTAGAGATACTAAGGTATTAGAACTTGTACACAGTGATTTGTGTGATTTTCATTCAACACCTTCACTTGGTAATAAAAAGTATGTAGTTACTTTTATTGATGATGCTACTAGATATTGCTATGTTTACTTGTGTCATACAAAAGATGAAGCTCTTGATAAATTTAAAATTTATAAAGAGGAAGTAGAGCTTTATCATGGTGTGAAGATTAAAACACTTCGCACTGATAGGGGAGGTGAATATTATGATCCAGTATATTTTCAATCTACTGGTATAATACATCAGACCACTGCTCCATATACCCCACAACAAAATGGTATATCTGAAAGAAAGAATAGGACATTAAAAGAAATGGTTAATTCCATGATATGCTATTCTGGCCTTAGTGATGGATTTTGGGGTGAGGCTATGTTGACAGCCTGTTATTTATTAAATAGAGTTCCTAATAAAAGGAACAAGATAACCCCTTATGAACTTTGGTATAAAAAGGCACCAAAGCTGAGTTATCTCAGAGTTTGGGGCTGTAGAGCTGTGGTAAGATTGACTGATCCTAAAATAAATAATATAGGTCAAAGAGGTATAGATTGTGTATTCACTGGCTATCTTGAGAATTCTAAATGCTATAGATTCTATGTCATAGAACCTAATGATTATGTATCCGTGCACTCTATTATTGAGTCACGAGATGCTGATTTTGGCAATGAGGATAGGTTTACATCTTTACCTAAACCTGCAGACATGATTGCAAGTTCTAGTAACTTTGGTGCATCTGACCAAGTGACTGTTTCCCCTCCTGAGCCTTCTGAGCCTAGGAGGAGTGTAAGAGCAAGAAAAACCAAATCTTTTGGTGGCGATTTCCAACTATATCTGGTAGAAGGATCAAGGAATGAAATTCAATTTCAATATCAATATTGTTTCAATGTTGATGAAGATCCTAGGACCTACAGTGAAGCTATGGCTTCAAGGGATGCTGCATTTTGGAAAGAGGCAATCCAAGATGAGATTGACTCTATTATGCACAATAATACTTGGAAACCATCTGATTTACCACCTGGTTTTAAACCATTGAATAGTAAATGGATCTTCAAAAGGAAGATGAAGGTGGATGGAAGCATAGACAAGTATAAAGCCAGATTGGTTATCCAAGGCTTTAGACAAAAGGAAGGTATTGATTTTTTTGATACCTATGCTCCTGTTGCTAGGATTACCACCATTAGATTATTGTTAGCACTTGCGGCTATACATAATCTTGTAATTCACCAAATGGATGTTAAAACAGCCTTTCTGAATGGTGAATTGGATGAAGAGATTTACATAAGACAACCTGAAGGTTTTGTCATGCCTGGTAACGAAAACAAGGTTTGTAAATTGGTTAAGTCTCTTTATGGCTTGAAGCAAGCTCCTAAGCAGTGGCATCAGAAGTTTGATGATGTTATCTTGTCTAATGGTTTTGCATTAAACCAAGCAGACAAGTGTGTATACAGCAAGTTTGATACTTCTGGTAAAGGAGTAATTATTTGCTTGTATGTTGATGACATGTTGATCTTTGGTACTGACCAAGATCAAGTTGATGCAACAAAAGAATTCTTGTCCTCTAAATTTGAGATGAAGGACATGGGGGAGGCTGATGTGATTCTTGGCATTAAGATCATACGTGGAGAACATGGCATTACTATCTCTCAATCACATTATATTGAGAAGATGTTGGATAAATTTAATCTGAAAGATTGTTCTTCAATAGGTACTCCTATGGATCCCACAACAAAACTTGTGCCTAATAAAGGTGTTGCTGTGAATCAACTTGAATATTCAAGGGCTATTGGATCTTTAATGTATGCCATGATTAGTACTAGACCTGATATAGCCTTTGCTGTTGGAAAGTTGAGTAGATATACTCACAATCCAGGTTTAATCCATTGGCGAGCAATTAATCGAGTATTTATGTACTTGAAAGGAACAATGGATTATGGTTTGACTTATAGTGGATTCCCTTCTGTTCTTGAAGGTTATTCCGATGCAAGTTGGATTTCCAATCAGGAAGATCATTCTTCCACAACTGGTTGGGTATACCTACTTGGAGGTGGTGCCATTTGCTGGGCATCTAAAAAGCAAACTTGCATAACTGATTCAACAATGGAATCTGAGTTTGTGGCGTTAGCAGCAGCTGGTAAAGAAGCTGAATGGCTAAGGAACTTAATTTATGAAATTCCATTGTGGCCTAAACCGATATCATCCATTTCTATCAGATGTGATAGTCAAGCTACTTTGGCTAAGGCATACAGTCAAGTATATAATGGGAAGTCTAGACACATAGGTGTTAGACATAGCATATTACGTGATCTAATCACGAATGGTGTGATATCTGTGGTGTTTGTGAAAACACAACACAATTTAGCCGATCATTTAACCAAAGGGTTGAATAGAGATCTCGTGAAAAATTCGGCTATAGGGATGGGATTAAAGTCCATCAGAAATCTCTGATATTAAGATACCCAATTCCCATCTAGTATGATGCTAGGTGCTGAATTCAATGTGGAAGGCTTAATATTTAGAGATTGGAACACATTAGAAGATACATCCCAAGGTATGTGTTCAGACCTACAAGTTAGGGAGGTTGAATGAATATATTCTTAATAGCTTTTTTGACAAATTGCATTGTAGGTGCAAGACTAAAAGAGCTACCTATATGAGCATGAAGTTTAGCCGCTTCAAGAAGCTGGGACTTGGCTTTGACATGCTTATGAAGGATAAGGACATAGGCTAGTAAAACATGTGTCAAGATAGAACTACTATGTATGTAAACTTTTGTGTACATTATCTTCGTGTATTCATATTGAATTCCCAGGGTTCAATCCTTAGCGACACCCTGGTATTCGAATATTTGGAATGTGTAATGTACTAATGTGAAATTCAATCGTCACGACATTTCATTTATGCAAAAGTTTGATTGTTTGAGATTACTTGTTTTAGTTAATCAAGGATTGCACTAAAATAGGGGAGGAATGTTGGATATTTTAGTGTAATTGGATTAACTTGTTTTGACCAATTTCATCATAATAATACATCATTTAGGTTTGGTGGTGCGGAGTGCACATCTACTTGAATTTATTATGATCTTAGGGGCGAAGCCCCTAAGGGACGGGGGTCCGGGGGCAGCGCCCCTGGTAGCAGGGTCCAAGGGGCGGCAGCCCCTGGCAGGGTCCAAGGGGCAGAGTGTGATTCTGCTGAATTTTCATTTCTGCTGCAGTAGTGTGATTCTGCTGAAGTATTATGATTCTGCTGAAGTTATGTTTGTTTCTGCTGAAGTTATGTTTCTCAGCAGATTAATTTTCGGAAATTGAAGGGACATAACTTGACAACTTGGAAACCCTGAAACTGCCTTTGGCAGTTATCCCGTATCTTCATTATATATGGTTATTTGGTCGTTATTTTACTTTACTGGTTCATGAAATCTCAGACACACACATACAGAAAATTCTCATTCTCTGAATTGTATCCGATTGAATAATTTGGTAGAACCGCCAAATTGATTTGATCTGAAAGTGATTACACGCCTTTCAGAGATTAAGTATATCCACTGGTGTTCGTTATTACCCTATATCCCCTACAAAATATACCAAGGGAATAATTATAGGATGACTCTTATGTAATAAACTCTAAAAATCAATGGTAAAAATGGTATAAACAACACAAGTCTTGCATGTTTGCACCAAATATGAAGAAATAAATATGAAATGAAGATGAAATATGTAAAATGATAGTAATATGCTTACAAGTAAACTTGATGAGGTGCAAAGAACAAAGGTTTAACCTAAACACCCTAGGTTTTTATTTCAAAACCTTATTAAGAGTGTGATTCTAGATTGATATAACTTGAGCTTGAGAAAATTTTTGATGATCCCCTTGAAAACACCTATATGGCCGGTTATGATAAGGAAGAAACAAAGAGAGAAAAGTTTTGATAGTTTGTGAATTATTGGATGTGAATGAATGAATTATGAATGGAGATTGTGTATAAGTATAACCAAGTAAGAAAAATCTACCAATCAATAAATGTTTACCCACTCTTGACTCACCCCCCCCCCCCTAAGGCCTGTTTTGGGGGAAGATGTTTTCCCACATATATTTTTTTTTCTTCTTTTATGCATATGTATAAAATGTGTATATAAAGTGTAAGTAAAAAGGGATTTAAGTAAGGATAGTTGGTAACTTGTGTATTTAAAGTAGTTTTAGCATCAAGTAAATTTTAATTGACCAAAGTAAAATATATTAAGATCATAGAAATTGTAAAAATATATTTCTTGCATAATTTGAGTGATAATATAATTATCGTGTAGTTTTTAAGAAAAACGCCGTAATAATATAAATTTAACAATTTATATACGAAATAAATTTAAAACACTAGGTAAACTCAAATTATAGTTTTTATAAACTAAATGTAAGTATAAAAATATGTCGGGATCATTTTTGGAAGTATCGGATTAAATCTTCAAAATAATAACTTACTCGATAACGTTTATTTAAATATAAAATTTACGCGTTTAAGGTGAAATGAAAAATCATGAATGAACTGATATGATGAAAATGATGCTAATGAAATGTAGACTAAACTTAGTCCATATGAAATGTTCGTGATGATATGATCATGAATTCGCCGCTAAACCATAAAGGTTACGCGAATTTGGAACACGTAAACCTAGTTTACGATAAATGTTGAAATAGTGAAGCATGAATTGTTTTGAGAAATGACCTGAAAGTACGGGTTGTCACATTCGCCCATCCAAAAAGGAATTCAGTCCCTGAATTCAGTTCGTGTTGGTCTATCGAATTTTTGAGTTTGTGATGAATAACGAGGAGAAAAGACATGGAGAAGTGTCGTTACGGTTGTCGATGATCGAGAGCGTACAAAACATCGTAGTAAAGAAAATATCGGATGAATCTCTCATAAGTAACACTTTGACTTTGAAATATGTAAAGATTTTGCTTGCACTAAGATTTATAATTAACTGCTCCCAACATAACATGATCCCTCCAGAATTAGACATAGTTAGCTAGGCTATGTATAATTAAGGAACGATGATGTGACGTTCGGTTTAGTTGTTATAACTCTCGATGCTTACAAGGATTTAAACCGTGTCGTTAAAATGGTCGATAAAGTAAAAAGAAGTAAAATTCTCGAAAGTAATAACAAATCGGAAAGAAAATAAGTACGATAGATGAGAATATTTTACAACGAGTGGTTTAGCAAAAATAGTACATCTTAAGTTATAAAGTTTCGGATACGATGAAAGACATAAACTTGGTACAACGTAGTACATAAGGAAAATTAAGACTGTTAGTTTCCAAACTTCTTCAGTCTTCCGCGTTGTTGTGACCATGACGAGCTTCTCCTCCTCCTAACATGTATGCATTCCCATGAGCACCTTCAACTGGTTGACCTTGATTTTGAGGACATTGATTCCGATAGTGTCCTTGTTCCCCACATCCGAAGCATGTGACTACGGCTTTACCTTTACAATCCCTGGCTAGATGTCCCGGTTTTTGGCATTTGTGGCACTTGGCAGGGCAAGGACATGAGTGATGAAAATTACATCGATTACATAGTGGGTGTGTTCCAGCATACCCTCTACCTCTCATTGGTGCAGCGACATAAACCATTCCCGCTTCTTGCCTTCTATTTTGTTGTTGATGATGGTTAGTGTTACGGTTTTGGTTGTTGTTGTTATAACCTCCTTGGTCGTTTTCCCATTTCCTTTTGTTGTTGTTGATTTGGTTATCGTCGTTGTTGTTGTTTTGGTTATTGTTGTAGTTGGTGCGGTTGTTGGGGTTGTTGTTGTTTTGGTTGGTGTTGGTGTACTTACCTCTCTTCACTACCTGGGCCATGAGCTTTTGAGTCACCCTAATAGCTTCCTCGATTGTTTGTGGATCAAACGAAGTCACATCTCCTTGAATAACCTCGGGAAGTCCCCCGATAAAAGCCTCTAGTAACTTCTCGTTATCCGAAACCATAGACGGGCATAACGCGGCCAATTCTTGGAATCTCCGAATGTAAGTGTCAATATCATACCCAGTTGTTACTAGTTCATAGAATTCTGTCTCCAACTTTTTCACTTCCGTACGAGGACAAAATTTCTTAGTTACCAAACCCTTGAATTGCTCCCAAGTAAGCTTGAAAGCATTCTCCATTCCCATCGGTTGAGCATATGAGTTCCACCACGACAATGCTCCATCGAGTAGTGTACTCGTAGCAAACTTGACCTTACTATCATCCGGGCAATTACATAGCAAAAACACGGACTCCAATTTCTCAAACCATCGAACCATGGCAGTGGCTCCTTCGGTACCTCTAAACTTAGTGGGATCTCCACTTTTGAAGTTCTTATACGAACAGATTTTGACTCCGGACCCTCCTGCATTTCCTGCAGCAGCAGCAAGCCTAGCGGCTTCAGCTTCCCTCTCAATTCTAGCGGCTTCGGCAGTAGCCGCGGCCTCAGCAGCAGCAGCAGCCACCGTTTCCCTTTCAATCCTTAATGCCTCTGCTACACTATCCCTTACCAACTTTTGAATAGCCGCTTGAGTCATTCCAGGTGTGGCTTTCTTTGGCGCCATATCTTCTTCAAAATAAGAGGAAAGGGTGAGACGTAGCAAAATCCGATGTCAATAATAAACGCTCCAAAGAGGTGTGATAAGAAATGATAAGTTTGAGGTTATTTTTCAAAAATGATCGACGGTTTCCGAAAAGATGGGTTATGAGGTGTTGTAAATGCTTCAAATGTATGGTGGTTTAGTGACTTAATGTGTTAATAACGTGTAACTCGACATGTTAGTGGTGCAACAAAGGAGTGAGAGTGACTGTGCCGTGCTTAAAGGTTTATCTCGGCATTCGACGTTATCGGTGCTGAGTCAACTGATATACAAAATTGTGATAGGGAATAACAAGGAATTCTCCACATTAGAGTATGAAGAAAGAATAATGGAATGGGCATTTAAAGGCATCCATGTGACAATCGATATGAAATGAAAGTAAATAACTCGAAAAATGTACGTATAAATCGCATGCAAAGTGAACATGCACTTATGATGAAATGATGAGATGCTATGATAATGTAGTTATAGTCTAGGGTCAATGATGCAACCTAGTTCTCTATAACCTGTCTCTGATGCCAATCTGTCACACCCCCAAATTACCTGTTTTGCAGCGGAATGGAATTCCTGGGGATTGACTGTCATAGCATCACAATCACAGTTATATTGAACGACCTAAAGTGTCGTTTGGAAAATACATCGCTTGATTTAATAAAAAAACATTCAGAGTTACAAAGATAGGTCCCAAATGAAAGTTACTATGCACGGAAAATAAGTTTAGTACAAGTCAAACGATATTTTTAAATTGTATCAATCCCATGTGAGACGCGTCGTCACCGCGACTCTATGATATGTCCACATGCATGCCATGAGGTATGCCTTAGATACCTGAGATAAAACATGCTTAAAAAGGTCAACACAAAGGTTGAGTGAAATCCATAGGTTTAAGTAATTCGTTTGAACACAATCATCGTAGTGTGAGTTAAAATGTTTCACACTCATCGTTGAAAACAAAATCGTATTTATTTCACTAAGTTCATGACACCAAAGCGTAAACATCGCACCAATAAAAATTGGTAATCATCGTTTCATCGCCGCCCTAATAGGTAAACTTGCCAATTTACCTTACTAGTTCAAATATAGTGCGCTCGATTTCCCCTAACTGGGTCAATAAGAGCGGGAGTGTTAATTCCAATAGGCCTATTCACAATATTCGCGCTCACTCGCAAGTGACTAATGGTTCATGATGTAGGGACTTCGAACATGGCAAATACTTAGTGACAATAAAACATTCGGATATAGCATGTAGTTCAAAGCATTTGTGTTCGATTAAAAATGTAGCATGTATCTCCCCCAAGAGTTTGTAAAACAGTTAAAAGAGTAAAAGTGGGGCTATGAACTCACTTGATAAACTGGTATGATGACAAGAGTGAGTACACTGAGGTATAGCGGGAAACTTTAATCTGGACCTATTACGAATGATATGATATGTAATGAGTTATGATGTAATGTTATGCATGCATTTCGTATGTTATTTATACCATTTGCGAGTTTTGAAAATAATACTTATCGTCGAAAAATACTCTTTTGACGTCTTGACCATTCTTAAATCACTTTACAAGTTTTTACGTTAAACTGTCATCCTACAATGGTTTCGTAATGATTTATAGTGAAATTATCACTTTTCGTCGTAAAATAATGTCGTCGGAATTTTCATGAAAGTGATAAAAATGGCTTCGAAAAACTAGTCGTAAAATGGTGTACGTCGAGCGTTAGGAAACGAACTCGACGGTTTTGGAAAGTTTGTATCAAAATCTAGAAGTTTCAGTTCATGAGTTTTCGTCATAGAGGTCTCGAACATAAAGATAATAGAGGTTAAAGATGGTGATTTTGTCCAAAATGTTGTGTAAAAAGTGAGTTTCGGCAAAGTTTAAGCAACCGTAATTAATTTATTACAACTCCGCTATACAAACGGTTGGTCGTTTTGGAAAATATGCTTGGTGATCTCGATTTTATTAGAAGACATTTCGTTCCAAAAAGTTCTACGTCATCCTTAAAAACAGCCTTCAACATGGTCGTTTTAGTTACCGTAACACTTGTCTCGTAAAAATAATATAGTTTTTCTAAAAATAATAGTTACGGCAAGTTTGTAAAAACGTGTATATCTTAGTCGTTTCAAATCCGTTTTCTACGTATAATACGTCCTTAGCTTCGTATCAAAGTATACTAATATATTTTTGATAAGTCGAAATAATTTGTAAAGCTTAGGACTCGTTTTTGACTCGAATAAAACAATAATAGGTTGCTGAAATTTCAGAAAAATATATATTTCGTCGTTAAACTTGAAAAATTCATAACTTCTTCGTTATAACTCCGTTTTAATCCGTTCAAGCGGCCACGGATTCGTTTTAAAGTATATTTTCTAAATATCAAGGCCAAAAATTCGTGCCTACTGTCGGATTTTCCAGAAAAACAAAATAAGGACAGACCACTTTTAATACTTGTCGAAAATAGTTTTTCTCGTACTAAACCTATTCCAATCCCTTCAAATCAACTCCAAAGCTATTATAATCCTACCATACACCTTCTAAGGGTGTCATGGGTTCCTAAACATCATCAAGACCAAAATATGTTGGATATTTTAGTGTAATTGGATTAACTTGTTTTGACCAATTTCATCATAATAATACATCATTTAGGTTTGGTGGTGCGGAGTGCACATCTACTTGAATTTATTATGATCTTAGGGGCGAAGCCCCTAAGGGACGGGGGTCCGGGGGCAGCGCCCCTGGTAGCAGGGTCCAAGGGGCGGCAGCCCCTGGCAGGGTCCAAGGGGCAGAGCCCCTGGCTTGTGTTGTTTATACCATTTTTACCATTGATTTTTAGAGTTTATTACATAAGAGTCATCCTATAATTATTCTCTTGGTATATTTTGGTCTTGATGATGTTTAGGAACCCATGACACCCTAAGAAGGTGTATGGTAGGATTAGAATAGCTTTGGAGTTGATTTGAAGGGATTGGAATAGGTTTAGTACGAGAAAAACTATTTTCGACAAGTATTAAAAGTGGTCTGTCCTTATTTTGTTTTTCTGGAAAATCCGACAGTAGGCACGAATTTTTGGCCTTGATATTTAGAAAATATACTTTAAAACGAATCCGTGGCCGCTTGAACGGATTAAAACGGAGTTATAACGAAGAAGTTATGAATTTTTCAAGTTTAACGACGAAATATATATTTTTCTGAAATTTCAGCAACCTATTATTGTTTTATTCGAGTCAAAAACGAGTCCTAAGCTTTACAAATTATTTCGACTTATCAAAAATATATTAGTATACTTTGATACGAAGCTAAGGACGTATTATACGTAGAAAACGGATTTGAAACGACTAAGATATACACGTTTTTACAAACTTGCCGTAACTATTATTTTTAGAAAAACTATATTATTTTTACGAGACAAGTGTTACGGTAACTAAAACGACCATGTTGAAGGCTGTTTTTAAGGATGACGTAGAACTTTTTGGAACGAAATGTCTTCTAATAAAATCGAGACCACCAAGCATATTTTCCAAAACGACCAACCGTTTGTATAGCGGAGTTGTAACAAATTAATTACGGTTGCTTAAACTTTGCCGAAACTCACTTTTTACACAACATTTTGGACAAAATCACCATCTTTAACCTCTATTATCTTTATGTTCGAAACCTCTATGACGAAAACTCATGAACTGAAACTTCTAGATTTTGATACAAACTTTCCAAAACCGTCGAGTTCGTTTCCTAACGCTCGACGTACACCATTTTACGACTAGTTTTTCGAAGCCATTTTTATCACTTTCATGAAAATTCCGACGACATTATTTTACGACGAAAAGTGATAATTTCACTATAAATCATTACGAAACCATTGTAGGATGACATTTTGACGTAAAAACTTGTAAAGTGATTTAAGAATGGTCAAGACGTCAAAAGAGTATTTTTCGACGATAAGTATTATTTTCAAAACTCGCAAATGGTATAAATAACATACGAAATGCATGCATAACATTACATCATAACTCATTACATATCATATCATTCGTAATAGGTCCAGATTAAAGTTTCCCGCTATACCTCAGTGTACTCACTCTTGTCATCATACCAGTTTATCAAGTGAGTTCATAGCCCCACTTTTACTCTTTTAACTGTTTTACAAACTCTTGGGGGAGATACATGCTACATTTTTAATCGAACACAAATGCTTTGAACTACATGCTATATCCGAATGTTTTATTGTCACTAAGTATTTGCCATGTTCGAAGTCCCTACATCATGAACCATTAGTCACTTGCGAGTGAGCGCGAATATTGTGAATAGGCCTATTGGAATTAACACTCCCGCTCTTATTGACCCAGTTAGGGGAAATCGAGCGCACTATATTTGAACCAGTAAGGTAAATTGGCAAGTTTACCTATTAGGGCGGCGATGAAACGATGATTACCAATTTTTATTGGTGCGATGTTTACGCTTTGGTGTCATGAACTTAGTGAAATAAATACGATTTTTTTTTCAACGATGAGTGTGAAACATTTTAACTCACACTACGATGATTGTGTTCAAACGAATTACTTAAACCTATGGATTTCACTCAACCTTTGTGTTGACCTTTTTAAGCATGTTTTATCTCAGGTATCTAAGGCATACCTCATGGCATGCATGTGGACATATCATAGAGTCGCGGTGACGACGCGTCTCACATGGGATTGATACAATTTAAAAATATCGTTTGACTTGTACTAAACTTATTTTCCGTGCATAGTAACTTTCATTTGGGACCTATCTTTGTAACTCTGAATGTTTTTATTAAATCAAGCGATGTATTTTCCAAACGACACTTTAGGTCGTTCAATATAACTGTGATTGTGATGCTATGACAGTCAATCCCCAGGAATTCCATTCCGCTGCAAAACAGGTAATTTGGGGGTGTGACATTATACTTTATTAATTGATATTTATAATACATAGAAACCCTAATGACCTAACCCACAAGCGGGCTTGGGCCAAATATAATATTGCCTAATATGTTAGCCCGTATTATGTTTGTAACGGGCTCAAGCCCAAGTCTAGAATGTTATGTAGTGTGCTATACATTTGTACCATGTAATCAATTATCAATCAATCAAATCAATAATCATTCATTATCATCTTACATGGTATCAGAGAATTAATTTTTCCGCCACTTTCATCTCTAACCCTAAAACAACCGCCACTTTAATTTTTGGGTCGTCGGCTTCGGCCGGCGGTCCGAAGCACTGATATCCTTATCTCCATCTTTAGCATATCACTTTCAGCTCTGATACCATGTTGAATGATGATTGATTTGATTGATTGATAATTGATAACATTGTACAAATATATAGCACACTACAGAACATTCTAGACTTGGGCTTGAGCCCGTTACAAACATAATACGGGCTAACAAAAACTTCCAAGACCTTCTTAATGATTGTCACTGAATTGACATCACCATGGCTTAGAACTAAAAGATCATCAGTAAAACACAAGTGAGTTATCTTCAACTTTTTGCAGGCATAATGATTTTTGAAACTTCCATCATCTCTAATTTTTTGTTGCACGATGAGGCTAAAAACCTCCATAACTAGAGTAAAAGGGTAGGGTGACATGGGATCGCCCTGCCTTAATCCCCTTCCCCCTTTGAAGAAACCATGCCTATTCCCATTGACACAAATAGAATAAGGAGGAGTTACATAGGTCATAATCCAAGCAACCATTTGTAAGTGAAATCCAAACATCCTTAGAACTTTCTCAAGAAATTCCCATTCCACTGTATCATAGGTTTTTTGAATGTCTATCTTCATAGCACATCTCTTAGGCCCTCTAGCACAGTCATACCCTTTAAGTAACTCCTGAGTAAGCAAAATGTTGTCAGTGATTTGACTAATAGGGATGAAGTCAATCTGATTTTTATTTACAATAGTGTCCAAAACAGCTTTAATCCTGTTAGTGATTATCTAACCAATACTCTTGTACACTACATTGCAACGAGCAATAGGCCTAAAGTCAGATACTTTGTTTAGAGTAATAACTTTAGGAACAAGAGTGATCAAAGTTGCATTCAACTCCCCAAGTAACTTTCCCTTAACAATAAACTCTTTGACAGCATTACAAACAATCCCCTCCAGCAACATCCCATGCTTTCTTAAAAAAAAACTTTGCAGTAAAGCCAACTGGCCAGGGGCTTTGTTATCATTAATATCAATTGCAGCTTTTATTTTATCATTACACACCTCTTCAATCATCTGTAAAGAAGCTTGACTATAAATCTTAGTATGAAACCACCTTTCCTCTAAATCCAAACACTCCTTATTAGGCTGTGCTCTAAGAAACTTTTTAAAGTGATCTACAAATTGAGTAGGAAATTGATCACCTGTATATCTGACATTCTTTTCACCACAAATTTCCTCAACTCTACTTCTATGAATCCTCCCTTTAAGAACCTTAGGGAAGAAAGCAGTATTTCTATCCCCTTCATTTAGCCAGTCCACTTTAGCTTTCTGAAACAACAATTTCTCCTCATCTTCAATAGCGATAGAATACTCTTTCAAAATCCTCACACCATCTTGTCTAATTTGAGTGTTATAAGGATCTTTATCAATCTTCATCTGAACTTCATCAAGTTTGACTTTAAGTCCCTTTACTTTCTCAAATAAACTTCCATTTTCCCAGTTTAGTCTTATTCATGTGAGGCTTCATAGCTTTCAATTCTTTACCAACATGTACATAGCAAACCCTTCCACATTCACATTCCATTTGTCAGCCACAACCATAGTAAGAATAAAATCTTCTTTATCTGCAATATAATTTGAAAATCAAAAAGACTTTGCTTTAGTTACAACAGTCTCAGGTCAATTCAAAATCACATGACTATGATATGATATTCCATAAGGTAAAAACACAGTATGAGCTCTACTCTGCACCTCCAAAAATTTCTCATTACCCACAGCTCTATCAATCTTCTTTAGAACACTACTATTAGGATTTAAGAGACTTTTAGTCCAAGTGAAGTGAAGCCCACAACTGCATATATCCTCAATTTTAATAGCATTAATGATGCGGGGGCATCGGGTAATACAAAACAGGCTCATTTTATGTGTCATACTCGTGTTGGACCGGATTTAGATTCTGAGGCCATATTTGGGTTCAAGTCTCTTGAAGGGAAGAACCTAATCTGTTGGCAGCCCAATGAAGTTTAGTTCAGCCCATGAAGAGAATTAAAAGCTTGAATGAGTCAAGTCAGTTAATTGAGTCTTTACTCTAATCAGTTCCATTATTACTTCCTTAATTATTTTCAGCTTTTTATCTTACTTGAGACTTTAGATCTTTCATTCTCAAAGCAAGAAGTTAATGTTTTGCCTTGAGAACAGTTTTCCAGCCTCTTATATAAAGGCTCTCAAGTTGTATTAGAGACATATCTCAGTTTTGAAATAAACATCAGCTTCTGAAGCTAATATAGAGTGTTTATACTCGAAATGAGTCGATAGTTGATTGTTCTTAGTATGGTATTGTTGCTTTATCACTGATAACATCTTCTTTCGCCAATTTGATTAATCTTGGTGGTGTTTAAGTACTTTATCCTAGATTCAATCAGATTGTTAGGCTTGGTGGTAGGAACTTTATCCAAGTCAAATTCAGTGTTATTGATTCTTATTTTGTTCTCATTACTTTCTCCTTTTTCATTTTAATACACATCAACTGGTATTAGAGCAAACCCAGGTTGCCTTATTTTCTGTTCTTATCCTTCTAAACTCATCTTATGGCAATCCCTCTTAACATGACACTGGAAGAAGCTCAAAACTTTAGACGCGATCAACAAATTGAACAACTCCAGAAACAAACAGAACTTATCACCCACCAGCTTGCAAGGTTACTTGATGAACCACCACGAACGTTCAATGGGAGAAATCAAGATTATTTTTAGTATGCCAGTGATGGTGACTTATCTAACCCAAGTGACTCAAGTTCTGATATTTCAGGTCGGTCTTTGACACACCGAAGAAGAAGGGTCAGAGATGAGCTTAGAGATGTCAAGGCAGAACCTCCAGAGTTTCATGGAGGGTCAAATCCGGATGATTTTATCGAGTAGCTAAATGATATCGAAAATATTTTTGATGTCAAGGGGTATTCTGACGAGAAAAGCTACAAAGTTGCTATTTTAAAGCTTAAGAAATATGCCTCATTATGGTGGGAGAACGTGAAATCCAAACGAGAATGCAATGGTAAGCCTAAGGTCAAGGCTTGGAGAAAACTCAAAAAGCTTCTTAAAGAGAGATTTTTACCAGATTCATACAAACAAGATCTCTATGTCAAGATGGCAAATCTCAAGCAAGGTAATCTTGATATTGATGATTACACTCGTGTGTTTGAACAGCTTATGCTACGGAGTGAAGTTCAAGAGAAACAAGAATAAACAATCGTTCGATACATTGGCGGGTTAAACCATGATGTAGCTGAGAAACTGGAGTTGCAACCTTATTGGTTATTTGATGAGGTGTGCAAGTTAGCTTCCAAGATAGAGAAACGTGCTAAGAATAAAAAGGCAGAAAAATCAGCCCACAAGTCATCAACCCAGGATAGTGCTTCTTTCAAGAATCCCTTTTACAAACCAGCAAATGCTTCAAAAATCAAAAGTTCAACTATACAAGACAAAGGCAAAGGTCCTACTTTAGATGCTCCAAAGAAGAAATGCTTCAAATGTCAGGGTTTAGGGCATTTTCAAGCTGAATGTCCAAATAGGCGAGTCATGACTTTGGAGGAAGTTGAAGGTGTTAGTCTTGTAGAGGAAGAACAGAGGCCAATCTATGATGATGAAGATTACTTTGAAGAAAGAATCAAACCTGATGTAGGAGAACTTTTGGTTATACGAATAGTACTTCATACTAAAGAGGTAATTCCAAATGATGAGCAAAGGGAAAACATATTCCACTCGAGATGCACGATTCAGGGAAAAGTGTGTAGTCTTATTATTGATAGCGGTAGTTGTACCAATGTTGCATCAACAACTCTTATCAAGAAACTCAAGATTCCTACATCACCACACTCGACTCCATACAAGCTTCAATGGCTAAATCAGGGAACCGATGTGAAGGTAATCAAACAGGCCTTGCTTTCCTTTTCTATTGGTTATTCTTACCAAGATCAAGTTCTTTGTGATGTTATACCTATGGATGCATGTCATATATTACTTGGTAGTCCTTGGCAATATGATAGGCACGCTTTACACGATGGTCGACAAAATACCTACTCATTTTTCATGGGCAAGAAGAAGGTAATTTTGGATCCATTATCTCCCACCTTACTCCTGAAAACTGAACCTGGGCTGATTAACAAGGCTGAAAAAAGTTTATTCATGACTGAAACACGGATTGAGAAAGCTATTAGCAAAGGGAAAGATGTTTATGTTGTGCTTTCAGTTGAAAACAGGTCGAAAGAAGACGGGGGATCTTTGCGTGTGGATGTCCGTCCCCTTTTAGATGAGTTCAAAGATGTATTTCTTTCTGATTTACCACCAGGTTTACCCCCACTTAGGGGTATTGAGCATCACATTGATTTAATCCTCGGGGCACCACTTCATAACAAACCAGCCTATCGATGTGATCCAGGAAAAACTCGAGAGCTGCAACGACAGGTCTAAGAACCTATTGACCGTGATTATGTTCGTGAAAGTATGAGCCCTTTTTCTGTTCCAACTCTATTGGTTTCCAAGAAAGCTGGAACTAAGGGAATGTGTGTCGATAGTCGAGCCATCAATAACATTACAATCAACTATCGATACCCAATTCCAAGATTAGATGATATGCTTGATGAACTTTATGGTGCCACTTTGTTTTCCAAAATTGATCTTAGGAGTGGGTATCATCAAATCAGAATGTGTGAAGGGGATGAGTGGAAAACAACCTTCAAGACAAAAGGTAGGTTGTATGAATGGTTGGTAATGCCATTTGGACTCTCTAATGCTCCTAGTACCCTTATGAGACTTATGAATGAAGTTCTAAGACCTTTTATTGGTCACTTTGTTGTGGTGTATTTTGATGATATCCTTGTGTATAGCAAAGGAACAGAAGAGCATTCTCAACATTTGAGGAGGGTCTTTGATGTTTTGAGAAATTAGAAGCTTTATGGAAAGTTGGAGAAGTGTGAATTCTTTACCCCGCAAGTAACATTCCTTGGGTATGTTGTTTCAAAAGAGGGTATTTCAGTGGATGAATCAAATGTCGAAGCAATAAAAACATGGCCAACGCCTGTTAATCCAACTGAGGTAAGAATTTTCCATGGACTTGCTTCATTTTACAGGAGGTTTGTCAAGAATTTCAGCACCATTGTAGCCCCTCTCACTGAATGTATGAAGAAGAATTCATTTGAATGGACTCAATCTGTACAAAAGGCCTTTAAGGAAATTAAGGAGCAATTGTGTAAGTCTCCTATCTTGGCTCTTCCAGATTTCAACCAATTGTTTGAGGTTGAATGTGATGCAAGTGGAGTTGGCATAGGGGCTGTCTTAGTGCAAAATAAACGCCCCATAGCATATTTCAGTGAGAAATTGAACGGATCAAGAAAAAACTACAACACATACGATAAAGAATTCTATGCTATTGTGCGTGCTCTAGATCAGTGGAGCCATTACTTGAGGCCCAAACAGTTTGTTCTTCATTCTGATCATCAAGCTTTGAGGCATATTAATGGTCAAAGCAAGCTCAATTCAAGACATGCAAAATGGGTAGAATTTCTCCAATCATTACTTTTGCTTCAAAGTATAAAGTTGGAAGTTCCAACATTGTTGCAGATGGCCTCTCAAGGAGATATGCCATGCTTACTATTCTTGGTACACGAGTTCTAGGTTTTTCTTTCATTAAAGAATTGTACCTAGATGATACTGACTTCTCTAAAGTGATTATGGAATGTAAAGAAAGAGCTTATGGCCCGCATTCTGTCCAAGACGGGTTTTTGTTCAAAAACAACAAACTTTGTGTTCCCAAGGGAACCATAAGAGAGTTATTAATTAGAGAAGCCCACGGAGGAGGGTTAGCCGGTCATTTTGGCATCAACAAGACCCTTGGCGTTCTACAAGAACACTTTTATTGGCCACGAATGGAAGGTGACATTACTACTATTGTGAATAGGTGTGCAACTTGTCATCAGGCAAAGAGCAAGTTTCATCAAGGTTTTTACACTCCACTTCCCGTTCCTTCTCAACCATGGGTGGATAATTCTATGGATTTTATTGTAGCTTTACCCCGTATGCAACGTGGAAAAGATGCTATCATGGTTGTGGTGGATCGCTTCTCCAAAATGGCTCACTTTGTTCCATGTCACAAAACCGATGATGCCATAAACATTGCTGATTTGTTCCTCAAAGAAATTGTACGTCTTCATGGTGTTCCTAAGACCATATTTTCTGATAAGGATGTCAAATTCTTATGCTACTTCTAGAAATTGTTATGGAAGTTGCTCGGTACCAAATTGTTGTTTAGCACAGCCTATCATCCATAAACGGATGGACAGACTAAAGTAACTAATCGTACACTTATAAATTTGTTGAGGACCATGGTGAGCAAAACCTTGAAGGATTGGGACATTAAACTTTCCTTTTCTGAGTTTGCTTATAACCGATCTCCTAGTTATGCAACGGGCCACACACCATTTGAGGTAAATTATGGAATAAACCCTCTCACACCTATTGATTTAGTACCTCTTCCTAAATGAAGTACACTTTGAGGCAGCAACTCGTGCAAAAGAAATGCAAAAAATACATGAACAAGTTAAGACAAGGATTGAGCATGCCAATGACGTGTACAAGAGAAAGGCAAACAAGCATCGCAAGAAGGCTCTTTTTGACCCTGGTGATCTCGTATGGTTGCACTTAAGAAAGGAAAGGTTCCCTTCAAAAAGGAAAAATAAGTTGGTGCCAAGGGGTGATGGACCATACAAGGTGTTGGAAAGAATTAGAGATAATTCATACAAGTTGGAGTTACCAGGAGATTCAAACATATCAGCAAGTTTCAATGTCGATGATCTTACTCCTTATCTTGAAGATGGCTATTTGGAAGATTTTAGGACAAATTCTTCCCAACCAGGAGAGGTTGATGCGGGGGCACCGGGTAATACAAAACAGGCTCATTTTATGTGTCATACTCGTGTTGGACCGGATTTAGATTCTGAGGCCATATTTGGGTTCAAGTCTCTTGGAGGGAAGAACCTAATCTGTTGGCAGCCCAATGAAGTTTAGTTCAGCCCATGAATAGAATTAAAAGCTTGAATAAGTCAAGTCAGTTAATTGAGTCTTTACTCTAATCAGTTCCATTATTACTTCCTTAATTATTTTAAGCTTTTTATCTTACTTGAGACTTTAGATCTTTCATTCTCAAAGGAAGAAGTTAATGTTTTGCCTTGAGAACAGTTTTCCAGCCTCTTTTATAAAGGCTCTCAAGTTCTATTAGATACATATCTCAGTTTTGAAATGAACATCAGCTTCTGAAGCTAATATAGAGTGTTTATACTCGAAAGGAGTCGATAGTTGATTGTTCTTAGTGTGGTGTTGTTGCTTTATCACTGATAACATCTTCTTTCACCAATTTGATTAATCTTGGTGGTGTTTAAGTATTTTATGTGGAGTCCCAAACCTTGGATCTAGAACACTTAGCTTGCAAACGTGTTAGTTGCCTTGGATGGTTCCAAATCAACAATGGGAAACTTTGTTGTAGATGCACACAAGTATGCGGAATCTAATTGAATGCACTTAGAAGATTAATGTAAGAACAATATAACACCAACAGCTTCAATATTATTAAGCAATAATACGAGTACTCTCCTAGTATTAGGGTTTACAACCTTGAAGCTCTTCTTAAGACGGCTAGAATATATGATGTATGTTTAACCTAGCTAGGATCTCCTTTTATACACTAAGGAGATCCCTTAAAGAGATAACTATGCACTAAGTATATCATATCTTCTATTGGAATAGAAGATATGTTGTTACAAACCATACACGACATTCCTTACTTAGAACAGTACAAACTTAATACTATCAGTACTAATATTTTCACTATCAGTACTAACTAGTTAATACTTATCAGACAATGCTATCAGTACTAAATTTACTACTATAAGTATTAACTCTAAAAACAAATTTCCCAACAATCCTCCCCTAAACTTGTGATTGGGTTTCAGAATCACAAGTTTTCTTCAGTCTTTGAGGATTCTTCCAAACTCACTTTCAGCTAGGTCTTCCAGCCTAATCAAAAATCTTTATCAGCAACTCCTTAGCCATGTCTACTGCATTACCCATCCTTAGCCTAGCTGCCAGCATTTCAAGAAGAGTTCCTAATGCAAGTGGATAGGTTCTTTCAACCAGCATGTAAATATCTGTTCCATTACATGTTGTGACCAAGTGCAGTCCACATGAATTAAGCAATGTCCAAGTCAGTGCTTCCTCTCCAGGTTGATACTTCCATTGTTCTCTAGCTGGATCAGGTTCAAATATATTTTGAAGCTCATAAAGTAACTCCAGATCTTTATCATTGTCTGGATCTCTGTTCTTGAACCTTTCTTTGACCAACTCCCATAGCTTGAGTAGATCCTCTCTATCAATAGATGCAAACAGATCCACTAGATACAAATAAGCACTTGTTCTACCACATGCTCTGTTTATCCTCTAATGCCTCTTTCCATCTTCAGTATAGATATCCCAGTTGATAATGGGGTATCTGGTATTGATGGGCTCTGAATACAATGCATCTTTTGGGGCTTCAATCAACATCATATGGTTGAGATCTTCTTTAGTTAGTCCACCTTCATCTTCAGATGCTTTCAATCTTTTGGGTGTAGTTGAAGAAGCTCCTTCTTCTGATGGTCTCTTGTAACTTCCAATGGATTGCGGTCTTCCTTGAAAGTCATCTTCATGCATAGGCTTGAAGTTAAGAATGCTTCTTTGAACTCTGTCAGCAAGTCTTTGAAGAGTCTCCCAGGCTAGTTGATTAGCTGCTTCAAGGTTCTCCTGTCTTCACCTTGATATTTGATGTACTTGCAGAGATACATCTTTTGCTGACTTTTGTTTGGAGGTCTTGAAGCCTTTTCAATTTCCCTTTGATGTCTGAACTGACTCTGTCTTCTGGCCAATATCTCACTGAATAGCTGAGCTGCTTCATTAACACTTGTACTCTTATTTTGTTGCATCTTGTTTTGTACTTCCTGAGTTGCTTCTACCTTAGCTCTCATGTCATCCCATGTTTGCCAGTCTTCTTCCAATTTAGCCATCTTTTTCTTTTCTTTCTCTGCCGCCTCTCTTTGCAATTCTTGCTCATCCCATTCAGCTACTATTCTCCTTGCTGCTTCTTCATTTAGCCTTTCAATCTCCTTCTTTTTCTTTGGTACTTCCACTAGAATACCCTTGCCCTTATCTTTGGTACTTCATTTAGCCTTTCAATCTCCTTCTTTTTCTTCATTTAGCCTTTCAATCTCCTTCTTTTCCTTCTCTAATAGTGACTCCTTTTTCTTTGGGCTTGGTTGCTGCTGACTTGGTTTTCTTTCTCAGATACAGAATAGGAGGCTTCTTGTAAGTTGGAGAGATAGGGACTGATTTCTTCAATCTCTGAAGTCCCAAGACTGCGTGTGTCTCTCTATTTTCTTCATCACTGTCTACATGTGGAGTGGTAGTGATGATGGTGGCCTCTGTTGTTGTGGCTTGTTGTAGTTCAGTAGCTACTTGGAGAATTGGACTTAGTAATGATTGCAGAACACCAGGAGTACTAACTATAGTACTATCAGTACTAACTACAACACTAATAGTACTAACTGGGATAGTACTGATAGTGCATGTAGGAGTACTAAGTACTTCTTCTGCACCAATGTTGACCTGTACTTCTTCATCATCAATAAAAGGAATCTGAAAATTTTGACCACCTTGCCACTGACCAAATTCTCTTCTCCCTTGTATGTCAGAATTCCTCCCCTGTTTGGAAGAATCCTCTATTGAGGTGCTAGAGATTGTGAACTTGGTCTTCCTTTTGAATGATGTGGTAACTGGAGATGCTTCTGTAGTAGGCTTGGAAAGAGGCTGGACTTGATGTGCTAGCCTTTTCATCTTTAAGAGCATCCTGGTATGGACCTTTGCAGCAGCTTTCTTGTGTTCATCCAGAGCAATCTCCAGTGTGTTAACTTTTCTGCATAGAAACCTATACAAATCTGTCATTTCATTAAGTGTCAAGCTGCCCCCACTTCCAGTTGTGCTACTTGCTAAGAGAGGTGGGTCACTGGGCATTTGAGATGCACTCCCAGGCCTAGCCTGAGCAGATACACCCCCCTTTTTAGCCTGTGCCTGGGTCCACCCTGTGAGGAATGCTCACTAGGTGTTGGCATGGATTGAGTCTTATTGATGTTACCACTATCCTCACCAGCTTCTAAGCCTGGTTGAGTAGTGGCAGCCCTCACCACTCTATCTCCTCCATCACCTGAGATAGGCTCATCTACTTCAATGATAAGAGGAGAATGGGTATGAGCATTCCCACTCCCGTGTCTGGATTGCCTACTTGTTGATGAGAGTGGTTGATTGGGAGATTGTTCAGGATCTGTGGGTGTGTGTTGGGAGCCACATGTGCTTGATGATCCTTCACCCTCTGCAATGAGCATGTTAGTAAATAAAGGCACTACAACCCCATTATAGCCTACCACAACCCTTGACATATTTGAAAATACTTTGGCTGTGAGTAGTTTTGAAGGATAAATATTTTTGTGAGGTTGTAGGTTTTGTTTATGAAGATCCAAAAATACTTGTATAAACCTGGGATACATCAGAAACTTGGTTTTGCTGACTGCATTTTTAAGCATACCCTAAAAAATATAGTTCAAAAAATTGAACACCCTGCCTGTTGCAAGGCAGATCAAGGTTGTGGCTATATTTGTGGGGAAAGCATCCCAGCCAGTCCTTTTGTGGCTTAAACAGTGTAGGAGGGTATGTATTAGAAATCTCCATTGTGGGGAAAACTGACTTTTGTGAAAATTGAAAGTATCATCATGTCTATACCCCATCAATGAGAGTTGTTCAAAAATTTCGGTGCCTGGCAAAGTGGTAATACCTTCAGCATCTCTAAGATGAAGATGTTCTCTTAGAGATGCTTCAGTAATAACAATTCTAGTGCCATCCACTGTACCAATTAACTGTTGTACCCCTTCCTCAGTTGGTGAGGAAATTGCAGTTTGCCAAAACTTTCTGACAGGGGTACCTAAGATAGTAGGGTTTAAAAGTAAAGCAAACCTGATGCTGCTTCGGTTTAGAAAGGCTACTATCTCAGCAAATTCATCATGACCTTCTGGAAATTCCAAGCATGCCACCATGTTATGCTTGTCGAGAAAATCAAGAGGAGCCATGAATGATTATAGTAAGGGTTAGTAAAGTGGGATTGAGTCGCAAGAGCCTGTATTGAATTGTGGTGAAAGCAATTGGAAAGTTATGCAATTTACAAAGATTTGGAGAATTTTAGTTGAACCGCCTTATAAATATTTATGGTAATAAGTGAAGAGAAACCAATTAGGAAACCCTTTTATAAGGAAAAAGACGGTAACAACTCTACTTGCAAAAGTAATCATTGCATAACAGACTTTTGGAATAAGTACTAACGGTAGTTCATCAGTACTAACTATGCTTATCAGTACTAACTTATAACCACCAGTATTAACTTTTACCCATCAGTATTATCTTATATTTTGGAAATTATAATACTGAAACCCCAATTTTGAAGGGATTAAGTGTGGTGACAGACACTTAATCAAGTTCGGCCTCACTTGGCCTCTGGTTTGATGAAAACCAATGGTTTCAGTGAATAGCACTGCCTGTGATGGATAGTCCCATTAAAAGGGCCTTCCTGACAGGGTTTCCAGCTCGTGGCAGGTGTTGCCTCCAACATAAGTGTTGGATTCACGGTTGCTCACTGTTCTCTAAGCCAGATGCCCTTAGGCTAGTCACACTATCTGTAAACAGATAGAATGGCAAAGAGTGGGTTAGTGCAGAATGATCTGACCAACTAAAACCATCAATTCATGTTCATTTTAAGCACAAGATGCCATATAATACTTTGGCATCACACATTCCATTGTTGCAGCAAGGTCCATCATGTGGTGGCTTCAGAATGAGCATAAGAAAGAGAACCACATGTTCTGTAACATCTAGTCACCAAACCATATCCATACTGCTTGTGTTATACCTAAAAAAGTTAGTCCAAAACCAAGAACACACAATCAAAGACATGTTCTTACCAATCCGTATTTACTTAACACAATCAGTATTAACTGGATAACAATTAGTACTAACCACCACTTTACAAAACTTTACAAAATAGAGAGAGATAAGACATATTATGGATGAAGCATCCCAATACTTGTGACCAAGTACTGAAACCTTCCCAAATCAAAAGATTTGGTTAAAAGATCTGCAACATTAAACTCAGAATCAATCCTATCAACCCGAATAAGTTTCTTTTCATTACAGTCTCTTATAAAATGATGTCTCATCTCTATATGCTTAGTTTTAGAATGAAAAACTGGATTTTTGATAATGCATATAGTACTATTGTTATCAATATAAATGAAAGTGCCCATGAAATTATACCCATAATCAAGCATCTGATTCTGAATCCAGAGAACTTGACCACAGCAACTTGCAGCAGCTACATACTCAGCCTCAGTTGTAGAGTTTGCCACAATGCTCTGCTTCTTGCACTGCCATGAAATCAACCTATCACCAAGAAACTGACATCCTCCTGTGGTTGATTTCCTATCAAGACTTGCCCCAGCATAATCACTATCAGAGTAAGCTACCAAATCAAAGGGAGAGTCCTTAGGATACCAAAAGCATGGCCTTTCAGATATCTAAAGATTCTTTTAACTGCATGCAAGTGAGAAAGCTTGGGAGAGACTTGAAATCTTGCACATGCACACACTGTAAACATAATATATGGTGTAGAGGCAGTCAAATACATCAATGATCCAATCATGGATCTGTAGAGATGCTGATCAACATCTTCACCATCAGCATTTGGAAGTAGTGGCTTATGGTGCTTCATAGGAGTGCTTGCAATCTTTGTATTTTCATAGCCAAACTTCACCAAAATCTCCTTGACATACTTATCCTGACTAATAAATATGCCATCTGTCTTTTGCTTGACCTGTAGCCCAAGAAAGAAGGTGAGTTCTCCCATAGAACTCATCTGAAACCTGTCATGCATCAACTTCTCAAACTCTCTGCATAGATCCTGCTTGGTTGAACCAAAAATAATGTCATCTACATATATCTGTACCAACAGGATATCAGTCTTCACATTCTTGATGAATAGATTCTGATCAATCTTCCCTCTTCTGAAGCCATTGCCCAAAAGATACTTGGCTAAAGTTTCATACCAAGCTCTTAGGGCCTGATGCAGACCATAGAGCACCTTCTGAACTTTTTACACTTTGTCTAGAAAGGTTGGATCTTCAAACCCAAGAGGTTGACAGACATACACCTCCTCCTCAATCTTCCCATAAAGAAAAGCACTCTTCACATCCATCTGGTATACTGCGAAGTATTTATATGATGCATAGGCCAGGAAAAATCTGATAGCCTCAATCCTTGCCACTGGAGCAAAGACCTCTTCATAATCAATCCCTTCCTGCTGTGTATACCTGATAACGCTCAAATTAGCATCTTTTTAGTAGCGTTATCCGTGCTTTTATGTGTGTTATTTGGTTATAATCATATGCTTTTAATGCTTAATCGTACAAAAGTGCGTTTGCTAGTTCATTTGTAGCCAAGTACAGGAAAGTGGAGAAAAAGACGGAAAAAAAGTAAAATACGAAGATTTCTCCATATACGAAGAATTCCCGACAAAAGCATGACTTGTGGAGTATATTCGAGAAGATAAAGTCATCAAGTTAGTGGTCCAAAGACTCAATAATAAATTTCAAAAAGGGGAACGAGAAAGAAATGAAGAAAAGAAGCTTAAACGAAGAAATATTGGAAGCCTCGTTGTTCCCGACACACCTTCACCATTTTGGCCATAACTTTTTCATACGGACTCCGTTTGACCCCCGGTTTGCGGCCACGGAAAGCTAAGAGAAAGATCTACAACTTTTCCATTTATGAATTTTTGTGATTTTGCTCCAACCATTCGGTCGAGCCCCGCAACCGGATCCGGTTGGAGAATGGTCAAGAAAACCAACCGATCCGGTTGGAGCCTAACCGATTCGGTTGGGAGGCCTGGTACAGCCATTTCTTCATCACTAAGGTTCCAATCTTGTTCCAAACGATTCTAGGTCCTTCCCACTCAGTTTCCAGGTCCTTCTAAACTCCTTGGAGGCCAAGTTCAACATTTAATACCCATAGGCTTGGAAGTAGTATAAATAGAGGCCTTTGCAACCTCATTTCACACACCACAACTTGAGAGATCTTCTCTCACACCTATCTTACCACCACTACTCTCTCTCAAAGCTTATATTCGTCCATTAAGTTCCAGGAAAATTTGGAGGTCCAAGAAGTCATCATTTGGAGGTCAAACCATCAAGAAGTCATCACCAATACTTGAGGCATCATTACTACATCATTTGTAATCTCATTTCAATCATTGTAAGACCTTTAATCATGTTTTCTAATGTTCAAAGTTCTGAGTTTATGTTTATGATTGCTATGAGTGGTAGTTTCTTTATGCACTTGCTTAAATGATGTTGATTATCGTATGATTAGTTTATGATTTTGTTAACATGTTTTAATTCAATTTCAAGTTGATTCTAAGATCCAATTGTGCTAAAGTTTCATAGTGGCATTTGTTAATCGATTTTGACTAGTTGATAGTAATCGTAGAGGTCGAAAGAACTTATTGTTATTCAACTAGTTATAATCATTTTGTCAATGGATGATTGTTTTTACCCATTATTCTTGGTTAAACAAAGAAACTAAAGTGTGGTTGTAATAAGAACGCTTTTTGATTATCAAGTTGGATTGATTGGAAACATCTAAAAGGTCGTAAGATTAGTTGTTTACAATCAATTGTAACCTTTTGTCTATAATCGGTTACCTTTTGTATTGACCATTTCTTAAGCAATTTGATGAAACAAACGGATGTTTTTGTGTTTAAGTTTATGAAAGTAAACTTATGAAACTTGAATTGATCTTGAATTGATTGGTTAGACTTAATGCTTGTTTTTATAAACTAACTCTTGATCATGGTTTAACTTGTAAGAACAATAGATTAGTACACCAACTAATTGTCATAACCAACATGTTAAGAAGAGGTTAACACAATCACACTAATCATGGATAAGAAACTAGTTTAAGCAAGTGTAGTTTTAATCTTATTGAATTCCCTTAATCATTATTTTCGTGTTACTTTTTGCTTATATGGTATTTTAGGACGTGAAAACCATTTACCACTTTCGTATTACTTGCTATTACATAGATTCTTCACAATTGAAAACACCCAAATCCTAGTGAACGACCTCGGCTTACCAACCAAAACTAACTACATACGAAAGGGTCATACTTGCCCGTGTGTTCTTAGCTTAATTCGGTAATCCTTGTTATAAATTTAAAACTAGTAGTCATGAGACACATCAAGTTTTTGGCGCTGCTGCCGGGGATTTGTTTGTGTTTTTGTGTGCTTCGAATCTGTGTTCAAATCATTCCCAAGTTGTGCCGCCTTTGATTGCGAAAAAAAATCTTTTTCTTCACCAGTTCGTCTAGCCGATCGGTATGTCCCCGTAACTGATTCAGCTAGACATCGAAACCAAATCCAACCGGATCGGCTGGAATCCCAGCCGATCGGTTTCACCATTCTGTCAAAATAAAAATAAAATTGTGTTTTCCCTTGTTTGTTTGTTTGGTAAATTATTTAAAAAAAAAAAAAATTCCCTCGAAAGTAAGGCTCACCCATTGTAAACAAACTGTGTGAGAGGTATAAGGCGGGTCTCCCTGATTCCCTAAAGAAGTTTAGTTTTTAATATGCTTCGCGCTGACCTGCTTCTCCGCTTCTTTGTGCCTTTCAATGGAGCTACCGAGAACCCTTGGGAAAAGAAAGAAAAAAAAGTCATAACTAGTTTTATTTTTAAATAAAAAAAATAAAAATAAAAAAGGTATTAGAGTTATTTAGTTTATTTCTTTCAAGTCATTTTTCTGAAGAAAAAAAAATACAAAAAGAATTTTCTTCATGTTCGTTTTTATTATTTTTATCTTTTTATTTTTGCTTTTTAAAATATTTTGCGAATCGCTTCAGGTTTTTATAAACTCACACTCTTGGAGTGATCAACTTGTTAGTCCACTTTACGAGCTTAAACGTCAAATCAAAAAGAGGACTAAACCTGAACCTTACCCGAAACCACCGTTCATCAAGAAACTCTTTGTCGTTATCGACATATTCGAAGAGAAAGTCAAACCTCCACCCGATTCCCCAACCATAATCGTCATTGATTCCGATGACCAACCCATGTGGTTAAGTACTAGGACCGTTGCACCAACACCTAGTTCCGCTGTTATTCAATGCCCTCTTCGCAATAATTTCCATATCAAGGGTACCCACATGCAAATGATTCGAGAGAATCAATTTGATGGGAGAATCCGATCTGATCCTCACCGACACATAGCCGACTTTCTTGAGATTAGTAACCTATTCCAATATGGTGAAAATCAAGAGGAAGTGGTTAAATTGAGGACTTTTCCTTTCTCAATAACCTGAGAAGCCAAGACTTGGTTGAACGAATTAAATGAAGGAACGATTACTACGTGGGAAGAGATGAGAGAAGCTTTTATTAGCCGATACTTTTCTCCCGCTAAGTTAAACTTCTCCTAAATGACATTCACAACTTTCACCAAATCAATCACGAAACTCTTGTTGATGCTTGGCTCCGCATGAAAGATATGCTTCGCACTTGTCATGGACACAGTCTAACCAAAGGAGTGATAATTCAAACATTCTATCACGGTTTAGATGATCCAACTCGAGGAAATCTCGACGCTGGAGGAATCTTCCTCTACAAAACTCCAAACGAAGCGTTCAAAATCCTCGAGGACAAGGTCCAACTCAAGCTCGATCTTTCGGAAAATTCTATGATCAATTCCAATCCGAAAGCCGTTGTTTCCGCCGGTGGAAGCAACATCAATACCGATCATGCCTTATTGATCGAGAAATTAGAAGCTCTCTCCATAAACATCGATGCCTAATTTATAAGCATACGGAGGGAGATGATGAAACTACGAAATAATCACCACGCTTCAAACCACGATGCTGAGGATGACACGCCGATGTGTGATCCCATGGAAGCGAACCAAGTTCAACATGAAGGATATCACGGAAGATATCATGATCAGAATTCCAAAAATTTGTACTCCTTTTCATACCACAACCCAACCCAAAACTATCCTCGATATCAGCCATAGAGTACAATACCACATCCATCACAACATTTAAATACACCTAAAACCTCACCAGAGGAGATGATGAGAGAGTGGATGGCTAGTCAAACGAAAGCCAATGAGGATATGATGAACCTGTTGGTTGAATTGGAACGTAAAGTCGATCAAGGAAGAAGGAACCAACAAGAGATAATCCAAGACTTGGAGAGGAGGGTAGAAAGATTAAGTGAGGAGCAGGAAGTCCATCATGCTGAATCTCTTCCTTACACCACAGATTCCAACTCGAGACATGAATTTGTCTACAAACCACCCTCAATTCGAAACGAGAACGATAAGGGTGAGGTTGAATTTATTGAAGAGGAGTAGACCGAGCACATTCCAACCACGCCAAATCTAAACCAAATCATGTCTAACTTACCAACCACTCAATTACAAAGTTCTGAACACCATCTTGGTGTTAAGGAGTTCAACAAAACTAGTGGCAACTGGAATGTAGAATTGGAAAGAAAGATAGACAAATGGTATGAGCCACAGAATCCAGTTTCTTTAAAACAAAACGGTAGGACTAACCCACCCCCTCCAGCTCACCTTGAGAATGTGGATGCCGTATTCACTGGGAGTGGAAAGTCCAATGACCCTCTGAAAAATCAAAAAGATCCGCCAACTGTCCTCATTTCTAATGAAATCGATCAAGCGTTCAAGATAATGAAAAAGGAATATCACATGGTCAAACCAAAAGAATTAAATGTATCTCCATCGCTTGTGAAGTACAAACCAAAGATCCCATACCCTCAACGTTTAAGAAATGAAATTCCCCATTTGAACCGTATTGTCAAAGTATCCTAACCCTGGGAAGAGTCTAGCTAATGACTCATTAATAAATTAAGCGCTTCTCGGGAGGCAACCTGTGTTTTTAATTGTTTGTTTGTTTTAAATAAACATGTACACCCTTTTGCAAAATTCTTTTCAAAACTTGAAAAATATTAAGTGTGGGGGTGTTACATGCTAATAATATCTGTTATTGTGTGCATTTTATTTGTTTTGTTTGTTTTGTTTTGTTTGAATAATTTCAGCAGGTGATGGAGGAGGATGCTTGGATTTGAAATCGATTGTTCTCACAAGCTTATGCGTAGCATTTTATCATACAGAGTTCGATCGCGATTTCTTTGGCCCGGGAAGGTTTTGTTTCTCACATCTTGTTTATTTTATTTTCCCTATTTTAACATGCTTTGAAGTTTTATTTTTCACATTGAGGACTATGCTTAACTTAAGTGTGGGGGGAAATATTATAAGAAAATATGAAACCAGTTTTTAGATTCCAAATTTTTGGGCCAATTTTTAAAATTTTGTGAACTTGTTTGCCCTTGTGATCAAGTTGTTTTCACGCTTATAGGATTATATATTAGAATAACTGGATCAACCCACTGGTGAAATTGGCAATTTTGAAAAACATGAGATGTGTCCTGATTAATATTGCAATCCATTCTGGGATCGATAACATTTGCTAACCTATTTTATAGCCCTTCCACTAAATTGTGAGGATTTGAGCCTGTTTCATATATAGCATACATCTTTTATGCTTGAATTTTTTTGCTATGAGTGTGCCGGTGATTTTATTTATTCTAGAACTTGTACTTGTAAATCATTACCAGACCGCAGTAAGATCACATTTGTGTGATATAAGTGTATTCGTGTGATAAAGAGGAAACCTTAGGAATAAAACCAAATGGCCTTCCAATTTACATCTAATGATATATTAGCTAACCACATCGGTTAGTTAACCACCCATATGGACCCATTTGTTAGCGCTTATCTTTAGCGCTAGATACCCTTAGTACACCCTCTGAGCCAATCTTTTCATCTTTGTTAAACCCAGAAAAATACAAAAATATTTTACACTTTAAACCTTAGCCTAACCCCTTGTCAATGTCTAAATGGTTGGTTGCTAGTTGCTTGGTTGTTGGATTATTTTTGATGATTATGAGTTAGCCGCACTTTGCCATTCGTGTGTGACATTCCGACAAAGATGAAGATTGATCACCTTTATATTTTGTATTTTTTGTGGTGTGTGCTTATACGAAGTGTGGGGGAGATGTGATGTATGTGAAAAGAAAAAGTGAAAAAAAAAAGAATAAGTCATCAAAAAAAAAATGTGATGACAATGTGCTATATTATTATGTAGATGAAGGAAGATGAAGTATGTTTGAGTTATCGATTAGCCAATGCGCTAAGACGTGATATATATATATATATATATATATATATATATATATATATATATATATATATATATATTTGGTGATCGTTATGTGAAGAGAAGCTTGTAACTATAATCATTTTCGGGTTCGCGGATTGTTCGGTAACTAGCAACATGGGTATTAGACTTGACTTTATTTTTCTTTTAAAGCCAATTTCATAAATAATCTCATGCCTTATCCATACCCTTTATTCACCCTAAGCCTATCGTTATAACCCGAATAAAAGCCTTCTTTAGATGTTTACACTTGGTGCTTACGCCACGTCGGTAGTGTTTTGTTTCTTGTACAAGCCTATGGTAATATTTAGATCATGACTGAGCTATATGAGTGTACTATTCCTTAATACTATCCATCACTAAATAAATTGAGTGTTGAGTGAATTATACATCCGTTCTTTTTCGTGAGGTGCTTAGCCATGTTATCAAGCAAGAGAATCCATGAGGTATTGTCAAACATCTCGATTTTTCACCTCTTAAAGCTTAAAACGATGAATCTTATCTTGTACTTGTACTTGGTAGATTTGCATCACATTTTTCTAATCATGTTTCATGCACCTTGTGGGATTTATTTTTCTTAATTTCTAGATTTGCTTGAGGGCAAGCAAAACCATAAGTGCGGGAGATTTTGCGCTCATTTTTCGCTTATTTTGAGATTATGTATTAAAAAAAAAAGCCAAAAATATTTCGATTTTTAATTTTTCTTTTCGTTTTTTCCTTTAGGTTTGTCTTTTAATTTTTTCTTTTCTTAGATTTGCTTGAGGGCAAGCAAAGTTTAAGTGTGGGGGAATTTGATAACGCTCAAATTGTGCATATTTTTAGTAGCGTTATCCATGCTTTTATGTGTGTTATTTGGTTATAATCACATGCTTTTAATGCTTAATCGTACAAAAGTACGTTTGCTAGTTCATTTGTAGCCAAGTACAGGAAAGTGGAGAAAAAGACGGAAAAAGAAGTAAAATACGAAGATTTCTCCATATACAAAGAATTCCCGACAAAAGCATGACTTGCGGAGTATATTCGAGAAGATAAAGTCATCAAGTTAGTGGTCCAAAGACCCAAGAATAAAGTTCAAGAAGGGAAACGAGAAAGAAATGAAGAAAAGAAGCTTAAACGAAGAAATATTGGAAGCCTCGTTGTTCCCGACACACCTTCACCATTTTGGCCATAACTTTTTCATACGGACTCTGTTTGACCCCCGGTTTGCGGCTATGGAAAGCTAAGTGAAAGATCTACAACTTTGCCGTTTATGAATTTTTGTGATTTTGCACCAACCATTCGGTCGAGCCCCGCAACCGGATCCGGTTGGAGAATGGTCAAGCAAAACCAACCGATTCAGTTAGGAGGCCTGGTACAGCCATTTCTTCATCACTAAGGTTCCAAACTTGTTCCAAACGATTCTAGGTCCTTCCCACTCAGTTTCTAGGTCCTTCTAAACTCCTTGGAGGCCAAGTTCAACATTTAATACCCCTAGGCTTGGAAGTAGTATAAATAGAGGCCTTTGCAACCTCATTTCACACACCACAACTTGAGAGATCTTCTCTCACACCTATCTTACCACCACTACTCTCTCTCAAAGCCTAAATTCGTCCATTAAGTTCCAGGAAACTTTGGAGGTACAAGAAGTCATCATTTGGAGGTCAAACCATCAAGAAGTCATCACCAATACTTGAGGCATCATTACTACATCATTTGTAATCTCATTTCAATCATTATAAGACCTTTAATCATGTTTTCTAATGTTCAAAGTGCTGAGTTTATGTTTATGATTGCTATGAGTGGCTAGTTTCTTTATGCACTTGCTTAAATGATGTTGATTATCGTATGATTAGTTTATGATTGTGTTAACATGTTTTTATTCAATTTCAAGTTGATTCTAAGATCCAATTGTGCTAAAGTTTCATAGTGGCATTTGTTAATCAAGTTTGACTAGTTGATAGTAATCGTAGAGGTCGAAAGAATTTATTGTTATTCAACTAGTTATAATCATTTTGTCTATGGATGATTGTTTTTACCCATTATTCTTGGTTAAACAAAGAAACTAAAGTGTGGTTGTAATAAGAACGCTTTTTGATTATCAAGTTGGATTGATTGGAAACATCTAAAAGGTCGTAAGATTAGTTGTTTACAATCAATTGTAACCTTTAGTCTATAATCGGTTACCTTTTGTATTGACCATTTCTTAAGAAATTTGATGAAACAAACAGATGTTTTTGTGTTTAAGTTTATGAAAGTAAACTTATGAAACTTGAATTGATCTTGAATTGATTGGTTAGACTTAATGCTTGTTTTTATAAACTAAACTCTTGATCATGGTTTAACTTGTAAGAACAATAGATTAGTACACCAACTAATTATCATAACCAACATGTTAAGAAGAGGTTAACACAATCACACTAATCATGGATAAGAAACTAGTTTAAACAAGTGTAGTTTTAATCTTATTGAATTCCCTTAATCATTATTTTCGTGTTACTTTTTGCTTATATGGTATTTTAGGACGTGAAAACCATTTACCACTTTCGTATTACTTGCTATTACATAGATTCTTCACAATTGAAAACACCCAAATCCTAGTGAACGACCTCGGCTTTCCAACCAAAACTAACTACATACGAAAGGGTCATACTTGCCCGTGTGTTCTTAGCTTAATTCGGTAATCCTTGTTATAAATTTAAAACTAGTAGTCGCGAGACACATCAATACCCCTGAGCTACCAGTCTAGCATTGTTCCTTATTACAACACCCCTTTCATCCATTCGTGTTTCTGAAAACCCATTTAGTGCCAATAGCTCTCTTGCCATCAGGGAGATCCACCAGAACCCATACATCTTGAAGTTTAAATTGGAGAAGTTCTTCCTGCATTGCTTCTACCTAGGACTCATCTTCAAAAGCTTTGTAGACCTTCTTTGGTTCTGCTTGGGAAACAAAACAGGCAAAGAGACATGTCTGTGAGGCACCATGATTTCTTTCTTCATTGATGGCACTAAAGAATCATGTCTCACTATGCTGAAATTTAGATCTTGTAGTTCTTTCAGCATTGACATCTCCAATGACATTTTCCAAGGGATGATCTTGATTGATTCTTTTGTGTGATGTAGTAGGAACAACATAAGATGAAGCTATATTTGTCATATCAATCTCATCAGCTTCACCAAAAGGATCAGGAACCTCTGTATTAACTGATGGAATAGTCTAAGGACCATCAGTACTAAAATCTGGATCATCAGTACTAACTTGTGGCTTATCAATATTAACCACAGTTGTACTGAACACTTGAGGTTCAATCACAATTTCATCTGTATTGGTTACATCTCCTTCATCATTAGAGTCATGGGTCTTTGGAGGCTGATCATCAGCTTTGTTTGCCTCCCCTGAAGAAGTGCTTCCACCTGAGTTGTCATTCCAAATGGGCAATAGAATGCAGTCATCATAATCATCAGAATCTGCATCTTGACCGTGCTTTTCTCCTGTAATTGTGTTAGAATCCACAGAAACAGGCACATAGTTCATAGATTCTGTCAGCATATCAATATCAAAAAGCCATGTTGGTCCTTGCCCTTCTACACTAGGTTTGTCCTCAAGAAACTCTATGTGCATATTCTCCTCTATCTTTCTAGTTCTAGAATTATAAACCCTAAAGGCTTTACTATTAAATGAGTAGCCAACCAGATATCCACTATCAGATTTTACATCAAACTTACCTAAGTGGTCAATGGTATTTAGAATAGAGACATGAAACCCAAAAGGTTTAAGAAAGTCTAGTGTGGGCTTTCTACCTAAAAACAACTCATAGGGAGTCTTGCCATGAGGCTTTACAATCAGTACCCTGTTCTGAACATAACAAACAGTATTAACTTCCTCGGCCCAAAATGTTGTGGGTAACTTGGAATCTGCTAACATAGTCCTAGCAGCCTCAATCAATGTCCTATTTCTCCTTTCAGCAACCCCATTTTGCAAAGGAGTTCTAGCTACACTGTATTCTCTTTTAATACCCTTAAGTTGACAGAAATCATTCATCACTTGGTTTTTAAACTCTGTCCTATTATCACACCTAATGATTTTAACCTTCTTATCAGCTGGATTCTCTACTGTAGCTATGTAAGACTTAAGGATTTCACTGGTCTCATCCTTAGTATTCAAGAAGAAAACCCAAGTAAATCTGCTAAAATCATCAGTCACAACCAAACAATACTTCTTAAAATTCAGGCTGCTAACATTAGTGGGGCTAAATAAGTCCATGTGCAGCATATGAAGTGGTTGGGTGATAGAGTTAAAAACTTTGGGCTTACAAGAGGCTCTATGCTGCTTCCTTTTGAGGCAGGCACTACAGGTCTGTTTTTTTTTAAATCTTTTTGAAGGTAAACCTCTTACAAGGTTATTTTTAGCTAAAAGATTTATTACCTTAAAGTTCACATGACCTAGCCTTCTATGCCATAACATAGATTCATCCAAAGAAGCTATAGCAACTAAACATATAAGATTGTCTTTGGGCACTATGTTTTTCATATTGACACAATACAGATTGATTTTCCTAGGAAACTTAAGTAGAACCTGATCATCACTAGACAACTTAAAGTTAGGAGATAAAACCAGGCAATCAGTATCTGTGAATAGAAAAAAATTCCTCTTATCACACATTTGTGACACACTGAACAGGTTGTACTTGAGTTCCTTCACATAGTACACATCTTCAAAGTCCAAATTACCAGTCTTGATTGTGCCTTTACCAGTAATTCTTCCACCAATTCCTCCTTCAAAAGAAACATATCCTCCATTCAAATCAGTGAAGTCTGAAAGGTAGGATAGATTTCCAGTCATGTGCCTGTAACACCCACTGTCTGAATAGCCAAGATCATCATTATTGTTGGAATGTCCCTGCACAAAAAATAAAGGAAATTAGTTCCTTTTGGGGACCCAAGCCATTACTGACTTGGATCTGCCTCGTGCATCAATGTAATCATATTTCTTAGGAGTAACTGATGCACTGTTGGGTTGAGTGGTCTTTCTCACCCAACAAGCTGAGGGCTTAATAGCATTGCCCTTGTTTCCCTTTGTAGCATTCATTTTAGAGCCAGTAGGTTTCATTTTAGGCTTAAAAGTATTAACTTTTGGCCTATCAGTATTAAGTCTTGGCTCATAAGTATTAACCTTTTTCTTGTAAAACTTGATTTGTTCATCATAAGAGTTAAAGGTTTGTGCTGATTTAAAGAACCTTGGTGAAGTAGATGATGATTTTGAAAAGTTTCTTTTGGGTCTTTCACCAAATACTCTGGGTTGTGGTCTAGCAGTATTAACTGGCCTTGCATTATTCAAAGGTTTTATGCCAGTTTTGAGAAGAACTGCTCTAGGGGTCATGATGGGTTGGGGTCTCATAGGGTGTCTGCAATTAGCCTGCAGATGAGAGAAACTACCACACACAAAGCTAGATTTATTATACATGACAAATTCATCTCCTAATTGCTCAGATTTTAACTGATTCCAGTTTCTTTTGTTTCCTCTAGGACTAGATGACCTGTTTCTATACATCTCAGCATATTTTACTGGCTTTCTAACAGGTTTGTCAAATGATCTTACTAGTTTAGTGGCCTGTTCTTGCTTTGGTTCACTAGACTCTACACTAGCCTTTTTATTTTCAGATCCAGACACCTCAGGTAACGAGGTATCACTAGCACTTTCAAACACTTCATCAGTCTTTTCAGGAAAAGTACTTTTGATTGTAGGGCCTCGGACAAATGTGGGTTCCTGAAACTCTTTTAAGCCAGTGTGGGCAAGGTCTATACTAGGAGGTGATGGGATACCTCTGAATGGTGGTGGTGTTGTCTTATACCCCATACCTGATTTGGCTTTGCCAATTAATGCTTTCTTCAGGTATCTATCAACTCTCTCAGATTTATAATGTTGTGAGTCTTTAAGTTGCTCAACACTTAACTCTATATTATCTTTAAATGTTGTGACTTTCTCTAATTCTTCTTTTAAAACATTTATGGTGATGTATTTAAAAGTGATTTCCCTATTAAGCACAACAGTTATTTCAGTAAACTTTGACTCATTTTCTTTATAGTGCACAATTTGTTTTTCTAGAACTGCTAAGCCTCTTTTATGATTTGCTAAGTTGTAACTGGTTTTAGCAAGTTCTTCAGACATATTATCCAACTTGGTTTGTAGCTCTAAATATTTTTTTAATGGAATACATGTATCTGAACAATTAAGTACCTCAGATACCAAAGCCATGTTGATTGGACTTTCTTCTTCATCAGCCATGAAGCTCCAATTATATCCAGCACCATCCACAACCACCATTGCTTTTGAAGAGGAGTTGTCAGCATCATTGTTTCTCCCTTTGCTCCTAGGACTTCTGCATTCCCTGGCAAAATGCCCAAGCTTGCCACAGTTGTAGCATTCAACCTTTCCTTTGTCAAACCCAGCAACATCTCCATCATTGATCTTAATCTGCCTTCCAGTTTTCTTCATGAACCTTTTTGACCTCATACTGATTAGGGCAATGTTCCATTTGATGTCCATCTGTTGGGTTTTTGGTTCCTTGGGATTAAGAATTATTCTAAGTGTTGGAACCACGGACAGAGTTGATAAAACCACGGACAGAAGAATGGAACCACTAATGAAGACAAACCGCGGCTAGTAGTATTGTGTAACCACGGATATACTATTGTAACCACTGCTAGTCTTGTATAGTTGGTTTAGTATTATGTATTAGATAAATATGGAAAAGATATTTATCTTGTAGGTTACGTATTGTATAATGTAAATGACTCCTTAGCCTATAAAAGGAGGTCATAGGTTAGATTAGATATACGTATGTTTTATATCTAAGGTCAATACACTTCAAGGTTGTAAAACCCTAATACTGGCTAGAGTATTCGTATTAATAATAATATTGAGGTGTTGAATTTTTACTGTTCTTCTTCTTAAGATTAAGTATTAAATTCCGCGTGATACTTGATAAGTATTTGTTTCAAGTCAGTTTCTATATTAGATCGTTTGCTCAACTGGGATCAACAAGTGGTATCAGAGCTTGTGATCTAGAAACTGTAATCAAGAAGAAGTCAAGTTAAGTTCTGTTCAAGCAAGTTAAGATGTCTGACGAAACTCACATGGTTACTGCATCAAAGGTACCCATGCTGAAGCAGGGTGAGTATCAAATTGGAGAATGCGAATGAGGCAATACATTCGTATGATTGACTATGCCATCTGGGATGTCGTTGAAAAGGGAGATACTCTTCTTAAGAAGAGTGCAGATGGTACTGCAATAGCCATTATTAGTGAGATTGACAAGGCAAAAAGGAAACTGGAGATTAAAGCACTTAGTATTCTCTCCATGGGAATACCTAATTATTTTGCACTAGACTTTGATCATTATGAGTCTGCTAAAGAATTAATGGATGCTCTTGAAACAAGGTTTGCTGGTAATGAAGCTACTAAGAAATCCAGGAAGAATATGCTAAAGCATCAGCTTGAGAACTTCACTGCTCTAAGTGGAGAAAAACTTGATGGCACTTATAACAGACTTGAAAAACTTATCAGTCAACTGAAGTCTGTGGACTACAAAGTTGCTCAAGAAGATATCAATCTTAAGTTTATTAGAAGTTTGTCACCTGACTGGGCTATGCATACTACTGTGTGGAGAAACAAAGATGACTTTGATCAGATGACTCTAGACAATCTCTACAACAATTTGAAGGTTTATGAGTCCGAAAAGAATATTGCTGGTTCATCTTCCTCTACACAAAACATTGCTTTTGTTTCTACAAACCATATGAATCCTTAAGATGCATCCACTGCTGCTTATGGTATAACCACTGCTATTGCTAACAATACCACTGTTAGTGATAATGTCAGTGATGGTGCAATCTGTGCTTTTCTGGCTGATTTAACTACCAGTGTTACTGTATTGAATCAAGATCTGGATCAAATTGATCCTGGTGATCTTGAAGAGATCAATCTTCAATGGCAAATGGCAATGTTGACTCTCCAAGCTAGGAAGTTTCTAAGAAGGACTGGAAGACAGGTTAAGTATGATGGTCAAAGGAGAGCTGGATTTGACAAAAGCAAGATGGAGTGCTTTAACTGCAAAAAGAAGGGTCACTTTGCTAGGGAATGTCGAGCTCCTAAGAGAATTGAAGGCATTAAAAAGACCACTGAAGAGCCTGCTTCTTCTTTAGCTTTGGTTGCTCAAGATGGCATTGGTGATTATGACTGGATTGATCAGATTGAAGAAGGTCCCAATGCAGCTTTTCTTGCTAGTGAAGCTTCTAAAGAGCATAACTTTGCTCTTATGGCTTATGCTTCATCTTCTGGTTTAGATTCTGAGGTATCTAATGATTCTAATAATTCTAATTGTTCCTTTAAATCATGTCAAGATAACTTAGAATCTCAAAAAGCTATCACTGAGAGTATGAGGAAAGAAGTAGAAAGACTGTCTCTAGATAACTTAGGTTATAGAGTTGCTCTAGAAAGTGTTGAAGAAAAGCTTAATTACTGTATTAAATGTGAGTTTCAGTATGTTGATAAAATTAATATACTAGGTGGTGAAATTGACCTTAAGGATAGAGAGATTAAGATGCTTAAAGAGAAACTAGAAAAGGCAGAAAGTGTAAGACAAGAAGCCCTAGAAGACAAAGAAAAACATATTGTTAGGGTTGCTAAAACACAATATGCTTCTGATTTAGTAAATAAACCAATAGGTCAAAAACTATTCAAGGAGGGTACTGGTCTTGGATACAACAATATGCCACCACCCTCTCTAATGAAAAATGCACCACTAGCAAAAGAACTGTCATTTAGTAGTGAATTCAGTTTTAACAAACCTGTTGAAGAGATTAGTAAGACTAAAACACTTAAGATAGGTTCTGATAAGTCATCTGATGCTCCCATAATTGAAGAATGGGAATCAGATACTGAGGATGATAGATCTGAATCAACTAAGCCTGAGAAGATAGAAAAAGTTAAGAAAGTTGATTCTGAACAAGCCAACCTTGTGCCTAGATTTGGAGCTCAAATTGCTAAGAAAGTTGTAGAGTACAAGGAAGTACCTAGGGAACAGATGAAAAGATTCATACCTAGGGGAAACCAGAGGAACTTTAATGGACTAATTTCAAACAGCTTAGGAGATGAGTTTCAATGTGTTAAAATGGCTTGTTTTACATGTGGTAGTTTTGAACACTTACAGAGAAATTGTTATAAAAACAGACCACAAGTTTGGAATCATTGGAGGAGGGTAAATCATCAAAACTTTTCAAAGAAAACAAACCCTCATCCTAACAAAAACATGATTCCTAGAGCAGTTTTAATGAGGAATGGTAAACAAAGTCAATTGTTACTGCTGCACCCAAATGGGTTCCAACCACTGCTAAGCAAAATGTAAGCACGACTAAGCAAAATCAAACCACTACTAAGCAAAATATCACCACTGATTCAAATGAAGTTTTAAAAATTCCAAAGGTGATAACTGACACAGTAGTTGGAAACCATTTTTATGCTGTTAAGGCCTCAGCTAGTTGGCAATGGAAGCCTAAGACCAAGGTTTTACATCATGTCAACTGTGCATCAATGGACCTAAAGAAATACGATTATGTTGATGCACATGGCAGACCCAAGTCAGTATTGGCTTGGGTCCATAAAAGGAACTAATTTGTATAATTTCATTTGCAGGGCAATCTACAAGATGAGCTAAAAGACAAAGGAGTTTTTGATAGTGGTTGCTCTGGGTACATGACTTGGGATGGGAGCAACCTGGAGGATTTTGAAGTTTTTGATGGAGGATATGTGGCATTTGGCAATGATCCAAAGGGAGGAAAGATACTTGGCAGAGGCACAATCAGAACAGGGAATTTAGACTTTGAAAAAGTCTATCTGGTACAGGGACTTAAGTATAATCTATTCAGTGTTTCTCAAATGTGTGATAAGAAAAACTGAGTACTTTTTGGTGAAACTGAGCGTGTGGTGTTGTCTCCTGAGTTTAAGATGCCTGATGAGAAGTTTATACAACTTAGGGTACCTAGGAAGGAAAATATATACTGTTTTGTTCTTAAAGATGTTCTTCCTAATAGGTCTTTAACCTGTTTGTTTGCTAAAGCATCAATAAATGAATCTAAGTTGTGGCATAGAAGGCTAGGTCACCTAAATTTCAAAACAATCAATAAACTGGTAAAAGGCAACTTAGTGAGAGGGTTACCTTCTAAGGTTTTTGAGTGTAAAGAACTTTGTGTGGCTTGTCAAAAAGGGAAACAACATCAGTTCTGGAGGAATGCTAAGCTTGAAGAGGTTGAACGAGTAGAAGTGTTTAGCACTGTTGTGGATGAGAATGTTATTTCTGTTAATGAGGAGATCATTAGGGAAGTTTTAAAGTTTGATGATGCTAATGGTATTGTAAACCTTTCAGATGCTGAGATAGTTGCTGGTTTGGAAAGGTTAGGATATACACACAGGGGTGATAAGGTACAATTTTTTAAGAGTTTGTTTTCAAAACAATGGAAGTTTTTGATTCACACCTTGTTGATGTGTCTGAGTAGTAAGACCACTGGGTTTAATGACTTGCCTTCAAAAATTGCTACTGCCATTATTTGTTTGTCTGATGGAAGGAAGTTTAATTGGTCTAGGATGATCTATGAGGGGCTAGTACAAAACATTAGGAAGAAGGGTAAATACTATTTATATCCTTGGTTTGTTCAACTGATTGTGGAAAGTTAAATAGAGGAACCTGTTGAGCATTCTAGGGAGTATGAAGTACATCATATGCTTCCTAAGGTTTTTGCACATATGAGGAATCAGCCACAAAAATGTACAAATTAGAGATGTTCCTTTATTTCCCCATATGCTTACTTTGCCTACTGATCCTGAGTTTGATGAAAGTCTTGCATCACAACCTTTAGTCACTGAACCCACTGCTAGTACATCTGAACCCACTGCTAGTACACCTCAAACCACTGTTAGTGACACTCAACCTACTTCTAGTCACACCCAAACCACTATTAAACCAATTGTCTAGACTAGGAGACTGAAGGGCACCAAGCTACCTCAGGCTGGTGTTAGTGGTGTTGTTCATGAGGCTGTCACATGGAGTGGAGGTGACATGATTGGAAGGGCTTCTACTACTGATTCATGCTTAGCTGCTGGTCAGGATAGTGGAAACATAATTAAGACCCAACCTTTGGCAACTCCTAATGTGGAGAGTTCCTTGGAACTTAACACAGGTGGAGGAATCCCTAGCCAACTGGCTACTATAGGGTGCATAGATGATCAGGCAAGGTCTGGTGCTATGTTTAGTATATCCAAGGATTCACTTCTCGGAGCAATTAACACAACTCGAAGTGATGAGGATAGTTTGGAACATGAAACTGAATTGACGGATCCTAAGCTGGTACCTGATGATTTTTCCAATGAACCACCTCTCGGACCAGTTCACACAGGTCGAAGTGGGGAGGATATACTTGAACGTTTAAATGAATTGACGGCTAAATGTACCAAAATGGAGGATACAATCTCAAGTCTTCAGGAGTTGTCTGTGTTTCAGGGTAAAGACATTAGGCGCTTAAAGCACAGGGTATTGGTTTTGGAGAAAGTAAGAAGACCTGGGGTTGCTGCTTTAAGGCATCTGAGGAGCAAGAAAACGAAGGTGACTTCCTCTCAAGCTCTGAATGTGGAGCATGTATCCAGACAGGGGAGGAGTGATGGCATGAATTCAGGGGAGGCTGTTGATGTACCTATGGAAGAAGATGTTGATAGTGGAGATCAAGAATTTTTAGTATCTGATAAAGATGGGAATGAGGCAGTTCTTGAAACTTTGAAGACTGTGGTAGAAGATGAAGTGATGCAGGACATAACCACTGTTAGTGTTTCTGTAACTACGGATCATCACCTAAACCTAAAGAAGTTGAGAAAGAAGCTGCAAGTACTTTGATCAATCTAAGTAAAACCTCAGCTAATTCTACACCTATCATTGCACCTGTTTTATCTCTTGAATCTGCTGCACCTAAACCTAGAAGTAAAAGTTTGATTATTGGTGATCCATTAAAGAAGAAAATGGTTCAACAAGACATTAGTAAAGGTAAAGGGATTGTAAAACCAGAGTTGAAGTTTAAAAGTAAAGCAAAGCAGGTTGCTTATGATGAAGAGTATGTAAGAAAGATGTTAGCTGAAGAACAAGAAGCTTTAGAGAAAAGGAAGCAAGAAGAAGAGGAAGCTAGTCAGTGATGGTTAGCTACATGGTATGAATCACAAAACTATCTTCAAGCTTCTCAAAAAATACATGATGAATATACTGCACAAGAATGGGCACTGTTGGATGATGAGGAAAGAGCTAGACTTGTAGGTGAATGGGCAAGGAGGATTAGTAAAGAAAAGAAACAAGTTATAAGAAAGAAACCTCCTACAATTGCATAGATGAGGAATGTATTGATGAAAATTATTAAGAATTCAGGCATACATATTCTTGATAATCATAATAAGTGTTCATTTGAAAGAATTTATGTGATTTATATGAGGTATATGAAGATTAATAATGATGATTTCTGTCCAATGAATTCTAAAAAGGAAGAAGAGTGGATTCAAAAGGAAGAAGAGTGGATTCAAAGTAGACAAAAGAGAAAATCTGAGATTCAGGAGACATCTGATTCTAAAAGACTGAAAGTAGTTGAAGATGTTAATCAAATTATTTCTTATGAGTTTAAGCTTAAAGCTAGAAATGAAGGAGTTTGGAAAATTCAAAGACTCAACAATGAAGTTTATGAGTATAATAAATTTTCACAGATACTTCAGTATTTTGATAGAGATGATTTGATGAATCTTTGGACACTTTACAAGAATAAGTTTGGTGAAGTACATCCAAATGATTATCATAAGAGACTGGTTTATCATCATTTGAAGATTTTATTTGAACCTACTCATGATGAACCTGAATGGAAAGGACTCTACAATGGTAATGTTACAAGATGGTTTTTATATCAAACTTGTGGAGTTCATGTTTTAACTATTTCTGGAGAAGTTATTCATATGCTTTTAGAAGGTGATTATCCTCAACTGAATAAGTATCTAGGAGTTATTGCTCAGATGTTGAAGCCTGGTATTATCAAGATGTTGTTGCCCTATGATGGTCAAGCTTACAATTTGTTGCTGAAGTATGAGAAAATTCTTAAAAATAGTAAGTGTTTGACTACATCCTCCAATTCAGATGTTTTAAGCTTAAAGGAAACTTGAGAATTCTGTTGGAATGTATCAAGTTTAGGGGAGGATTGTTGGGTTTTTGGTTCCTTGGGATTAAGAATTATTCTAAGTGTTGGAACCACGGACAGAGTTGATAAAACCACGGACAGAAGAATGGAACCACTGATGAAGACAAACCGCGGCTAGTAGTATTGTGTAACCACGGATATACTATTGTAACACTGCTATTCTTGTATAGTTGGTTTAGTATTATGTATTAGATAAATATGGAAAAGATATTTATCTTGTAGGTTACGTATTGTATAGTGTAAAGTACTCCTTAGCCTATAAAAGGAGGTCCTAGGTTAGATTAGATATACGTATGTTTTATATCTAAGGTCAATACACTTCAAGGTTGTAAAACCCTAATACTGGTTAGAGTATTCGTATTAATAATAATATTGAGGTGTTGAATGTTTACTGTTCTTCTTCTTAAGATTAAGTATTAAATTCCGCGTGATACTTGATAAGTATTTGTTTCAAGCCAGTTTCTATATTAGATCATTTGCTCAACTGGGATCAACGCCATCTCTTCCATGTCATATTCATGGATTTGTCTCAGATCATCATAAGTGATATGGGATCCTTGACTCTGTTCAGCTATGAAGGCATAAATTGTACCTTCATTAATGCCTGCTGTAGTGGCTACAGAGCCATCAGTATTAACATTAGTGCTAGGAGTACTAACATCAAAACTATCCACATCATTGCTAGTGACAGGGTGAGCCACAAAGGCTATGTTTTGTGACCCAGAACTGGAAGATACAACTGCTTTTCTCTTCATGTCTTGTTCAATCACCTTAAAGCGATTGAACAGATTGTCCAACTTCATGTTTTCAAAATCTGGCTTGTTCTTCCATACAATGACACGAGTGTCCCATTTTGGTGATGGAAGACTTTTAACAAACCTGAGGTTGACATCTTCCTTGGAGAGCTCCACATCCAATACTGCCAATTGACTAACAAGTTTTTGCAGCCTATTGTTAACTGAGTCAATAGATTCAGTTGCACCAGCAGTGAAGTTTTCAAACTCTTGCTTCAAAAGAGTCTTCTGAGTTTTCTTAGTGACAGAATCTCCACCAAATCTGGTTTTAATGGCTTTGAACAAACTCTGAGCGTCTTTGTGTTTGTTGAAGGTGAGTTGATGATCATCAGGTATTGCCATGAGTAAGAGACTTCTGACCTTGAGATCATTGCCTCTTAGAGCCATTTCTTCATTGGTGATAGGATCACCTTTTTCTTTAACAACTGTCTTACCATTAACTTCTTCAGTGACAGTGGTTTGTAAGAGTTTCCATAGAGCACAATGTTCCACAACTTGAAATCAAGTACCAAGAAGTACTGCTCTATTCGCATTCTCCAGAGTTCATATTCATTTGGCTGCAACTTAGGAACTCTGTTAACAACATTGGATTTTTCAAAATCCATTTCTTCAGATTTATCACACAGGATCTTCTAAAATCAAAGCTTCAGGACACAAGCTCTGATACCACTTGTGGAGTCCCAAACCTTGGATCTAGAACACTTAGCTTGCAAATGTGTTAGTTGCCTTAGATGGTTCCAAAACAACAATGAGAAACTTTGTTGTAGATGCACACAAGTATGTGGAATCTACTTGAATGCACTTAGAAGATTAATGTAAGAACAATATAACACCAACAGCTTCAATATTATTAAGCAATAATACGAGTACTCTCCTAGTACTAGGGTTTACAACCTTGAAGCTCTTCTTAAGACGGCTAGAATATATGATTTATGTTTAACCTATCTAGGATCTCCTTTTATACACTAAGGAGATCCCTTACAAAGATAACTATGCACTAAGTATATCATATCTTCTATTGGAATAGAAGATATGCTGTTACAAACCATACACGACATTCCTTACTTAGAACAATACAAACTTAATACTATCAGTACTGTCACATATTAGATTTCATAAACACATCATATCACTAACACAAGAGGCGTACAAGATGAGTTTTAGAGAGAGAAAGTGAGAGGTTTGGGAACCTTAGTGAGAGAAAGAAAAATCTTATTATAAGCTCCAACTCTCTACCTTGGGAGGTAGAGAGTATTTATAGTTCTTACATAAAACGCCACCTGACGGGCTGTGGATCAGGCATATAGTGGGTAAAGACCCGTCCGTCCTCCATGGTGTTACCTAACTAAATACTACTAAACATTAAATAACTACGACTACGAGCTTTCTAACGATTACATATACTTGAGGTAACCGACACTTTAATACCTGTATTTACTAAATCCTAACAATCTCCCCCTAAGGGAGGTCACCTCAAACACATATTAAAATTACATAGAATCCAAACAGATATTACATTTAGATAATTCTTGAATTCTTGTTCATGTTCTTTGTTCTGTAGCTCGTAGTCTTTGATTCTTCATTTTTGCATGTTTGGATAATCTGAGTGGAGGTCTTTAACTGATCCATGTGATAATGAGTTTTGAGTCAGCTTTGAGATCATCAACCACATTAATCTCTTGCTCATCCTTTGTGGTGTTGGTATTATGTGATGTTGTGACATTTGGACCGACATGCTCACATTCTGGATCATGATATATTCTTATCAGAGTAGCGGAAGCTGTCGATGATTCATGATATTGGCAGTAGCGTAGCAGAAGCATGGAGTGATAATATCAGAGTCATTGATTTAATCATGATTTCTTTGTAAATGAATGTGTTGTGTGAGCATGCGGCTATGGATTGACTGCTCCATTCTGATCAGCTGCAAACGTCGGGTGTTCCTGCATAAAACAATTAGCAATAAAGCGCACAAGAGTGTCTTTGATCACTTTTGTTGAATTGAGGTACACGGCCCACGGTTCCCCGTTGATCAGTACAAGTACTGCCTGTGATCAGGTATAATTCTGAAGAATTTCCTTGACAGGGTTTCGCAGCTGCTCTAGCTGTTCTCAAACCGGAACGTCTCAAAGAAGACAACACGGAGTGAGTAAACCAGCGAATTCAGATTCTCTGATTGATGAAAAGAGATTTGAAAAACAATCGTGTACTGCTCAATAGAAATTGTTTTTGCAATACAACTAAGGTTTTAGTGAAAATCAATTATCAATCATAAACACCTTCTGTTTTGAAATATAAGTACACTGTCGATGTGCTAAAGAAAAGAGTTTTTGAGCACAATGACCGGTTTTTCAAAGGTATCCGTCAATCCATAACCTGAACTAGGTTTGATTCAAAAAATTGAATCGCTCCATTGTTTCTGTTCAGTTGTCACATGGTTGATCTATTGGATAGATCTCACATGCCACCCACCAGGAGCTTGTTTGATGTTGGCTCCAGAAGGCTTTCCATCTTCATTGTGAATATGTTAGTATATCACTCAGATGTTCTGGCAATACCACAAGGATAATGCGTAGGACTCAAGATATAATTTCTCTTTCCACATTGTGTGAAACAGAGAGTCTTCATTGAAAGTGTCCTAATGAGATTTATAGATGATCTCGTGGCTCTAGACTCGATTGTGCATATTTGGATCCTATTTCGGAGACTAGGGAGAGTGTCTCTGTAGGACCTTAGATATATCAACCTTATCACTTTACCAAGCAAACCCAACACAAATACCACGTTATTCAAACACAAACGTAGATAAGAAAGATTAAGATGAAGAACTTGGTGACTTGAATATATTATGCGTATATGTTTAGAGAGGTAGAGAGAAGAAAGATGAACCAATAAGTTGTATATTGCTTCAAGGGAAAAACACACACACACACACTCAAGCACACCCCTCAAATGACATACTTGAGGGGTATTTATAGGTAAGAGAGATGATGCCCTAAGGCTTGGCCATGGGCCTTGAAATGGACTTGGATTGGGCTTGGGTTACACGAACTAGACAAGGCTAGCTTAACATAACTTATGCCTAATTAGCTTAGCCCAATCCACGAGCCCGTTGACTATTCTATCACGATATCTAACACACATTACAAAGTTCCTAATCGTGAATGACCATCACTTCTAATAAAAATAATCAAGGCTAACAATCTCCCCCTAAGGGGTGGTCATTCAAAAGATGCTCCACTTGAATAGGTCTTTAATCTTTTTGAGCTTGAACTTTGTGAGTAGATATAGAATAGTCTTGATTTTTGTTCCTTCATGCTTTGTGATCAGTTAATGTGGTTGTCTGCCATTGTCAACTTCGTTGGTTAGGTGTCTCCACGCCTTTCTCCACCATGCTCACACTTCTATTTGATTTTGAATTACCAATGATGAAGTTCTCGAGTCTTTACACTTTGTAGATTCTTTGACATTGATGAAGAATCATCTTTAACTTTGAGTTGCCTTTAATTTTGATGAGAACTTTCATGTGTTGTTGGTATGAGCATGTGGCGAGTCTGCACGATCAATCCGCTCCGGAGCTTCCATAAGAAGAAAAACATAAAACAGGTTAGTAATAAGCGGATTCCGGCACTTACAAGTTTGAATTTCGAGGGTGTTAACAGCATAATGTGAAAACACGTCTCTAATTCTCACAGAGGCCGTTCCTGAACTGGAGTCCCACAAGTGAGATAACGCGATGTACCGAAATACACCTACAGTTCAGATGAGTCGCTGAGGTACACCGAAGCATCACCCCACGACTGTAGACCGTTTGAGACACACTAAGCGTAATCCACGGAGAATTACCGAAGTGACCTGCTGTCAGGGCTGCTTGATGTTGACCCTGGCAGGAGTTTCCATTCAATCACTGAAGATCACAGAAGTGAAACTTCTCATAAATGTTCTGGCAAATTGCTAAGATCTGCGTAGGACTCTATAATATATCACTTGTGTCCTTATTGATGAACAACAAGCGATGTCATGTCATGTGTTCCTATGAGATCTTTTGATGAATCTCGTGGCTCTAGACTCAATTTGTGCATTTTGGTTTTCCTGAGCGGAGACTAGGGAGGGGGTCTCCTTCTTCAATACCAACGATCTCTAAGAGAAAGTCAATAGATTATGTAAGGTTCCCAGTGAGAATGAAACAAATCCTTTTAAGAGGAATTGAGTGGCTAGAAGGTTTAGTGCAGTGCGTCACTGGGTCCATGACGTCTTGGTCTTCAATACCAATGTCATCTAGTGACAACCAGTAGCAGATGAATTGAACCCGGTTTCTGCCCTAAGGTTGAATCATGGAGGGCTATTTCTTTTCACCCTTTTTCATTACTTTTCTTTTTAATTCTTCAACCCCTTCTTTCTCCTTTCTCACATTACTCCTTTTTTCAATCATACCTAAGGACTTCTAATACTAACTATTTGTGATGTCCTTGGGTAGATCCCTCCGGCTCTGGCGGATCATAGGACGAATTTCCTATCCTTAGTCACCTTATAACTCCATGACTGTCCTATTGTTGCCATAAAACCTTTTCTTGAAAATCTCTCAGAGTGTTTATGATAGAAAACATGTTTGCAACACTCCGTGAGTTTTATATTTTCAGAAACACTCCCCCTTCACATGTGCTTATAAGTTTTGACAGAAATCTGCACATAGAGGGTAGAGTTCGCACTTTTTGAATTGATCGACTTTAAATGAACAAGACCGATTCGAGACACGTTTACATCACTAGAGAACTAGCTTGAAATTATTACCCGTCCTGGTCAAGTCCATAGAAAGTTTCTCGAGATGGTACATGATTCCTCGTCAATTCACTGGTTACGACTGAGTCGAGCTCTTTTGAGATTCAAACAACGATCATTAAACTTTTTGATCACATTTTAATCACGTTTCTCCCCCTCAAAAATAGCATATCCGTGATGTTTTTGAAACAAAATGATTAAAAGATATGTTTTTCGAAAAGCATTTGGAGAGAAACTGATTTAGCATGAATTTTGGAACAATTCTGGTTTTATACTCCCCCTTAACGAAAGCATATTTTTCATACAGAAAATTTAGAATCAATTAAGGGTTTAGAGGGAGTTATCTTGGTACCAAATGTGAGAGATTTTAAAAATCCTTTTTGAAAAATTTCGAATCAATGGTACGCAAGATGAAAAGAAGATTTTGAAAATCTTTTGAAGATATTCGAGAAGAATAATCTTCATTTGTTTTAGGATAAGTGCTCGATATTTATGAAAATCGATTTTGCGTAGCACTTTCCTTTCTTTAAAGATCGGGTTGCAAGCGGAAATACTTACAAGCCATTGTTTTAGGAAAAGTGCTTTAAAAATATTTAAAACCTTTGTTTGGTTTAGCACTTTCCTTTCTTTGAAGCGCGGGTCCTGAACTGATGTGTCCAGAAGCCATTCTTTTGAAGTCCGGGTTTCGTACTGAAGTATACGAAAGCCATTATTTGAGAAATTTTGAGAAACGACATGTTTTAGAAAACATTTAAAGAACTCTCGCTCAAGCATCTGTACATGCCCGTATCATTGTTGAATGACATTTCTAGATACGTACAGAATATTGATTATACAAGAGACATGTCGTGAGAAGAATATTTTTGGATTTTGGATTTTCTATTGTTTTTGTATTTTTTGAAAGATTTTATATTTTTATATTTTGCTTTTGTTGGTTTTTCAAATTTTGTATTTTGTTTTTCAAAAATATTTACAAAGAAGATTTGAAGAAAGAAGATTAAGTCTTGTCATGTAAAAGTGGAGTTAAGAGTGGAACTAGAAAAGGATTTCCACATGCGAAATTGGCATAAAATTCTTCTTTACCACACGGGGTATAAGAACCTTCAACACTTTTACAAGTACCTGCATCCACAGAAGAAGAATTTTCACAAATAACAGTGTTAGAAGTACATGTTTCCTCACGGTGAGGGTGATTACTATCAACGGTTGTAGTGGATCTGACTTCATTATCCGAATGATTGTCACTATTATCTGTGTTGGAGCAAGTATCAAAAATCTTTCCTGTGGGAATCCATCTAAGACCTATTTTGTTGAAAACTTTGCCCGTGGGTATCCACCTAAGGTAAGATCGAGTTGTTGTTTTCTTATCAGATGCAGCGGAAGACTCATTTTTTGAAAGACTACGTCCTGAAGAGATCCACCTATAAGGTTTCTTTTTGTTTGACATTTTATCAACGGGCTTGTTTCTATTTGGTGTCTTAGTGGATTGTGCCTTGGCATGAGGATTTTCTTTCTTGAGATATTGTAAGGCACATGCTTCATGATTAGCTGAAAAGACACATTTTTTACATGTAGTACAGACAAATTCAATATTTTTGTTTAAAACAGCAGCTTTAACTTTGTCAGTACAGTCTTTTGGAAACTGATTCTTGTTCGAAAAAGACTTAGAATTCCTAGTGTTGTTTTCTAAGGGCATAGCATTTTCTTTTGCGCAACTACTCTTATATGCAAGCCAATCCCTAGTCTTTTGTAGAGTGTTCCTAGGTAATGGTTTACTACTACTAGCAGTGCCTTGAAATTTTGTAGAATTCATCACCCTAGATGTTGTACCTAGAATTCCATCTTTTCGAGTCTGTGCCTTTTTTCTAGCTTCTTCTAGATATTGATTATTGACCATGTTGTTAGAACCAACAGATTCTTTAACTGGATTTTTGGTCACATTCCGTGTATGATTCCTAGAAGTGCCATGTTTAATCACATTTTCTTTATCAAAAACAGGTTTTTCAAAACCTTTGATAATTCTCTTTTTAATAGGCAAAGTCTGTGGAGTGACTGTTTTTGACAAATCATTTTTCTCATTGACTTTTGGAGGAAACTGAGAAATAGACATTTTTGGTTTGAAAACCGATTTTGGAACATTTGTATTCTCCTCAGTCAATGGTTTTGCAAACTTAGTATCCACAGCCTTTCCTTTTAGACATCCCAGCTGAGCTCTCAAAAGATCATTTTGCTCTTGCATGTCCTTGTAGGCACGCTCATACGACAGTTTGTCATACTTGCATTCCTCTGTTTTTCGATCAAGCTGTTTAAAATAGGACACGTTTTCTTTTTCAAGTTTCATAAGAGCTTTTTCATATTTTGAAACAATTTCGGAGGTCTCATCCTGGAGTCTTTCATGATCTTCAACAGAATATGTTTGTAAGATAATGGACATGATATCGGTAGTCATAACATCTTCGAAGAGAGAATCATTCAAATTTTCCAAAACTTTGATGTGTTCAAAACATTCATTAGCTTGCTTTACCAGGGATTTATGGTCCTTGACAAAGTCAGCTGTTTCTTTCAAAAGTGCTTGTTCAACATGAATTACCCTTGAGTTGATGTTATTCAGCTGAGGGGCAATTTGAGTTTCAAAAAACTTTCTCTGTTCGATATCAAAAGTAGAGAACCAGTTGTTAGGTGTCATAGTGGTTTTAGTTTTAACAGTCTCTTGAAGACTCCCAATTCTAGTTTTAACATCGTCTAAAATGCTTCTAGTATCACTTGTGTTAAAAGGATTGTTTGAAGACATTTGTTCGATTTTCGAAAGAGATTTGGAAACTACAACTGGTTTTGAAACTGGTTTTGAAACTGGTGTTGACACTTTGTTTGAAACACTTGGTGTGATGGAAAACTTTGACGTTTCTTTTTGATTAACAAAAGTAATCCCATGAATTTTGTTCCATTTGTTATAATCAATCGGTTTAAGATCTGGATTCTTTTGTTTCATTTTTGATCGACTCTCCTCAGCTAGTTCCAACGTTTCAAGAGAATCACGAACAATTATGGGTTCATGCAAAGGTTGTCCATTGTTCAACACATTCCGTTCTTTCTGAGCTTTCTTGAGGAACGAAGGAGGTGAGTTACCAAGAGCCATTTTGTGTGAAGTGTGAAAAATCGGATTTACTTGATTAGAAAGCATCTTGTTTGATTTAGCGGAATGACCCGTTGTAAGAAGCAAATTATCCAATTTTTTGATAGTTTCATTTTTATCCAGAATTTCATCAAGAAGAGAATCTTCTCGTTTTGAAAAATCAGCAATCAACTGTTTCTTCTCTTTTTCAAGATCAGAAAACAGTGCTTTTTGTTTAGAAAGTTGGTCATTTAGTTCAGAAATTTCCTTGTTTAAAGATTTTATTTTCAAGTTCAGATTCACATCAAGTGTATCATACTTGAGTTGCAATTGTTTTTCTCTTGAAACAGAATCTCGATAACCAATTTCTAATTCTGAAAGTTTGTTTGTATGAAATTCATAGGCTTTGGCGTGCTCCTTGTAACTCTCAAGCTCAGCGGTCAATTTTTTATTCGCGGCCTTAACCTCGCGATTGACCGTTCTTACTTTCTCAACTTCAATGCCACATTGATTGATTAATGATTCAAAATAAGCACGAGTTTCCTCATCATTCGCAGTATTTTGTGCCACACAGCCTCCACTAGGATCCACATATGGAGTTTCAGAGTAAGTATTGCTACAACTCGGATTGTCCATGTATGTATCATAAGTAGGTGCTGATGTCACAGAATGCTGTTTATCATGAGTAAACACATCACATATGACATTGTTATCGCATGGATCAATGATTGGTACCTCAGATACTGTATTGGCGTCATAGACAGGAGGTGAGTCTGACTCAGTGTCATACTTAGCTTCCTGAAGATTTGCCATGAAGATGCAATTCGCATTGAGTTCCTCGAGGTCTTCCAAATCATCCATAATAGCGAAAAAGTCATGTTCTTCAGCACTCAACTGGAACCCCGCTTCTTGCTTATCTGCTAACAAGGCAGCTTTCCGAAGAAAATCACCATTCTTTTTGTGCGGCTTAGTGGGACAGTTTCTTGCCATGTGACCCACTCCTTGACAGTTATAACACTTAACCTGATTACCCTGATTCACATTTCCATGATTCCCAACGGCTGGAGCTGCAACATTCCGATTCTGATTACCCACTGCTCTATTCCCAACATTCTGTCTCATCTGATTACCCTGATTCGGAACCGCCTGATTACCCATGCGACTGCTAAATGCTTTATCCAATAAAGAAAATACCTGTTGCAAGGTCGCTTCTACTTCAGCTTCAGGATCAGTGATTCCTTGTTCCTGGTATTGTTGATCTGGATAGAATTGTTGTTGTGGTTGTGGAATGTATTGCTGCAAGTTGTTGTTGTTGTTGTTGGAAGATGATGAAGCTTGTTGTTGTGTATTCACTGTAGTTTGAGTCTTAGCAATAAGTGCCAATTTTTTCAATTTTTCTTTTCTGACTTCATTCGCTTCAGCTTGGTTTTGTTTCAGAAAATCGTTGAGTTGATCAAAGTTCACCTGATGTAAGTCTTTTGTTTGGTTAACAATAGTTACATATCGTCCCCATTCTTCTGGAAGATTATTCAGGAACTTGATGTTTTGAACGATTGTTCTGGGTGCCAACTTGTTTCTTAGAAGCTCATTCATCAAAGTGCAAAACCTTCCATAGTAGGATTCAATGGATTCTCCTGGTGTAGATGTAAACTTCTCCCATTCAGTTAGCAGCTTGTTCTCCATGTCTTGTTTACCAATTTCTGTTCCAAAACATAGTCGTCTAACACGTTCCCACATATCGAAAGCAGTTTCACAACTGTCTACCGCAGCAAAGATGTCTATTGGTAAACCCAGTTGAATAATATGAATTGCCATGTCATCAGCATCGACTTGTTTCTGATCCTCTTCAGTGTATTCAGATTCAGTTTGAAGATGAGAGGATGGTGGGATGGGAGGTGTTGCATTAGCATTTCCAGGTACATGAACTTGTCGAGGCTGGAAGGGTCCATCCTGAATGGATTTAATCATGAGTTTTCCATTCGGTTTGGTCTTGATGTAACGGAGCATACGACTTGTCCATTGAAGATAACCACCTTTTGCCAACATAGGAGGTCGGTTTTCGGCACCAGCTGCATGAATGTCTTGTTGAGTAGCCATTGATGAAGGTATAATCTGATAAAGTTGATGTAGGATCGATTCAACGATAAAGGAGTTGTGGTTGATGAAGATTAAGCTCAGTTGAGGTGTTTCCGAAAGTCGTACTCGTAAACTCGGTTCTTAAAAAATTTTCGCCCAAAATTTGAAATTCACTATAAAAATCAATTCTAAGGTCGTATGAAAAATTTGAGTTATGACAATTTTGACGCCAAATTTGACCTGAAAAATTTGAATTTAGGCCCAAAAATTTGAATTTTTGACCAAAAATTTCCAAGTTATACCAAAATTTGAATCTCGCGTAAAAATTGAACGTTTAGTCTCCTCGAAAATTTAAATTTTACTCAAGTTTTCCCGCCAAAAAACTCTTTTTTTTTTTTTTTTTTTTTTTTTTTTTTTTTTTTTTTTTTTAAAGCTTTAGGCGTAGGAAGAGGAAGTTACGAGTAGACTAGGAAGTTACGAGTAGGATGGCTTAGGCGTAGGATCTTATGCGTAGGATCTTATGCGTAGGATGCTTAGGCGTAGGAATCCTTAGGCGTAGGATGCTTAGGCGTAGGAATCCTTAGGCGTAGGATGCTTAGGCGTAGGAATCCTTAGGCGTAGGAAATTCTTATGCGTAGAACCCAACTTACGCGCAGCAAGAGTGCTTACGCGTATGAATAGCTTACGCGTAGGAATGGCTTACGCGTAGAACCCAAAAATCCTTTACACTATCACAGTGTAAGAGATATCCAAAAGTCGAAGTGTTCCACACACTTATCCAAGTGAGGGAAGCACTGAGTCACCGTTATAGCTCGAAGATTCTTCACCAAAAAGTTACGAGTAGAAAAGTTATGAGTAGTTGACTTTCTTACGAGTAGAACTAGGGTTTTGACTTCTACTCGTAAAAAATTTCCAACGATTCAAACAATTTCGCTTGCACAGATATCCTTAAAAACACTCAAATAACACGAAAATGTGAACCTTTTTCACCCAAAGTGCTTAGAAAAGTTACGAGTAGAAAACTAGGGTTTTGACTTTTTGACTTCTACTCGTAAGAAATTTCCAACGATTCAAATGATTTCTTTTGCACAGAAATCCTTAAAAACACTCGAATAACCCAAAAATGGTGACCTTTTTCACCCAAAGTGGCTAGAAAAGTTACGAGTAGAAATGACCAATAACCAAATACGAGCTCAAAACTTAACCAAAACGCGTAAAGCTTCAAACTTTTTGCAAAAAACTGAAACTTTAGCACCAAATATACCTTAAACCACAAGAATCTTGAATTTTTAAGTGCAAAAATTAAAGCTTTAAGCTTGACAACTATGAAAAACGTGAGCCTTTACGCGTACAATACCAAGCTTCAAAACAAATACAAACACTCCTAAACCATTGTTAGGCGATTGATACCAATTGTAGGACCTTAGATATATCAACCTTATCACTTTACCAAGCAAACCCAACACAAATACCACGTTATTCAAACACAAACGTAGATAAGAAAGATTAAGATGAAGAACTTGGTGACTTGAATATATTATGCGTATATGTTTAGAGAGGTAGAGAGAAGAAAGATGAACCAATAAGTTGTATATTGCTTCAAGGGAAAAACACACACACACACACTCAAGCACACCCCTCAAATGACATACTTGAGGGGTATTTATAGGTAAGAGAGATGATGCCCTAAGGCTTGGCCATGGGCCTTGAAATGGACTTGGATTGGGCTTGGGTTACACGAACTAGACAAGGCTAGCTTAACATAACTTATGCCTAATTAGCTTAGCCCAATCCACGAGCCCGTTGACTATTCTATCACGATATCTAACACACATTACAAAGTTCCTAATCGTGAATGACCATCACTTCTAATAAAAATAATCAAGGCTAACAGTCTCCTTCTTCAATATCAACAATCTCTAAGAGAAAGTCCATAGATATTGTCGGTTCCCCGTGAGAATGAAACAAGTCCTTTTAAGAGGAACTTGAGTGGTTTGGGAAGTTGAAGTGTAGTGCGTCACTGGGTCCATGACGTCTTGTCTTCAATACCGATGTTACCTTGGTAACCACCAGTAGCATATGAATTGAACCCGGTATCTGCCCTAAGGTTGAATAATTGGAGGGCTATTTGTTTTCACCCTTTTCTCATTCAATTCTTTTTCATTCTTCAACCCCCTCAGTGCTTACTGAGACTTCATAACTAGAACCTTGTTGGGTTTATTCCAGTACTAGCTCAGTCTCAGTCCGCACTCTTCCCATATCTCATTTTTCTCCTTTTATCATCATACCTAAGGACTTCTATACTAACTAGTGGATTGTCCCTGGGTAGATCCTTCCGGTTCTGGCGGATCATGGGAACAAATACCTAACCTTATCATCCTTATATCACCATACATAAAGTAAAGTTGGTCGGTCTTTTTGGTATTGTTCATCTGCCATTGGAACCAATTAAAAACCATTTGAAAATCAATCCAGATACTCGTGATGTATTATCAAAGCATTTTGTACCTGAATTGTTTTTGATATTTTTAGAACAAGATCTCCTACTCAACATTTGCATCAAGCATCATTTTGTAATAGAATTCATTTTCATCTTTGAGGGGTTGGCTTGCATCTAAGAGTAGTTATATAAAGAATGTGGTTTTCAAAATAGTTGCTCCCCCTCAATATGTGCATAGATATTTGAAAATGTTTTGCACATATTAGGAAAAGACTGCACATTGAAACAAATTGATCACGTTTGTGGTTTAAGATAGATGCTCCCCCTCAACATGTGCATGAAAATTTGAAATCGTTTGGCACATGTGGGAAGGAGAGCTTGTACATCCTTATAAAACCATTTACCGAATTATCAGTTTAAATACAATTTAAATCACAACTTCTCCTCCGATCACAATTATCAAATCATTTGAGATTTGTGATCTCTGTAGATTTAAATTGATATTAAAAGCTTTTAAGGAGAATTGTGACTTTATTATGAAAACGTTTTAACTGATAAGGATCGGATTTTGAGACTTTAAACTCCATTGATTAAACATGCATAATTATCTTTTGAAAACATAATAATAACCAAGGTCTTGAACCAATTGTATAAAATATTGTAAAACATTTAGAGTAGACCTTGCTCATTTAAGTGCTAATTGTTTGAAAAGAACACATTTTAATTTAATTGAAAAATCATTCTCCCCCTCAATCAATGACGAAAGTTGTTGATTGATGGATTGAGATTTTGACACTTGATAAGTTCTTTTGATTTTCAAAAATAGAGTCCGAAGAGTTTTCAAAACAATTGAGTTTTCATAAGATTGCAAATATTTTTCAGAAGAATCATTAGAAGGAAAAATATTTGAAACGAAACATTTGTCTTGTAAATGATAAACATTTGTTTTTAGAATCAGAGCATTAGGTTTATAAAGCATGGCTCTGTTCTTTCTTTGAAAAATGGGTTACTGCCTGAAATGACAATAAGCCATTGTTTCACTTTCTCCCAAATTTTTTATTTTTTATTTTTTTTTAAACATTCGAACAACATCTAAAGTCCCGTGTCATTCTTTGAATGACAGCACAAAGACCGTAGATATTATCGAATCGAGAGAAAAAAAAACATGACAAAAATACAATATTTTTTTTTTTATGGATTCTTTGAAAGTTTTATATTTTTCTATTTGCTTTTTGTTGGTTTTATAATTTTGTATTTTGGTTTTTGAATAAATATATACAAAGAGATGATAGAGTCATTAACCTTTACTCCTCGTCTTCCTCCTAAAGACGTTTGAGTGTTTCTGGTTGAAGACTTTTCAAGCCAAGTCGTGGAAGAATAAACTCAAAACGTTCTCTTGGAAGGGCTTTGGTAAAGATGTCTGCTAACTGGTATTCTGACTTCACAAAATAGAGTTCCACCACACCGTTTTCCACTTGTTTGCTGATGAAATGATGTCGAATGTCGATGTGCTTTGCTCTTGAGTGTTGAACGTTGTTGCATGAGAGAGCAATAGCACTTTTATTATCACAGTACAGAGGGATTTTGTTGAATTCAAAGCCATAGTCAGATAATTGGGATCTCATCCATAGGATTTGAGCACAACAAGATGACATGGATATGTATTCAGCCTTTGTAGAGGAAATAGAAGTACTTATTTTCTTCTTTGAAGACCAGCTCACAAGCTTATCACCCAAAAAATGAGCACCTCCTGATGTACTTCGACGTGTATCTTGACATCCTGCATGATCAACATCTGCATAGGCTGTTAATGACATACCGGTGTCCTTCGGGTACCATAGTCCCATATTGATGGTTCCTTGGAGATACCAAAAGACCTGTTTAACCGCTTCAAGGTGCTTTTTAGTAGGCTTAGCCTGATATCTAGCACACATGCATACAGCGAACAAGATGTCTGGTCTACTAGCTGTGAGGTACATCAGGGATCCAATCATACTACGATATTTCATTTGATCTACCATGATCCCTGAGTGGTCCTCATCCAGCTTGGTACGTTCAATCATGGGAGTGTCAACGGTGTCACATGAAACAAATCCAAATTTCTTTAAGATCTCATTTGCATATTTAGATTGAATTATAAAAATGCCTCCGGGACTTTGTAAAATTTGTAATCCCAAGAAAAATGACATTAGTCCCGTCATTGACATTTGAAATTTGGAACCCATTTCTTTTGAAAAATGATCACATTCATTGGGGTCAGTCGAGGTAAAGATAATATCATCAACATAAATTTGAACGTGAATTAAATGTTTGCCTGACTTTCTGGTGAACAATGTGGGATCAACTGCTCCCTTGCTGAATCCAGTAGATAGGAGAAACTTTGATAGCGTATCATACCATGCTCTAGGAGCTTGCTTCAAACCGTAAAGGGCCTTTTTCAAGTGATAAACATGAGTAGGATGCTCTGGATTCACAAAACCCTATGGCTGGCTGACGTAAACATCCTCTTTCAAATCACCATTAAGAAAGGCGGTTTTTACATCCATCTGATATACAACCATGTTCTTACTAGCTGCATTTTCCAAGAAGATTCTGATAGCTTCGATACGAGCAACATGAGCAAAAGATTCCTCAAAGTCAATACCTTCTTCTTGACGATATCCTTTAGCCACTAACCTAGCCTTATTTTTGAGAACATCACCATGCTCGTCAAGCTTCACTTTGAAGATCCACTTGAGAGCAATTATCATAGCACAGTCTGGAGCAGGTACTAATTCCCATACATCTAAACGATCAAACTCATGAATTTCTTCTTGCATGGCATTGAACCAGATGTCTTCATTCATTGCAGTTTTAACATCTTTGGGTTCGATCTTAGATAGTACTAAGTTGAAGAAGCACCATAAGGCATCAGTAGCAAGTTGTTTACAAGTGGATACTGGACGAGAAGGGTTTCCAATGATGTTGTCCAATGGGTGATCATGTGTCCATTTTCTAAGGTGTTCATGTGGTTGTTGTTGTAGAACTGAAGTAGCAGAGTCGATGTCTCCTGATGAAGATGGTTCTGATGATGATTCAGGAGCAAATATGTTTTCAAATGGAGCATCTTCGAGAGTAGCAAAGGGATTATCTCCATCATATGAACCAGAAGCAATTCCATGATGTACACTCGGTGATTGAAGGTTTGTTGATGAGACAGATTGATCAGCAGCATGCGCTTCTTGACTTAATGACATAGAAACTGAAGGGTTGGTTTCATTGACAGGGATAGGAGCAGCCTCTAATGATGGAATCGACAGATCATTAGCACTTGGCTCATAATGTTCATCATTCATTGGATCAAATAATTTCTTCAAATCATCTTCAGATGGAGGTAAATAAGGAGTTACTAGAGAAGAGTTTGGTACAAGGGATGAACCAATGGGACTGTTTTGAAGTGCGGATCCAGAACTGGATTGTCCAGGAGCCATTTGACCGGTTAGCTCATCAAACGTAACGTGAATTGTTTCCATAATATTTTGGGTTCTCTTGTTGTATATTCGGTATCCTTTTCTGTTTGGTGCATATCCTACAAATACCCCAATGTCTGCTTTAGCTTTCAGTTTACCTAAATCTTGACCATCATTAGTTGGGTAACATAATGTACCAAACACTCGAAGGTATGATATATCAGGTTTTCGATTGTGGACTAGTTCATACGGAGTCTTTCCATGAGATGTGTGGATTAGGGATCAATTTTGAGTGTAACATACAGTGGCAATAGCTTCAGCCCATAGAAACATTGGAACCTTTGAGTAAATCAGGATTGTTCTTGCGGCTTCCACAAGAGTTCGATTTCGTCTTTCAACTACACCGTTCTGTTGAGGAGTTCGTGGAACACTTCTTTGAGGACTGATTCCAACACTTTCATAAAATTCATTGAGTTCTTTATTAAAAAACTCAGTTCCATTGTCAGTTCGGACGATTCAAACCGTTTTGTTGAGTCGGATCTGAAGTTGTTTAATGAGTTTAATGATGACATCTGGAGTTTCATCCTTTGTCCTCAAAAACTTAACCCAAGTGAATCGGGAGTAGTCATCAACCACAACTAACACATATCTCTTCCCATTAATAGTTTGGACTCTCATGGGTCCGCATAGATCCATATGAAGGGTATGAAGAACTTCCATTAGTTTTGGTTTGTGGGCATATTTCATGCTTTTTCCCAATTGGCAAGCTGAACAGAGGTGATCTTTTTCATATTTCAATTTGGGTAAGCCTCTGACAAGATCCTTTCTGGAAATGTTATTAATGGTGCCGAAGTTCAAGTGATTGAGACGACGATGCCATAACCATGTCTTTGTTTTCGAAGCCTTTGATAACAAGCAGATTGGAGAGGACTTCATCATGTATTCGATAGATATGGTGTATAGATTTGAACCACCGGTTCCTTTTAACAATTCCACACCATCAAGTTCTCTAATGAAACAGGTATGCTTTCTAAAAGCCACTTCTAGATCGGAATCACAGAATTGACCAACAGGGAACAGATTATGACTAAGACCTTCTACGTAATATACCCTGGAGATTACACTTTTACCCACAACATAGTCTCCATAACCCATAATAGCACCGAAATGGTCGTTCCCGAATCTAACAGTACCGATGAATTTACTCACGAAATTCATGAGCCGCGACCGGTCTCCTGTCATATGCTTGGAACAGCCTGAGTCCAGATACCACAGAACGATTTGAACAATCTGCAGTTGAACACAGACAAGAATGGATAACTGGATAATTGGGATCCCCATGCAAGAATGGGTTCCATTTGCTTAGTAACAGTGATTGGAACACCCACATCAGAAGTAGAAACAATGGAATCATCAGAAATAGATGCAGTGCTAGTATCTGTATTTGACCTATTCAAAGTATGTTCACTTCTTAAGGGAATAGTTCTACCAGTAGGCATCCACTTTTTAGTGGGCATTGTCTTAGCAAATTGAGGATAAAACTCATTAAACTTACGGCCAGCAGGTATCCATTGATAACCTATATTACTAAATTTTCTTCCTGTGGGTTTCCACTGTTTTCTAACTTTCTTTCGCCTTTGCCTTTTAGCCTTCTTAGCTCGATTTTTAACATTAACAGTTTTAACTGGGCATTTGACAGCATTAGACAAATCATTCATACCACATTCAAGATTAGTAACAGAAACCACGCAATCATCATTACATGTTTTGCCAAAAGTAGTAGAATTCACATTAATTACAATACGCTTAGAGCTAACACTAGAATCAACACGATTTGTTTTATTCAAATTCTCCCTACGGTGATCTTCTACTTTCTTCCAATGCACATTCTTAGCTTGCGAGGTCCTATCATTCCTTGTATTGCGTTGAGACTTTGACCTGCTCACTTTAATGTCACTGATTACTCCTGTAGAGGGAATGAGAACATTAGTTGGTTTTGCTACTTTTTGCCTTTCATGTTTTGAAGTGCTGGGATGTGAACAATTTGAAGGCACACTGAGGTTCACTTTATTAATACTGGAGGTGTTGGGAACTGAACTATTTGAAGGCATACTAAAGTTCACATTCATAACATTGGGCATTGAATGATTTGCATACTTGGCACTAGGCATAGAACAGGGTATCAAGGGATTGACTTGCTCACCTATGGATTTAGGGCATATTGAAATTAAGCATTCTAGAAGTTCTTGAGATCGTTTGTCATATAAGCAAGCATGGCCAATTGCATTATCAAGTGGTTTCTCTAACTTATCCTCTTCTACAATCTCACAGAGACATTCTAGACTATCCTTAGGGTATGAGAAATATGTTTGAATTGCAAGTTTGTTATTCCTAAGATGAGGAGGAACATACTTCACAGACAAAGCATATTTATTACAAGCATGCACCTTTGATACACCATTCTCCCCATTGGTCATTGGCATTTTCCCTTTTACCTGACTTTTCAGATTCTCAATTTCCTTTTGCAACGAAGTTATTTTTTCGTTATTTTTGCTACGAGTGACTTTTATTGACTCAAATAACTCATTGAAATGTAGTTTAACCTTTTCATTTTCTTCTAGAAAACTCTCATTTTCCTTTTGTAAAGCATTAACCAAGTTTTGAAGATGAAAATTTTGAGAATTCCGAGAATCTAAAGGAGGAGGCATTTGGGAGTTAGTCACATTGTTCTTTGCACCCTTTAATTGAGAAATTTGGGCTTTCAACTTTCTGATCGTGTTACAGTGAGCTTGAATCTGTTCATCACGTTTGTTTATTTCAAAAACTGCATCAAACTCTGGAACATCCGAGGATATCTTGATGTTTGAGGTTTTAACATTTTCTTTGAGATGTTGATATTTTAGTTGTAAATCAAAATGTTCAACTTCTACTTTATAAAAATGTTTTACCAAATTATCGTGATCATCCTGTTCAATTTTCTCACTTAGTTTAGAGTTTTTGATTTCAAGCTCAATGACACGATCATGGGAGACTTTCAAAGCAACAGATAATTCATGAAATTGAGAAGCAGTAATAAAACAATTAGTGGCAGTATAGAACACATCTTGAGAAATACATTCAGAAATCAGATTCTCATTTAAGGTATGCAAGTTCTTCCTCTCAATCTCATAGTATTTTAATGCTCGCTCATAGTCACTAACCTCAACTATCATTGCATCAAATTCCTTTTCCATTCCTTTAATATCTGTATCCATCCCCTTTTTAAGACTCTCAAATTGATCTTTTAGTTGTTTAAAGAAAGGCATGACCTCAGTTAAATAACATTCTTTTGTTTGCTCAAAACCCCTTTCCCCTTCAGTTATCCCAGTGGGTGTGATCATTTTCTTACAAGTTTTCTCAAAGTCAACAAATAATTGAAATATAACATATTGACTGATTAAGGTCTTGCTCTTAGTGGCAATAGTTCTAGGAACTAAATGCATTGGTGTATTTCGAGGATACACAGTCGCTGCAGGCATTTTCCTAATGGGAGGGTTTGTTTCAACAAGATTTTCATCTTTTTGCTTATCTAAGTCCTTTTTCCAGAACACTTGTTCAGGTGTTAACAAAGTTTGAGGCTTAAACTTGTTTAAGGAAATCCAATTTTCCTTTTTGTAATCATGGGGTTTGACAATAATCTTATTCTCTTTGCACTTGGGATCGTTAAGCTTCTTATCCATTTTCTCCCTAGATGCATCATTTAATTTTCTATCTTCCTTAGTGTAATCAATGCAACTAGGTGTCTGTCTAGGTTTAAGAATCTCATTGCCATCATAGATTACATTTTGAGCAGCCTTTGCTATCTTACCATACATAGGGTTGGGTTTATCTACAATGGGAACACTATGCTTATCGCTTAAGACTCTATGCTTAGTGACCATGTGAGCAGTCTGAATGGAATTCCCTTGTACGTACAGCTTGTTTTCAAGCTTGTTTTTTAAAGTTTTTAGATTGGAAAAATCATTCAAAAGTTTTGATTCCTTAGCATGAAATTCCTGTTTAAGCACTTTAACATTTTCTTGAAGTTCTTGTTTTTGCTTAACAGTTTTAGAAAGCTTTTCTTGTAAGGAGTTTAACTCTTGTTTTAACACTTCTTCTCTAAAATTACTTTTTCTAATAATTGTACGCATTTGGTTATCCAACTCCTGCTCACGAGTAGTTAACTCAAACTTAGCACGTTGTTCATAAATGGCAACTTGTTCTTTATAGGCATTAAGTTCTGAAATAACAGAATCATCAGGGGCACATGCAGTGTATTCATCAAAGACATAGTCATCATTGACTGCAGAAGATGCATCACTTGGTACAATCTCACTTTCACTTTGTTTCACATATTGATCATATGGGACAGCATTGATATTACCCAAATTTTCAATATCTGATTCAATAGTTTCAGTTGATTGTACTTTGTCATGTATTTTTTGCACATCAACATCATCGTATAGTTTTAATACCTCTGAAATGATTTTGTCTTTGGATGGACCAGCTTGTTGTAGTGGAGAGACCATAGGTGAGATGCTAGCCATGAAGATTGTTTGGGCAGTAGGTTCATCATCGACATCAGAGTCAAATGCATCACAGTCAGCTACTTGAAAGGCATTTTGATGATTGTGACCTATTTCCTGAATTGGCTGTTCATCAACATCTGCATCATATGTCTTAGCATTCCCTTTAGCAAGAAACAACAGCTCCTCTTCATCCAAAGCTGCTCCATTATCCTGAGCTTGAACAAGCAACATCTTATCTCTGAAATAATCAGCATTCTGTGGACGTTTTGGAGATGTGCAGTTTCTGGCAATGTGTCCCTCGCCACCACAGTTGTAGCATTTGATTGGCTTTGCATGTCCTTGATTTCCAATCCTTCCCCGATTCTGATTTCCAACATAGCCTCCACCTACTCCACCTCTTCCCTGTTCATATTGTCTTCCTTGAACTGGTTGCACCATAACTTTTCCATCTCTGACAACCGCATGATTGTGAAGGTTGGATGCAGTTCTGATCTCATTGTTAGTGTGAAGACTGTTGGCATGTGGACTGAGAGTCATGTTTTGTTTAACCATAAGTGCCAGCTGATTAATGAAGTGTCCCACGGCTGCATCAGCATCAACTTGTTTGAACATTGGATCGGTAATGAGTTTGTGATTACCATTACCCATGGGTATAACTTGAGAAGCTTTGGTGGCAATTCCAACATTTGTGTAAAAAGCAATTGAATCATTTGGTGAGCTTGTCTCTCCCTGGTTGGGTTTGAACTGCTCAAGAATCCTTTTTTCAAACAAGGCATGTCTCTCATTCTAAAGCAGGAAGGCATATAGTTGCTCATAGTTGGTGTTCTTCAATCCTTTGGTTAGCTTCACAGAGGTGACAAATTTTTGCCATTCGGGATTCATGTTGTTCATAAACTTTGAGTTTAATTGAATGTTTGACATGGTCATTTTGATATTCCTCATATCATTTACAGCTTGTGGAATCTCACGTAATACTCATAGACACTCTCATATGGTTTCATCTTGAAGTGCTCAAATTCATCATACAATTGTGATTCCCTGTCTTCAATAGTTAATTCAGAACCTGAGAGAAGCATCTTGACATTATCCCACACTGCCATGGCTTCGGTGTTGTGATTGATAAGCTTGTAGATATCTTTTGGAAGACCTTGAAGTATGATGTTAGAAGCCCTGATATCAGCATCGAATATCTTTTTCTCCTTATCATTGAGCTCATCATATGTCTTTGGTCTGTCTATTCCATAGATCATTGTTCCATCTGCAGCTGTATCAATTAAGTCTCTTGTAGTCTCAATCTGATAAGGTCCTTCATCAATGGATTTTAGAATGTTGACCCCATTTTCCTTTCCAAGACAATACAATCTGATTCGTTGAGCCCAAGAGTCGTAGTCATTTCTGTCAAGCATGGGTGGACGAGTATCTGAACCAGCTGCTTGAACATCCTCGAAAACTGTGGAGATAATTGTAGGTACATTGGTAGACATGTTGACAGATTACACGGGATTTTATAACTCTATGATTAAACCGGGAAATAGATTCTTTCACAGGATTTTACTAAATCAAGAGAAAACCGTATTACACACAAAAGTTAACCAAGTCGCTAAGAATCCTTGACCCAAGTCGCTAAGCACCAAGTTACTAAGTAATAGGATGACAAGTCGCTAAGTTCCAAATCGCTACGAATTTTGACAGCAAATCGCTATGCACCAAGTCACTAAGACGTCAAGTCGCTAAATAGCAACTCGCTAAGGTCCAAATCGCTAATACCAAATCGCTAAGAAACTTAAGAACAAGTTGCTATTAAAATCTAAAGCAAGTCGCTACCTCACCAAGTCGCTACCCGTAGTGAAGAATCCACTAAGTGTACTGTTTGTCGGCTTGTCTCAAAAGACAAGTCGCTAGGACCAAGTCGCTACCAAAATGCACTACAACTCGCTACTTTTACTGAAGCAAGTCGCTATGATGAAATTCACTCCGAGAGCCAAGTCGCTACCAAGAAAAACTTTAAAAACACACTTTTCAATCCAAAACAAGCTCAACCACAGTGATTCAAGCTTACCAAATCAAAACCCAAGCACATACAATGATTCTAAACACAAAAGTACACCCAAAATTCAAACTTTATCACTAAAAATGAACCAAATGATGCAAACACCACTAAACTTTTTCAAACTCAAAAACCATCTAAAAACCACTAGAAATCCAAGGATATGTAAGAGATGATCTAACCATTGCTCTTGATACCATTTGTCACATATTGGATTTCATAAACACATCATATCACTTAAACAAGAGGCGTACGAGATGAGTTTTAGAGAGAGAAAGTGAGAGGTTTGGTAACCTTAGTGAGAGAAATGAAAATCTTATTATAAGCTCCAACTCTCTACCTTGGGAGATAGAGATTATTTATAGTTCTTACATAAAACGCCACCTGACGGGCTGTGGATCAGGCATACAGTGGGTAAAGACCCGTCCGTCCTCCACGGTGTTACCTAACTAAATACTACTAAACATTAAATAACTACGACTACGAGCTTTCTAACGATTACATATACTTGAGGTGACCGACACTTTATATAACAATTCGCATTTTCTGGTCACTATTCATTTTTACTATTCACAGCTACTATTCACTTTTTACTATTCACTCTCGAAATTTTTATTTTACATTCTCGTAAGATAAATTATTTTAGTAATGACCTGAAAGTTCGACCATCGTTAGATCATTTTCGCAAAAGTTATTAAGAAAACATCGTCTTAAAGTTTCATTTTGGTCGGAACACCATTTCAACATCCCGCGCATAACGAAAACCGCCTATGACAATTTTCCCCGCATCAGATAAATTTTTAGATCAGTCATGATTATTTTTAAGATTTATTTTTATGTTACCAAATAAGCCCAGTGCAGTACGAAACTAAACTTATGTTTTAAACGATTCTACTTACATCCAGACTTAACGATTCCTGCACTGTGTTTCTAATATGTTTTTGACACTTTTAGATTTTTGAAAAAGTCAAACATATTTCCCTCCTCCTTTGACCATAAAGAAATTATGCTTGTACGTTCTACATTTTGATTAAATCGCGTAACTTTTAAACTTCACGTATAACTGTTAAGTTATCCCACTTACGACAAAAACCAAAGTTTGATATCTCATATCACTTTTAGACTAATTTTAGTCTACTCTAAATAAATTCACGGTCGTTTCCCTGAAATTTCGTTCTTTTCTGATAAATTGCGAATTACGCGTTTTTGACCCGTATTTCCAGTTCTAAGCAGCGTTTTTGCACCCAATAAGACTTATCACCCATTTTATATTTTTAGATGGAGTATAATGATGAGTTTCATCATTTCTGCAAGTTTCATATTTTTACGATACCCGGTTTTACATTTTATGGCTTCGGTTAGCATTTAACGGAACCAAAACTTACTCCGTAACCAAGATAATACCAAAACTATCCACCAAAGTTATCCTATCTTATCTTGAACGAAATTAGGGAGGGGATTCATCACCTTGGTGTCAAAATCCTAAGCATGCTACCTTTAGATCATTACATGTGTAAATTTAACCATGGTTAGTTTTTAACCCAATATATAGTTAACTAAAATCTCTAGCCTATAAATACCAAGCATAAACCTTCATTTATTCTTGCACCACCCCTTCTTATCATCTAAAGTCCTAAACCTAAGGCATTTCTTATATATCTTGTAAGAACATTCATGTGTTCTTGAAGAAAAACTAGCGTTTGATCTTCGTTCTTGAAAGTTTTCAAGAAAAAGTCGTTATAATCTTCAAATATCTTCAAGTCTCCAAAAAGACATCGTTATAATCTTCTTTTCTTCTTCGGGTTCTCAAGAAGGCGTTGTTATAATCTTCTAATAGCCGTGGGTTTTTGAAGATTGCAAATTCTACGTCGAAGCTCCGTTAATATTTTACTTTTCCATAATACTCAAGCATTCTATTTTAAGGTAAGTATTTATAAAACTCAAACTTATTTAAATACTTATAAACTTTGTTAGTTTATTTATTGTATTTATAAACTCTTAATATATCATATAATCAAGAGAAAAAAAACATGTTTTACGTATTGAACACTACAACACTAGGGAACTTCATGTGAGGGGTTCATTTGGGTAAACAGATAGACGAGTTGCTGGATTTACGATTTAAAGTGTCCTAGCTCCTCGAACGTTTACTGCATGACCTCTGAATTATGACGGCTCGAACGGTAGTACGAGATATACAAACTAAAACCATTTCTATAAAAAAAACATACAAATACTAAGTCATGATCAATATAATGGCATATATAGGCTCGTTCATGTTTTCTTAGGCATTATTCCGAACCTAAGAGTTGACATCATATTCTAGGTTATACGTAGAGACTTCCAGGCTTATCCATCAATTCCGTTATACGTTGTGATATCATTATTAAGGTGAGTTTCATAGCCCCTACTTTTATACGTTTTGAATTACTTTTGGGGGAGATACATGCTCAAACTATTTTCATTTACTTTCATAAGTAATTTAAACTTTTATGGATTACCGTGAGTTCGTAGCCCCACTTTTACTCGTTTAATTACTTTATAAACTCTTTGGGGGAGATACATGCTCAACTATTTTCATTTACTTTCACAAGTACTCTAAACTTTTAAGGATTACCGTGAGTCATAGCCCCTACTCTTTTAATACTTGGTTTACAAACTCTTTGGGGGAGATACATGCTCAACTACTTGCTTTTACTTGTATAAATACTCAAAACATTATACTTGATTTCATTATAAATGATTGCATTATACTTATTTGCGTTATTCTTGAGTACATTATACTTAATTGCGTTATTCAACTTAGTGGCTCCAAATTAAGTTGTTGGATGACCATTAATCTTTGGGAAGAGGCTCCCAGTACGTGCAATTCAGTTGCTCTAAATTAAGTTGTTGGATGACCATTAATTTAGTGGCTCCAAATTAAGTTGTTGGATGACCATTAATCTTTGGGAAGAGGCTCCCAGTACGTGCAATTCAGTGGCTCCAAATTAAGTTGTTGGATGACATTAATTTAGTGGCTCCAAATTAAGTTGTTGGAAGGCTATTAAATTAGATACATACACAAGTGGCTCCAAATTAAGTTGTTGGATGACCATTAATTTAGTGGCTCCAAATTAAGTTGTTGGAAGACTATTAAATTAGATACATCCCAAATTAAGTTGTTGGAAGACCCTTGCGGTAACATTTATACTTTTCACTACTATGATACATGCATACATGATTGGCGTACTATATTTTAGCAGTGGGTTGTAAACACACAGGTTGCAAGTTTTGTATGGGCGGAACTTGGAACTGAGTGGATTTACAATGCCTTTGCTGTGTGAACATTCTTTAAAGGCTTTACATGTTAAAACAAACTCTATGAACTCACCAACCTTTGTGTTGACACTTTTAGCATGTTTATCTCAGGTCTTAAGGCGATAGCTAGAGTTTGAAGCATAGAGTCGCACGACATATTTTGAAGACTTACACTTTTATAATTTACCATTCGAAACATTTTGTAAACATTTATATATTATACTTTGGGACCTCATTGTTTGTAACTCTGATTTCATTAATCGAATGGTAACTTTTCAAAACGTCTCATTTAGAGGTCGTTTTCTATAACTTGTACTTTGTATTATGAAGTAGCACCCCAATGACACAATCTTCCGTTGCGATATTTTGGGGGTGTTACAGATTGATTCTTATTATGATTCTCATTATTTTCTCCTTTTTTCGATTTGATACGCATCAATTAATACAATCACCAAAGTCTTCCATATCCTGAGTCTTATAACAAGGACCTTCAGAATGGTTTTCTAAGTTTAGACTCACATTCATATCACCCATAATAACCCAAGGGTTGTTATCAATAAATGACTTGCAAGTCAACAGTTCAGCCCATAGTTTTCTTCTTAATCTCCCACTATTCTCAGCATAGATGAAAGAGCAAAACAACTTGACTTTAGTACTTATAACCTCAATTAAACACAACACTGCTTGGTTAGAAGCATGAATCACTATACACTGAACTAAATCACTATTCCAACCTACCAAAATTCTGCAACCTCTAGCATAAACATTAGTATTATCAATCTAGCTCCATCTGCCAAACACTCTATTACTAATTTTGTTAACTTTTGGACCTTTCATACGAGTTTCAAGCACAACACAAACACTTAGCTTTTCTTCTACACTTAGCTTTCTAATATTCCATGTAGCAATCTTTAGATCCATAATAATCAGTAAAAAGTGCCATTAACCCACCACTAGTTCCATTCAGCACCTCTGCATAAGTGCCATTGATTTCATTATATGCCAGTTTCTTTGCTGACCCTGATCCTTCCTTAAACACATTAATCTCCTCTTCTTCTTCTTTATTATGTTCCAAAACATGCTGCTCTTTGATACGAACCAGGACTGAATTATTATTAAAATATCAAAAGGACGAAAATAAAGAATAAGATAGTGCCTACTTTCAAGATGTAGGTGACCTCCCAATGTCTAAAGACTCCAAATTCTGCATACCCTAAACCTGTAACCCTAATGCCCTATAAATAATAGACTCTCTATACTTACCATAATACTTTAGCTTAGCCAACAAGCTAATACATATAAAAGGAAACTACTAATGACAGAAATAACTAAATTAAATCAGCCCCTTGCACTTATAATATTTGCCTAAAAGTGTTGGATCGTATCATTACTCCCCTCCAAAACACACACCTTATCCTCAAGGTGTGGCTTTAAACTTTCCTCTTAATCGATCTTTGTTCCGGGATCCCATCGTTTTACTTGAAGTTCTAGTGCAGCCTCCTCATCACTTTCATCAACCAGCATCACTTGCAAAGTCTGACTTGTGCACCGGTGACCTGGGGCGAATTTCTTATCACAACGATAACTCAATCCTTTAGCTTTCTTGGCTTGTAGTTCCGAATCCGTTAATCTTCTAAAGTTCTCTCCCTTCGAAGTGGTTTGCTCTGTTGTTGAACGGTGTGACCCACCTCCCCATAAGACATTGTAACAAGTCTTGTTCTCATCAATAGAAATTGACAGCTTCATGGCATGATTATGCCCTTCTGGTTGCATCACACGAATGGATGCACGAAGCTCAGGTTTGAGTCCATTAATAAATGTGCCCTGCAAAACCTGTTCGGAAATTCCAACAAGTTGACATGCATATTTCTCAAATAAAGCCACATAATCCCTAGCAGTGCCGTCTTGAGTGATGCCTAAAAATTGTTCATATAGTGTTCCCTCATAAGATTGTCGAAAACGTTCCAATAATCGTCTTTTCAACCCTTCCCAAGACCTAAACGGAGCCCTTCCCTCACTCCAACGATACCATGATAAGGCTGGACCCTTCATACACAAGACCGCAGCCCACAACTGATCCATCTCCTGGATTTCTTGGATGTCAAAATACCGTTCCATACGATATATCCATCAATGAGCATCTTCACCCTTGAATATCGGCATCTTTAACTTCCTGAAGCGGAAATCAGCCCCAAACGATCCCCTTTTAGATCCCCCTGTGTATTGATTTTCTATCCCATTCAATCCGGATCCCACTTCAAACACGCTGCTGTTTTTATCCCGAAACACAACACCATCCACTTTTTTGTTCGGATCGAATGTCTCATTTAAATTCCGATTGTTCATGAGAAACCCGAGATCATCATATTTTGGACCAGTATTCTTTTTCTCATTCTCAGGTTGGATCTTACTTGTGCTAGTGGTCAAAGCTGCCAAAACTTTCATCACATCATCCAATTTCTTTGCCGTATCTTCTTGCATCGCCTTGTTTTCTTGTTGCATTGCAGCGAACCTGTCATTGATTTCAGTACGGAACTGGGCGAACTCAGTTTCCAGACCCTCAATCTTCTTGTTAGCCATTAAACTTTTATGTTAAAAAAAATGGTCCAGAATCTTGCTCTGATGCCAATTTGATACGAACCAGGACTGAATTATTATTAAAATATCAAAAGGATGAAAATAAAGAACAAGATAGTGCCTACTTTCGAGATGTAGGTGACCTCCCAATTTCTAAAGACTCCAAATTCTGCATACCCTAAACCTGTAACCGTAATACCCTATAAATAATAGACTCTCTATACTTACCATAATACTTTAGCTTAGCCAACAAGCTAATACATATAAAAGGAAACTACTAATGACATAAATAACTAAATTAAATCAGCCCCTTGCACTTATAATATTTGCCTAAAAGTGTTGGATTGTATCACTCTTCCACCTGTTCTTCAACTTGTTCATTAACAAATCCAAAGAACTTATTAGCACTTATTCTTATATTCTTAATCATACTTTCCTGCACTTTCCAACTGTTACTATTGACTCCTCTGCTTCTCATTACTTTTGTTTCTAACATCTCCCTTCTCATTACCATTAGCATTACTCTGAGCATATGTTGTTTTACCCTTATCTTTAGCTCTGTACATCAAGTTAGGTCATCCTCCCACATTCCTTGTCCCATTATTTTTAGCATTCATCTTATTCTTAGCAACTTTTTTCCTATAATCCAATTGAACAAATTCATTATTATCCTCTGCCTTATTCTCATCCCCAATCTTTTGCTCATTCACTTCTTCATTAGGTTTTAGTTTAACTCCACAATTCTTATCACAATGCCAAAAAGCATTGCAATGAGTGCATCGTGGTGGAACCCAATCATACTCAAAATTCACAAACTTACTCCCAGTCACATTATTTTCACTATTCTTATACACAATCTCAACCTGACCAGGTAGACCTTTTGCAGCAGCAACTTCCACTAACACCCTAGTAAAACTAGTGCTACCAGTCCCTTTCTTACACACAGTAGTAGCTACAGCATCCATAATCAAGGGAGTTCCAAGCCTACTAGCCACTACACTAATTCCTTTTGTGCTCCAAGCTTCTAATGGCAAATTCCTAAATTTGACCCATAATGGCAACACTTTAGGCTCAGTCCTATCCAAACATACAGAAGGATCCTATTTTTGTACAAACATAGGCTTGGTCCATTTTCAAAAACCGACTTAACCCCATTGTCATCCTTAAATTTAAACAAGAACACACCATTTCCATTAGGTAGTATGTTTTTCAGTCCAATTTTACCCCACATACTATACAAGTTATAGTTAAGTTCCTGCATTGACATTCTATAGCCAACAAAGTATCCAAAAATAGTAAATTCCCATTTCTTATTACCTTCCTTCACAATTATCTCATAAAAAACAACAACCTCTTTTCCCTCACACATTTCGGTAGGAATTAACATCAATTTGTTATCCAGAACATTCATAGAAGCAACATTAGCATAAGTACTCTTACTAGCAGTATCAGCACTAGTAGTCACATAAGGTAGTGTACTCACAGTGCTTGTCTCCACAGGCAATTGTTTCGGGGGTACAATACTACTTTCAGACACACATTCATTACCATTTGCCCTACCTTCCTGTGAACAGCTTCTACTAACAGGCTCACTATCCTTCCCTTTATCCACAACACTTTTCTTACCAGTCTCTTCCATAACACTAGAAACCCTAGCCTCCTTTTCACATTTGCCTCCTCCTGCCTCACAGACAGGTATTCTTCTTCTTATTCAACTCACACAGTATCTTTGTACTTATTCGGTACACGAATCTTCCTTTTTGAATTCTTACCTTTAGTTGAAATAATACTCAAAAGTAAGCATAAACGATTCAAAATAGCAAAGGATTGCACCAATTAGAGTTTAGAGTGAATAACTGATAATTTTTGAAAATGAAAAATTTGACTCCAAAATCAGGAAACTCGGTTTTGAAGAAAAACTAGTCGAAAATTGGGGAAAATAGTATCGATCAATGTCAAAAAGAAAACTGAATTGATTACATGGTTTAGAATTTGAATTAAGGCTTTAAAACCAATGCGATTGATGGAAATTCAAGGTTTTTTAATTGTGGAAAAAGGAAGGGAAAAGTTGTTGAGGAGAGAGAAAAACCCTCTAACATATTTTATAAAAACAACAAATATTTTTGTATCGCGTTTTTGTTTATGAGAATCTTGGTTAAAAGCCATGCTCAATGGTTAAAGTTGTAGTTTCTGACCCACAACAAATATCTCCCGAAAAAGACCGAGTTCAACAACTTCCCAGTTGAATCACTAACCATCCTACAAGATGTGCGTTATGCCACCTATTCTTAGCAGCTTGCAGAATTCCTGAAGCTTGAAAACCTAAATCTACAAAAAGCCAAACATTTTGCCACTAAATAAGTAAAAGTAAATGCCCTAAAACCAGGTCCCCAAAAATTGAATTTGTCACTGATGCAAAGCCAACCGAATCTCTCGCTATTTCTTAAAAGCTCAGCACGAATTACCAAATCTTAGAATAACTAAACTGGAAAGAAATCCATCCCATAAACATCAAAATGTATAACAAATGGTGAGACCATATATGGTACAGTAAAAGCAGTATGTCATACGACATCTAGTATGCATGTTATATATACTAATGTAAACTAGATCAACTGTGGTGTAGTGCATGGCTTCAGGTATAACAGTTATTCAGAATGCCATGTAGGATGTTTACAACCCGGAAAGTATAAGGAAAACTTTGTTCACTTTCATGATGTACTAGTTATGTATCCAAAGAACTCGAGAATGAGGGGGTGTTTGGTAAGCTTATGCCTAAAGGCTTATGGGTCTTAAAAATTCCCCAATCCAAGGGATTCTGCCTATTAGCTTTTTTATTTCCCAAAAAAAGATGTATATACCTTTTCACTTAGGCTTAAGTAGTCGTGTACAAAAAAACCCGAAACCAAACCGAAACTGGAAAAAAAAAAATAAAAAAATAAAAAAAAAACGTACCGAAACCGGTCAACAACCTAATAAGCACCTTCAAAGTTCTTATTAGCATTACCAATATACAATAAGCTAATAAGCGCTTATATTAAGCTTACCCAAACACCCCCTAAGATTAGAAAGTCTTTCTTGTATTGGGATGTCAATAGTGGTCATACTACTTAAACATATAAGAGCTTGTGTTATTTGCCTATAATCCAATAAAGACCAGTCACTGGAATAAGCTTTAGTAATATCATTCTTTGACCGCTCATCTGATTATAAGCAAATAACGCCAGCTTATATTAATTAAAACAGAAAGACTCAAAGTGGTATTCCATTGCACTCACTAACAAAAGGTGAAAAATTGAGCGTCATAATCAAGTCTACTGAAACCTCCAAATAAAGAATGATTAGAGTACTCTAGGTTGAAACACCAAAAGTGACCAAATTTATAATTATCGGGGATGCATAAACTCACATACGAAGAACTATTTACTTTTGTTAATCCACAAGAATGTCATTTTTTTTCTTCAGGGATACAGATGCAGCAGATCAATACATTCATATATATACTCTTCCAAATCAGTTTGTTCTTGGTCTGTATCAGACTTTCAGTCACACTTTCCAAAAATTGCAAAAAGTTCAATCAAGTCCAAACTACTTAAATTAGTTTGAAATGAGACTGGACATAGAAAATTTCAAAATTCAAAATACAAAACACAAAGGGAACATAGTATCAAACGCGACTCTTCTTATTTAAATATTAATTCCTTGACTTGTTCTTATTTCAGCCTCTTTACTTCCAGAAGGCTTGACTTGTTCTCTTCTTCCATGTCTAGTTCTATACATCTGCCCTTTCTCAACACATTTCTTTAGACTTCCATGCTATAAACTTCCTCAGCCTCTCTGTTTCCTGCAATTGAATTCCGAATTTTTTAAAAGAATATATAAATAATGAATTCCAAATTCAGTAAAACTTGTTAAATAACGAACAATTAAGTCCCGAGCATGCTAAAGAAAGGGATAACGTTTAAACAAAGTTTTTGTGTTATTGATTTTTGGGTGTAGTGGACTAGGATGGACCTGTAATACTAAATTCAAGAGACTTATTTCTATGTGTTAGGAAACTTTCTCCTCATAAGTTGGCGCTCTCATTCAACAACCTTGGCGAAAGATATATAACAAAATGATTGGGAACTAAGATTGATTTACATTGGGAAATCTGACAGCATACGCCTCATATATTGGAAAATTTAGTGCACTTGTGGGATTAGTTCACACCTGGTTTTGGGTGAGGAGGTACGGAATGTACACCCATGAGGTCTCTGAACACCCTGACTCAATAGTGGTTTGTACTGCTAGTGTATTGGTTACTACTGTTAATGTAGTAACTGATGGTTCCTGCTGGTAGTGTATATGGTTCCTGCTGATGGTTCCTACTGGTAGTGTTCTGTTCCTGCTGCTAGTGTAACGGTTCCTGCTGGTAGTGCTGCAGTGATAACTTTGTAACAGCTTTGACTCATTCAGTTGGCTGTTATGACTGCTTTATGACCACATTTAATTGGTCATGTAACCACTATTTCTATGATAATGGAGGTTTATTATGGGTGATTAATTGGCCATTAATCATACATAATGTCCATTGATTAGTGTTGAGTGTTATCTACTATAAATAGAGAGTGACATCTTCAGCTTGAAGACACACTAAAAAAGTACAATACCAGGAGAAACAAACTGAAAGCTTAAACACTTATACGTACAACGGTTATTGATTTGTGCCTATTTCAATAACTAACATTTGGTCTTATCCCAAGTAGATATTCGTATAACCCAGGCATAGGGTCGAATAGTTTACTTTAGAAAGTGATAACATGATTCCAAGTGATATTCGATAACCACCTATTGGTATTGTTACTGCGTTTCATTATCATACCCTGTTTTGGGTTCTTACCACCAAAAATCAAAGTAAACTATTTTGTGATAATCAATGGCTGTTGCTGCAATGAAACACATGGCTTCAAACTTTGCCAAGCTCGGCAAGTTTAAAGGGGTGGACTTCAGGAGAAGGCAGAAGAAGATGCACTTCTTGCTTTCCAGAATGAGCATGGTCTATGTGCTAACCACTCCTATTCCTGATGATGGGGATGATGCTACTGTGGAGTAAATCAAGAGAAGGAGCAAATGGGAGAATGATGACTACATTTGCAGAGGCTTAATTCTCAATGGTATGTCTGATTTTTTATTTGACATTTATCATAACTTAGAATCTTCCAAAGAACTATGGGATTCCTTGGATGCCAAATATATAGCTGAGGATGCATCAAGTAAGAAGTTCCTTGTAAGTAATTTCACAAATTACAAAATGACTGATTCAAGACCAGTTATGGAACAATACAATGAACTTCTTGGTATACTTGGAAGGTTTACACAACACAATATGCACATGGATGAGGCTATTTCAGTCTCTTGTTTCATTGATAAACTTCCTCCTGCTTGGAAAGATTTCAAGCATACCTTGAAACATAAAAAGGAGGAGTTAACTCTGGTTGAGTTGGGCAGTCATCTGCGCCTTAAGGAATCTCTCAGGGTGCAGGATAATGACAAGCCAAAGAGTAGCAATGCTACTGGTGCATCTGTTGTCAATATGGTGGAGCATAACAACTTCACCAGGTACAATGACAACAAAGGCAAACGTAAACATCATGATAACACAAGGGCTGATCCTAACAATAAGGCAACACCTACTTGTTGGAAATGTAGCAAATCTAGTCACATTAAAAGGGATTGCAAAGGTGTTAAGGTTGGTGGTAAAGCCAATGGATCAGGCACTAATGGTTCAGGGAGTGGTGGTTTTACCAACTCACTGAAAGGTCAGAATATGTTTAATAAGTCTTTTCAGATTTATTATGTTACATATGTATTTGAATCTTATTATGTGTAGGATGATGATGTTGCGTGGTGGGTTGACTCTGGTGCAACAGTTTATGTGTGCAAAGATAGAATCTGGTTCAAGACTTATGAGTCACTGAATGATAGTTCTATTCTTTACATGGAAAATGAGTCAACAGCCTTGGTGCATGGTCGTGGTTGTGTGGATCTTAGATTTAGTTCTGGAAAGATAGTAACTTTGTTTAATGTTATTCATATTCCTGATATAAGGAAAAACTTGGTTTCAAGTAGTGTTTTGAATAATCATGGATATAAACAAGTTATTGAATCTGATAAATTTGTCATGTCTAAGAATGGTGTATTTATTGGTTTTGGGTATTTGTGTAATCAAATGTTCAGGCTTAATACTGTTAATGAATGTGATAATTCAGCCTTTGTGACCACCTCTGACTTGACTGACTCTACCCTATGACATGCTAGACTTGGCCATGTATACTATAAAAGGATGCAAGATATGTCTAAGGATGGGTTAATCCCAGCATTTGACATGGACGCTGAAAAGTGTAAAACTTACATGTTGACCAAAATAACCAAGAAACCTTTTCAGGGTGTTAGTCGTGAATCTAAGCTCTTGGAGCTAATACACAGTAACCTGTGTGATTTGCATGCCACTCGCTCTTTGGGGAATAAGAAATAATTTGTGACATTTATTGATGAATTCAAAATCTTTAAAACTGAAGTTGAATTACAACTTGGGTCTTTGATCAAAAGATTAAGGACTATTCAAGACTGAGTCAAGGGTTCTGGGGTGAAGCTATGTTAACAGATTGCTATTTATTATATAGGGTTCCTAACAAAAGGAACAAGGTTACCCCTTATAAACTCTGGGCTAAAAGGAAACCCAACCTGAACTATCTCAGGGTTTGGGGTTGTAGGGCTGTTGTAAGACTCCCTGATCCAAAGTTGAAAACTTTGGGTGAAAGAGGCATTGATTGCATCTTTGTTGGATATGCTAAGCATTCCAAGGCTTTTAGGTTCTATGTTATTGAACCTAATGAATATGTTTCAATTAACTCCATAATTGAATCAAGGGATGCAATGTTTGATGAGAATAGATTCTCATCAGTCCCTAGACCAAGTCAGAGGATTCCTAATGGAACTCATGACACTGGTGTACCAGAGGTCTGATGCAGGTTTTACTGACCAGGTCTTAATATTTATAGTGTCTCGCTATACCTATGGTCTACCCCGAATGCACTAACGGGCAGTGTACCCGGTCGTGTGTAGTGTAGTAAATGGTAAAGCCAAGGTCGTCCCAAGAGCTATGTGTGTCGGATAATTAATAAGTCTAATTGTCACATAATTATAATGGTTTCAAAAGGTATTTAATTAATTAAACTACTAATGCAGAAAATAAAATAAAAGCAAATAAATGTGTGAAGGGGAATCAATAGAGGAATAGTGGTGCTAACCTAGTTAATCCTCCTAGCTAGTTATGCATATGTCTACCTACTTCCAATTACTTCAGGTGGGGTCAAATTCGAGAGGACAGCATTTGGTCAATTCGCCCTAAACAATCAGCAAAGATGCCACCACAGGAGAAATCAGGCGCACCGTCATAAATCCTGTTGTTCCTGGTCCCCTAAGCCGAGTCATTAAGTAACGCTACATGCTAGATTCTAAATAGTGAGTGCCCGGCCGTTAGGAACTTAGACACTACACCCCCAATTCTTAAGTTCATCCAAACGATAGGTGATCAGTGGGTCAAATCGCACAAGTAGAAAGGGTCGTCAGTTGGTCATATCTTACCCTTCCCGTCTCAGTCCGCTCACCTAGGGTCAGTTGGTCATATCTCCTAGGCAATTGGCCTCTATCGCCATTCAAAACTACCGAACCAAGGGTGACTACCAAAGAACTATGCATGCATACACTTAGAAATAATTGTACGGAAGTAAAGGTAAACGCAAACAAAACAATTAAGGAATCATAATTAGGCTAGCACCAAAGGGTGCTTAGCCGCTCATATTAATCGTGCAAATCAATTCAATATTCAAAGGTACGAAATACATGAATCGAAAGTAAAAGAAATAATAAACGCTAAAGCTTATCGTAATGGTGTGACTTCTCCCTTAGAAACAGCTCCGTATGCTTCCCTAGACCTCCCTTGAACTTTTTCCCATGTTCTCAGAGTGTTGTGTGTGGAATGGGATGCTTTGAAATGCTAGAATTCGTGGGGTATTTATAGGCCAGGTCTGGGTTACGGCGTAACCTATAGAGTAGTTACGCCGTAACCTTCTATTTCTCTGTAAATGCACTAGATATGCTAGTTACGGCGTAACCTTATAAGTGGTTACACCGTAGTCTTCAATAAACTCGGTTACGTTGTAAGTGATGCAGTAGTTACGGCGTAAGTATCAGCGGCGTAGAACCTCTTTTGACCTAATGGAGTTACGTCGTAACCTTTGGGAAGAGTTACGCCGTAACCTCTTTATAAGTTGGACTTCTGGGTCACGCAATAGTTATGGCGTAATGTGAGAGACGAGTTACGCCGTAACTTCTTTAGAATAAGCATACTGTGATAAATCTTTAGTAATGTTTCCATTTCCGCGTCTCTTTAGCTCCAATGCTCGCAATTTACCTGAAAGTGGAAAACAATGGAAAACAAGCGTAAATCCATATAAATGATATAAATAACGAACATTATCGGGGGAAATTGACACTTAATATTCAGGACTATTTGATGTTATCAAATGTCCCCCCACTTGAACTGTACTTGCCATCAAGTAGACCTTATTAGATAGATTCCTAAAAAGATATCTCCCAAAACCTGGAAAATAGGAGTTTACAAATCCCTTATGCTAGAATAAAACAAAGCCGAACACCTCACGAAAGGGGAACAGACACTCAAATCTCTCAACTATTCTAAGTGTCAATTTCGGGGTGATCACTCAATCGCACAGTCATAGCATGTACTCTATCATAAGCTTGGCGGTTACACAAATCTCCACCACTAGAGTTAAGGGCTAAACAATTCTTGAAGGCAATATGGGTAGACACGACAAAGGTTAAGGGGTGACTCGTCATTACTAACATGTCACGGCGAAGTGGACTGATAAGGTTTTAAAAGGTACCATTTTGAGGGGTCGTTTAAGTCCTTATTTGATCACTTTTGTATCCGTTATTGCTTAATATCGTTCCTTCTCACTTTTTAGGTCTCTTGAAGGCAAAATGCTGGAATGGCACTTATTTGGACGAAAAGGCGCGAATATATGAAGAAAATGGCCAAAGTCAAAATCGAGACACTCACAGTTGCTGAAATTAGAAGGCGACGGCTTCAAGTGCTAATGGCGATGCCGTCCCAAGATTTTTGTGACGATACAGGACTTAAAACTCGTATTTTCAAGTGACGACTTCTAGTTGTGAAAGAGTAGGCCGTCGCTACTCAGACGGCCTAGATGCAATCCAGACGACGTCAGAAGCTGAAGAGGACGGCGTCACGGACATAAGGTGACGCCGTCGCAAGGTTAACGTGGCCAAGACGAAACCCTAATGACGGCGACACGACGGCTTCACTAAACATAAGGTGACGCCGTCGCATATGTAATCTTATATATAGAATCCGAATTTTTCAGTCTTTTGTGGAGAGTCTTTTGGAGTGAAAACCTAAAACTGAACCTAAGGTGTCTTGTACAGTATTTTAGGGTTTTAAACCCTATCTTACATCAAGATAAGTCTTTACTTCATTAATTCAATTATGTCTTTGATTATTTGTGTGTATGCTTGCATGTTCTCCATGTCCGGCTAATTTATTTGTGTGTTTGCTTAGAAAGTATGAAACTTAATTATTGAATATTGATTGGTTGTTTCTTATCTTAGTTGATTAATGATCTAGTAATGCGATAGGTCATTCGTTGTGTACTTAATGCTTGATTCATCTTTGTAAACCTTAGAATATAATTTCCTGAGTAATTGTAGGCTAAACCATCCAAAGAGCGCCTTAGAGTAGGAGTTTATCATCCCTAGTGGGTTTGTAGACAAGACCCTTTGGTAAGTTTAAAGAGTTAGGGAGAAACGCATACCCTACAACTTTAGACACACAACGCAACTAGGAATAAGGACGTGACAACTCAACCATCAATAGGAGATAATTAACGAGTAATACAACCTAAGTAAACACATCTTTAACCTATCATACGAGCACACATTAATTAGACATAGACTCCCACAACCTTAGTTTAGATAATTAGATAATAGTAGAGTAATCGGTAGAAATACCAACCCCCCAAATCCAATACCCGAGATTCGTACCTTTCCATTTCATAAAACATAAAAAGATAAAAAATAATCTTCCTCAACCTTAACCCTAGCGTAGTAACTCCTTACTAGCATTCCTATTCCCCTAGAGAACGATATCAATACCCGTGGCTTACCCTAATTACTACACTACAACGATTAGGTTCACTGCCTAGGGTGTTATAAAACTTGCTCGAAGAAAAGGAAGTTTCCTTGACCCCGAACGACGCGTGTAGCATTATCAAGTTTTTGGCGCCGTTGCCGGGGAATAGAATAACTAGTTAGTAGTCCACCTCGTTTAGGTTCTTTGCTTGATTCCTATCAAGTAAATTTTTTCTCATTTTTTAGCTTTCTCTTAGTCTATCCCCCTTCTTCGTGACCTTTGTTAGTAATCCCATCACTTTTCATCATGGAAGGAGATAACCCACTACCATTCATCAACCTACCACCAAATGACCCGCCAAGAGCCCGTACTCTTGGTGAATACTCAAGACCAAGCCACCTAGGCTATAGGAACACCATTGAGCTTCCCGACCAAGCCCAAACTGCGGCCCTGCGATCCGACACCATCCGGTTGGTGCAAAACGGATGTGCATTCCATGGACTTCGTTCCGAAGATCCAAATCAGCATTTGAGGGATTTCCTCAAAATCGTCGATTCCATCGACCTTGATGCTACTACTCGGGAGACCACGCGCCTGCGTCTCTTCCAATTCTCTTTATGGGACCAAGCTAGTAATTGGCTTGAGCGACTTCCCGCCGGCTCCATCTCAAGTTGGGATTATCTTACCTCTCGCTTCCTTGCTCAATTTTTCCCACCGGGGAGAACCACTAAGCTTAGGAATGACATCTTGATGTTCCAACAACGTCAAGGTGAATCTCTCTACGAAGCATGGACCCGATTCAAGGACTTACTTCATAAAGTCCCTCATCACGGCATTGATCTTTGGCTCCAAGTCCAAATCTTTTATGATCATGTCAACTTCCCCACTAAGCGATCCATTGACCAAGCGGCCGGTGGAAAACTTAGTGATCTCACCGCAGAAGAATCATGGAAAATAATAGAGGACCTCGCCCTCTATGACAACGAAAGTTGGGATGACCCCCGTGAGCTGCCCAAAACCGTTAAGGCAATCTCCTTGCCTCCTCCCGACCGTAGAATGATCGAACTTGAAGATCAAGTTAGATTCCTCATGAGTTCCTACAAAAATCCTAAGTCCTCACGACAAGTGAATCAAATCACTCTATCTTGTGAGCTATGCAGTGGTCCCCATGACACTCGTGATTGTACAAGGCTCTCCGAACAAGCTTTTGCGGACTACGCCTCCATACGTACCGACGGAGCGGGAGAGAAGTGGTACACTTTCAAACACGAACAGAACAACTTAGGAAACTCGTACAACCCCTCATGGAGAAATCACCCTAACCTTAAGTGGAACCAAGATCCAAGCACACCCCAAAGCTCATCTAGTTCGCCTACTAGGTTCAATTCTTCTAATACCGGGAACCCCACTAATCTTGAGGCAATTGCATCTAGATTTTTGTCATCTCAAGAAACTCGATTGAATAAGCTTGAAGCCGATTTTAAGCAAAAACAAGGCGAGATGACAACCAAGCTTGATGCCCTCTTAAAAGCCTTCAATGAGCGGGAAGTTGGAGCACTCCCAAGTGATACCATAAAGAACCCAAAAGTGAATTCGATTGCATCGACTTCATGTTCTAGTTCACCATGGGAGAGTGCACACCCATGCCCCTCCCACCCAACGATTCACTCGGTAAATGCTATCAAAAAGGGTTCCAAGCCATCCAAGAGATACCAAGGCCCGGCACCTTTGGTAAAGCCTACTCTTGAGAAACCCGTAAGCCAAGAATCCAAACCTAGTTTAGAGGAGGAGTACAAGGAACTCCATCAAGAAAAACCGATTCTTGAAGTCTTAGCTCATGCACCTTACTATAATGCTTTAAAAGAAAAATATGAGTTAGAACTTAGGCTTGGAAAACATGGGTCCGCCTTTGTGCGAAGCAACTTACCTAAGAAGTTAGACGATCCCGGGCTATTTACTCTTCCGTGTAGACTTGGAACTTCCAAACCACTCGATGCTCTAGCCGATTTAGGATCATGCATCAATCTTGTTCCGTTGTCCCTCCATAGAAGCCTTAACTTAGGTAAAATTGAACCAACGGAAACCGTCTTAGGTTTAGCGGACGGTAGTATAGCACGTCCGGTAGGAATAATAAATGACATGGTAGTACATGTAGGAGAGTTGACTCTTTTGGCCGACTTCCATGTACTAGACATGAATAAGGACCCGACATGCCCATTACTAGTTGGAAGAGGATTTTTAGCTACCGCTAGTGCCATCATCGATTGTAAGATGTCCAAAATAGTGGTAAGGGAGGGGAGTGGTAGATCCGTTTATGATGTTAAAAAGCATACGTACTACAAGGATGAGGAAGTCCCACAAGAGATAGGGTTAGATAGAGAGCCTTCTAGATATGGACCTTGGATTGATAAGAACATCATAGGCCCTCAAAGACCTTTTTACCTAGAAAAAGCCTTCGCTAGTGCAGCAACTTTCCAAGAAAAAGAAATGGCTAGGGATATAGAAGTGAACCCGTTCAAGGACGCCTTAGTATTTAGGAAGATGACCGAGTTCCTAGGAAGCTTGCCCGTTAACCTTGTCATGAATAAGTGGAAAGTTGAGAAATCTGAACACAAGTGGGATTGGAATAGACCGCCTAATGATGGTAATGGAGAGTGGCACATTAGGATACAAATCTATGATCCCGATGGTGAGATGTTTGAAAAGGCATATTTAACCGAACGTACTACTAGGAACTTGAATGATAAGTTTGATCCTTACGACATTGTTGAGGATAGACTTACGTATATCGAAACGTAGGAGCACGACTACGAGTCTAGCTACAAGACTCTTAAATAAAGAAAAGCGCTTCGTGGGAGGCAACCCATGCTTAATTGTTTGCTTGTCAGTGTCATATATCTTTTATTAATTGTTTATCCTCATGTTTAAGTTTGTAAAAATGCTTTATTTTGTTTTTAACCTCGTCTTAATTGCATATAAAGGTATTTTACATAAGGGATAAGTGTAGGGAGGATTACACACGTTTTCAAAAGAAACGTAAACATGAGAATAACAATTAACTAAAAGATATTTATGTTTGTTTGTTCGAGTCAAATGCTTGTATCGAGTCATAATGGATGTTTTTGCAGAAATTTTTCCAGATTCTAAAGATGTAAATTTTCCAGAATTTTTTCCAGAAAATCGCAGACCAGTTTTTGTCAGGATAACCTGACGGCGTCAGGATTGCAACCTGACGGCGTCAGGAAGGAGTAAAAACATCAGATTACTTTTTTCTCGTTTTCTGAGCTACTTATAAATTTTTGGAAATTTCCAAGTCTTAATTTTCTTAGAAATTATGTAAACATCCATTCCACAAGCATTATATCCTAGTTTAAATCGAGTCTTATATATTATTACCGCCGATTTTACGCGAAGGTTTTGTTTGTTTTCTTCAAGTGTGCAGGTTTAGTTTGTCAAGAAGAAATTACATAAGATTGGAAGGAGCTTTTCACGCAATAATTCTTCTTGAAAAGGATTTAACCACCACTTTACACGGATCCTACCGAGCTAATCAGGGGAGTATTAGTTTCTTTCGTTTTTAATTACCTTCTTTTATCATAACTTTGATACTTTCGGGGAACATTGGGGACAATGTTCAGTTTAAGTGTAGGGAGGGAAAATAAAACGGGAACTTTAAAACTATGCTTATCCTTGACTATTTGCTTTGTCCAATTGTGATTGTGTAATAAACCATGAGAAAATGTCGGTTAGGGTAATTTTGGCACCAAATTTAAAATTTTTTATGACATATAGGAGTGGGCCATTAGTCTTAACAAAAGCGTCTCATGGATAGGAAGTTATATGACTAGCACAAAAAAACCCTTTACCACCCAAATTCCACCAAAATGTGAGGATCGCCCTTAGATTAGTAGGAATTAAAGCATTCATCTTCAATTCTTAGAGTGTGAACCGGTAGTATATTAGATTCTAGAACTTGTTTTGTGATGCATTCCGAGATCGCAAGTGAGGCTACACTTGTGTAGTTAGAAATAACTAAATGATAAGGGGCATTAGGATAACCCTTGTTTGATACCTGTAATATAATTACTTCTTCCACATCGGTTGAGTAATTCCCCCACACCCTTTGCGTTGTACTCATCTTTAGTACACGATACCCCTAGTTAACCCCTCAGAGCCTATCCTTTTCGCGGTTCTCGTGATGTTTCGGTTTTTCCGGAATATCAATGAAGAGCATTGTTTACACCCCACCCCCAAATATACACCCAAATCTCCTTAGCCTACCCCTTATGCACTCACTTTTAGTGCAAATGTTTGTTATCACCCTAAACCCTTAGTTCAATTATCTAGTTGCTTGCATAAGTTGCTAAGTCGAGTCATATCCTTTGTATACAGTTTTGGGACGATTGGGATTCATCGGAAAAGTTAAAGTTTATGAAATGACGGGAAGGGAACGTTAAATTCAAATTCCCTTTGTTTGCGTAATAATGTACCCCAAGTGTTTTGATCTTTTCAATTCGGGTCAAATTAGTGTTAGAGTAATAAAAACTCAAGTGTAGGGATATGCTTATAAATCCCTAGTATTTTGATGTTATCTTAGAGGATGGTGGAAAAAAAAATCGAAAAAAAAAATAGAAAAAGAAAAAAAAATAGAGTTAAAAAAAAATAAAAAAAAAACATACGGGGCTACCATTCTTCATCTATCCTTTAAATTTATGTTTGTTTATTTCAGTTATCTAGAGTTTAGAGTGTCGAGTCTTGGCTTAGCAACGCCATTCTTCATATGCATTTAACATAGAGATTTTTGACTTGCCACCACTAAATAGCCTATCCCACCAAACCCTTTATTTCCCTACTGTATGCCTAACATTACAACCCTTTAAAGACCTCTTTGATAGTCTTTCCTAGGTGCTTACGCCAAAGCGATGGAGGTTTGATCTATTCTCAAGCCTATGGTAATCTATGTACTAGGACCGGTTAATGAGTGTTTATCTTCCATTTCCTATTTGTTATATTTCATATATATACCCGAGAGAGATGTGAGTATCCAAACACCCCATGTGAGGTGCTAGTATGTAATTTCCGTGCTTGTTATGACTTTTGCGGGGCTTATATGTGTTGTGGACCGTTTTGAATTAATGCTTCATGACCCCTAACTTATAAATTAATTGGCTAAAAGCACATTTGCTTGAGGACAAGCAAATAACAAGTGTAGGGATATTTGATAAGGTTTTAAAAGGTACCATTTTGAGGGGTCGTTTAAGTCTTTATTTGATCACTTTTGTATCCGTTATTGCTTAATATCGTTCCTTTTCACTTTTTAGGTCTCTTGAAGGCAAAATGCTGGAATGGCACTTATTTGGACGAAAAGGCGCGAATATATGAAGAAAATGGCCAAATTCAAAATCGAGACACTCACAGTTGCTGAAATTAGAAGGCGACGGCGTCAGGTGCTAATGGCGACGCCGTCCCAAGATTTTTGTAACGATACAGGACTCAAAACTCGTATTTTCAAGTGACGACGTCTAGTTGTGAAAGAGTAGGCCGTCGCTACTCAGACGGCCTAGATGCAATCCAGACGACGTCAGAAGCTGAAGAGGACGGCGTCACGGACACAAGGTGACGCCGTCGCAAGGTTAACGTGGCCAAGATGAAACCCTAATGACGGCGACACGACGGCGTCACTAAACATAAGGTGACGCCGTCGCATATGTAATCTTATATATAGAATCCGAATTTTTCAGTCTTTTGTGGAGAGTCTTTTGGAGTGAAAACCTAAAACCGAACCTAAGGTGTCTTGTACAGTATTTTAGGGTTTTAAACCCTATCTTACATCAAGATAAGTCTTTACTTCATTAATTCAATTATGTCTTTGATTATTTGTGTGTATGCTTGCATGTTCTCCATGTCCGGCTAATTTATTTGTGTGTTTGCTTAGAAAGTATGAAACTTAATTATTGAATATTGATTGGTTGTTTCTTATCTTAGTTGATTAATGATCTAGTAATGCGATAGGTCATTCATTGTGTACTTAATGCTTGATTCATCTTTGTGAACCTTAGAATATAATTACCTGAGTAATTGTAGGCTAAACCATCCAAAGAGCGCCTTAGAGTAGGAGTTTATCATCCCTAGTGGGTTTGTAGACAAGACCCTTTGGTAAGTTCAAAGAGTTAGGGAGAAACGCATACCCTACAACTTTAGACACACAACGCAACTAGGAATAAGGACGTGACAACTCAACCATCAATAGGAGATAATTAAGGAGTAATACAACCTAAGTAAACACATCTTTAAACTATCATACGAGCACACATTAATTAGACATAGACTCCCACAACCTTAGTTTAGATAATTAGATAATAGTAGAGTAATCGGTAGAAATACCAACCCCCCAAATCCAATACCCGAGATTCGTACCTTTCCATTACATAAAACATAAAAAGATAAAAAATAATCTTCCTCAACCTTAACCCTAGCGTAGTAACTCCTTACTAGCATTCCTATTCCCCTAGAGAACGATATCAATACCCGTGGCTTACCCTAATTACTACACTACAACGATTAGGTTCACTGCCTAGGGTGTTATAAAACTTGCTCGAAGAAAAGGAAGTTTCCTTGACCCCGAACGACGCGTGTAGCGTTATCATGGACAAAATCAATGATACATGACCAAATCCATGGCCAAGACACCAAAGATTGCTCGCTGCATCACCTAGACACGCTTCATGACTTAAGGGTAGGATAAGACATGGGATATATACTTGGTGTAAAATGAAAAACAAGCAGGTAGTCTAAATCTATAACTAAGTCATCATCACTTACCGTCCGCCCAAAGTTCAAGCTTAGAAGTCTAGAGACCGGATCATGAAATGCAAGGTAGATGTGTCATTAGAGGACGTCGTGATGGGCACACTACCTTTTCTTCTTCAGTTGGTATAACTCCAACTCCAATCTTCAAACGTGACCGAGGTGGCCTCCTCGATACTAAACAATAAAGCTCATACTATAGTGCCTATAACATCGCACTTTACATCAATCAACTTCTCTCTTTTTTATTTTTTCGAATCACATTTTTTTTATTATTTTTTTTTAACATAACATAATAACATAACATCCCCCCACTTGAGATGAACAATGGGAATTCGGGGGTTCTTCAATGATCTTCATAATTATTGTCGATGAAAGCATGATTTCCAAACCTTTCCACTCGAACCTTTAACTTAGGCTAATGATGACTTCCCAATTACAAATAAGACTACAGGGTAGACTAAGGTGTAAGGGTGTAACGAAACAATATATTGGGTTGAAAAAATGAAAGGAATGGCTCAGAAGGGTGTATCTAGGGGTATCTTGCACTAAAGGGGAGTGCAACAAAAGGGTTTCACATGGGGGTCGAAAAGTCGAGGTGACTAATCGATACACTCACAATGGTAGGTTGTTTGGGTGATAATCCTATAATACTGCCTTCTAAAACTGAAAAGTCCAAATACATCGAGCTAACTCAACATACCTCGTCTATGGTCTCGAAACGATGCAAAGGCCAAGTTCTAAAGTTTACAAGCTACCGGCACACTCATAATTTGGTGGATTTGGGGTAAAATATTGGAAACGGATAAGGCTAATCTCACCATGTAATGTCAAGGGTTGTATGTGCTCGGCTAAGGTCTAATCAAGTTAGGTTCGGAAAAACATGTCAAAATTTTAAAAATGGCATAAATTTTCAAAATAAACTAGAAAAATGAGGGCGAAATAAAGTTCAAGAGATAATTCTAATCCCGTCCCCCCACTTGAATTGTACAAAGTCCCTTTTGTACTAGGCATTAAAATAAAGGTTAAGAGAAAGGTAGAATTAGAGCGAGAACTTCCCTGAAATTTGCTCTAAAAAGAAGAAGGCCCACGAGAAAGGATCGTGCCTTCGTTTAAGCGTCATGAACAAACTTCAATCCCTGAAATCACAATACCGACAAGCATAATTCTAAAAAAGAAAAAAAAAATGAAAAACAAACCTAACTCACTTTCGTAGGAATCACGGTTGCATTTAGCGAATGCAACAAGCCTTTTAAACCACTTGGTGTCCCAAGTGGACGAGTGAAGTCTCGTGAGGGTTTACAGGGAACACACCCACAAAGTTCATTTAAAAACTAATACAAGGTTACTGTGTTTTAAAATGAAAGAATTAAAGCAGAGGAGAGTTACGACGTAACTCCTATGAGAGAGTTACGCCGTAACTGGCAAAACCTGGAATGAGCTGTGAAGCGAATAGTTACGGCGTAACCACTGAGATGGTATTACGCCGTAATTGGTAATGCGTCAAGAATTCTGCTGCTAAAATGTTGGTTACGGCGTAATCACCAAGATGAGTTACGCCGTAACTCTGTTCAGATCAGCAACTGCAGCTGTAATTACTTCTTTGTCTCCAGCAAAAATGGTTAGAAAACACAAAACCCAACATAAATAAAAAAAAAGAAAGGGATAATTCGGGTTGTCTCCCGAAAGAGCACTTTTCTTTATTAACGAGTCTTTAAGTTAGACTCAGAGCCGCGGGGCTCTTATGGAGGCCTCTGAGCTTGCCCTACTTCTTCAATATCCTTCATCAAATTATGTCTCATCCATGCAACATTTGAGGCAGTTCGGAGGTATTCAATGGTTTCGATTTTTCGGCCTTTACAAAATTTCTCTTCCGGACCTAGGTGGTAGCGAGTGAATTCGTATTTTTTGACTATAATTGGAGGTGGTCTTTTGTAGGGTATCCCCAGGAGTTTGCACCTCCTTTGTTTGTAAGCTTCGTCATCGGGATAAGTTAACTCCTCATTTCCTTGTAACTCAAGGTAATCTAGCATCCCTTCGATATCATCGTCATCAGAAGCAGTGCCCTTAAACCACTCTTCATCGAGCAAATTCTCCACTAGAACGCGCTTGCATTCTTCTTTATCATTACTCACCCACTCTATGTCATCGTCAATTGTTATTTTACTCGTTTTCTTGAGACTTTTGTCGTTTGAATTTTCTTGATCCATGTATTCCTTCCAAATCCTATCTTTTGTTAATGTGTCCACATGGCCATAGTTAATTTTTACCCAACTATCGAACCCCAGGTTGTCCATCCAAGGTAAACTCGTTCTCTCCTCATCATTGGTTGAGGACCAAAAGAATTCATCTTTTCCTAATCTTCCAGAGTTGCTTCCACCATTACACATATCGTCATATGGGTTGCATGACGCCCAGAAAATTTCCCCAGGAGATTTTACTTTTTCGCACCAATGACTGCGTAGTTCCTTGTTGTTAGTTTCACTCAAATGCTCATCCGTGCAGAGTATATCTTTATTAGTTTCTTCCTTCTGAATGTGCTCCGTGTAATCAATTTTTAGCTTCATAAGAAGATTTGGATTGATCTTGGCATCCCCAAATTGAATTGCGTACCAATATTTAAAGGCCAAATTATCGAATTTAATACTATGTCTTTCACGCTCATGAGGGCATGTCCATTCTTCCTTTCTTTCATTGTCTCCTCCATTGCAATACTCGTGGAAGGGGCTGCATGTAGGCCATGCCCTTGTGGTTTCTTCATCAGTAATGACGACAGGATTACACCAGTGAGTGATAAGTGGCTCTTCTTCATCGTCAAGGGACAGTTCCTCGAGTTTTTCTGACTCGTCCATGTCGAGGAATGTTTCTGCCCATGTATCCCAGTTACGCCGTAACTGAGATTCTTGGTTATGGCGTAATTCATTAGAGTTACTTTCCTCAGTATTCTTCACAACCCCGTTGTTGCTGTCAAACCCGAGGTTACGCCGTAACTCATTAGGCATGTTACGGTGTAACTCAGATCTGTTGACGAAATCGTCCCCTAAACCCGTATCACTGGCCTGAACCTTCGAGTTATCATCTGAGAAAATTACCTTACATTCCATAGCTAGTTTAGATCCTTCAGGTTTATTGTTATTTCTCCTTACTTTTTCACTAAGCTTAATCACCATGGATTCAAGGTTTTTCAGAGTCGAGTCGTGTTTGGAAATGTTTCTGTCAGTGTTTTCCTGGAATTCCTTCAACCACTCATCTTGCTCCTTTTGTCTTTGGGCTGAATTTTCTAGAAATTTATTAATTGTTTCTTCAAGACTGGGCTTTCTTTCTCCATAAGGCCAACGGTTGCAATTTCCACGATAACCATTACTATTTCGATTATCACTGTAAAATGGTCGATTTTCTCCATACTTAGCTTCTTCAATATCCTCTTCGTCAATATGAGGACAATTTTTCGTAAGATGTCCTCCTCCACAGCTTTCACAACCTACTTGGATGGCATGAACTGTTTCTCTGACCTTCAGCATATCTCGACTGAGACTTTCAATTTTACTAGCGATTGTTGCAATTCCGTCGAAACTTCCGCCTTGGTTTCTTTTACTTCCACCGTCGTGCCTTTTTTGAGAATGGTCAGCCATTTTTTGAGTTTAAACATGTAAGAGTATCTTTTGAAAACATAACATTAGCAAAGGTTTTGAATCAACTGTATAAAGTATTGTTCCTTTTGATTTTCCAAGAATAACCCTTGCTCATTTACGTGCCAATTGTTGAAAAATGACCTTTCAAAATAACATTTTTAATTCGAATAAAATCATTCTCCCCCTCAATCAATGACACAAGTTGTTTATTGAGAGATAGAGATTTTGACAGATGATAAGCACAAATGATTTGAACGAATAATAGAGTACGAGGTATTTTCAAAGCAATTTAGTTTTCATTAGATGACAAATAATTTTCAGAAGAATCATTAGACAGAAAAATATTTGGAAAGAGAAACATTTGTCCTTTTGATGACAAACATTTGTTTTAAGAATTAGAGCATGAGATTTGAAAAATAAGATAAAGCATGGCTCTATCCTTTACTTTAAAGAACGGGTTACTTCCTGAAATGACAATAAACCATAGTTTCATTTTCTCCCAAAAATATTTTTTGATTTTTTGATTTTTTTTTATGTGAACATTCGAACAACATCTAAAGTCCCGTGTCATTCTTTGAATGACAGCACAAAGATCGTAGATATTTATCGAATCGAGAAAAATATGACAAAAAGACAATATTTTTTGGAATTTTTCAAGATTTTTAAATTTTTATGGATTTTTGAAAGTTTTATATTTTTCTATTTTCTTTTTGAAGGTTTTGTAATTTTGTATTTTGCTTTTCGAATAAATAATTACAAGAGATGGATGGAGAAAGACCTTTTACTCCTCTTCTTCCTCTTGAAGACGTTTAAGTGTTTCCGGTTGAAGACTCTTTAGACCAAGTCGTGGGAGGATAAACTCAAAACGTTCTCTAGGAAGAGCTTTGGTGAAGATGTCTGCTAACTGGTATTCAGTCCTCACAAAATAAAGTTCCACCACACCGTTTTCAACTTGATCCCTGATGAAATGATGTCGATTGTCGATGTGCTTTGTTCTTGAGTGTTGAACATTGTTGCATGATAGAGCAATTGCACATTTATTATCACAGTACAAAGGGATTTTGTTGAATGCAAAGCCATAGTCAGATAATTGGGATCTCATCCATAGGATTTGAGCACAACAAGATGACATGGCTATGTATTTAGCCTCTGTAGAGGAAATAGAAGTACTCATTTGCTTCTTTGAAGACCAGCTCACAAGCTTATCACCCAAAAATTGAGCACCTCCAGACGTACTTCGACGTGTATCTTGACATCCTGCGTGATCAGCATCTGCATAGGCTGTTAGTGACATACCGGTGTCCTTCGGGTACCAAAGTCCCATATTGATGGTACCTTGGAGATACCGAAAGACCCGTTTAACCGCTTCAAGGTGCTTTTTGGTAGGCTTAGCCTGATATCTAGCACACATGCAAACAGCGAACAGAATGTCTGGTCTACTTGCTGTGAGGTACATCAGGGATCCAATCATACTACGAAATTTCGTTTGGTCTACCATGATCCCTGAGTGGTCCTCATCCAGTTTAGTACGTTCTATCATGGGAGTGTCAACAGGGTCACTAGAATCAAATCCAAATTTCTTTAAAATCTCATTTGCATACTTAGCTTGATTTATAAAAATGCCTCCGGGACTTTGTGAAATTTGTAATCCCAAGAAAAATGACATTTGTCCCATCATTGACATTTGAAATTTGGAACCCATTTCATTTGAAAAACGATCACATTCATTAGGGTCAGTCGAGGGAAAAATAATATCATCAACATATATTTGAGCGTGAATTAAATGTTTGCCTGACTTTCTGGTGAACAATGTCGGATCAACTGCTCCTTTGCTGAATCCGGTAGATAGAAGAAACTTTGATAGGGTTTAAAACCCTAAAATACTGTACAAGACACCTTAGGTTCGGTTTTAGGTTTTCACTCCAAAAAGACTCTCCTTAAAACTGAAAAATTCGGATTCTATATATAAGATTACATATGCGACGGCGTCACCTTATATTTCGTGACGCCGTCGTGTCGCCGTCATTAGGGTTTCGTCTTGGCCACGTTAACCTTGCGACGGCGTCACCTTATGTCCGTGATGCCGTCCTCTTCAGCTTCTGACGTCGTCTGGATTGCATCTAGGCCGTCTTAGTAGCGACGGCCTACAATTTTACAACTGGACGTCGTCACTTGAAAATACGAGTTTTGGGTTCTGAACCGTCACAACAATTTTCGGACGGCGTCGCAATTTAGCACCTGACGCTGTCGCCTTCTATTTTCAGCAGCTGTGAGTGTCTCGATTTTTACTTTGGCCATTTTCTTCATATATTCGCGCCTTTTCGTCCAAATAAGTGCCATTCCAGCATTTTGCCTTCAAGAGACCTAAAAAGTGAAAAGGAACGATATTAAGCAATAATGGATACAAAAGTGATCAAATAAGGACTAAAACGACCCCTCAAAATGGTATCTTTTAAAACCTTATCAAATATCCCTATACTTGTTATTTGCTTGTCCTCAAGCAAATGTGCTTTTAACCAATTAATTTATAAGTTAGGGGTCATGAAGCATTAATTCAAAACGGTCCACAACACATATAAGCCCCGCAAAAGTCATAACAAGCACGGAAATTACATACTAGCACCTCACAAGGGGTGTTTGGATACTCACATCTCTCTCGGGTGTATATATGACATATAACAAATAGGAAATGGAAGATAAACACTCATTAACCGGTCCTAGTACATAGATTACCATAGGCTTGAGAATAGATCAAACCTCCATCGTTTTGGCGTAAGCACCTAGGAAAGACTATCAAAGAGGTCTTTTAAAGGGTTGTAATGTTAGACTTACGGTAGGAAAACAAGGGTTTGGTAGGATAAGCTATTTAGTGGTGGCAAGTCAAAAATCTCTATGTTAAATGCATATGAAGAATGGCGTTGCTAAGCCAAGACTCGACACTCTAAACTCTGGATAACTGAAATAAATAAACATAAATTCAAAGATAGATGTAGGATGGTAGCCCGTTTTTTTTTTTTTTTTTTTTACTCTATATATTTTTTCTTTTTCTCTTTTTCTATTTTTTTCGATTTTTTTTTTTTTTCATACACTTTTACTCTACCATCCTCTACGGTAACATCAAAATACTAGGGATTTATAGGCATATCCCTACACTTGAGTTTTTATTACTCTAACACTAATTTGACCCGAATTGAAAAGATCAAAACACTTGGGGTACATTATTATGCAAACAAAGGGAATTTGAATTTAACGTTCCCTTCCCGTCATTTCATAAACTTTAAATTTTCCCATGAATCCCAATCGTCCCAAAACTGTATACAAAGGATATGACTCGACTTAGCAACTTATGCAAGCAACTAGATAATTGAACTAAGGGTTTGGGGTGATAACAAACATTTGCACTAAAAGTGAGTGCATAAGGGGTAGGCTAAGGCGATTTGGGTGTATATTTGGGGGTGGGTGTAAACAATGCTCTTCATTGAGATTCCGGAAAAACCGAAACATCACGAGAACCGCGAAAAGGATAGGCTCTGAGGGGTTAACTAGGGGTATCGTGTACTAAAGATGAGTACAATGCAAATGGTGTGGGGGAATTACTCAACCGATATGGAAGAAGTAATTATATTACGGGTATCAAACAAGGGTTATCCTAATGCCTCTTATCATTTAGTTATTCCTAACTACACAAGTGTAGCCTCACTTGCGATCTCGGCATGCATCACAAAACAAGTTCTAGAATCTAATATACTACCGGTTCACACTCTAAGCATTGAAGATGAATGCTTTAATTCCTACTAATCTAAGGGCGATCCTCACATTTTGGTGGAATTTGGGTGGTAAAGGGTTTTTGTGCTAGTCATGCAACTTCCTATCCATGAGACGCTTTTGTTAAGACTAATGGCCCACTCCTATATGTCATGAAAATTTTTTAAATTTGGTGCCAAAATTACTCTAACCGACATTTTTTCATGGTTTATTACACAATCACAATTGGACAAAGCAAATAGTCAAGGATAAGCATAGTTTCAAAGTTCCCGTTTTATTTTCTCTCCCAACACTTAACCTGAACATTGTCCCCAATGTTCCCCGAAAGTATCAAAGTTATGATAAAAAAAGGTAATTAAAAACGAAAGAAACTAGTACTCCCCTGATTAGCTCGGTAGGATCCGTGTAAAGTGGTGGTTAAATCCTTTTCAAGAAGAATTATTGCGTGAAAAGCTCCTTCCAATCTTATGTAACTTCTTCTTGACAAACTAAACCTGCACACTTGAAGAAAACAAACGAAACCTTCGCGTAAAATCGGCGGTAATAATATATATAAGACTCGATTTAAACTAGGATATAATGCTTGTGGAATGGATGTTTACAGAATTTCTAAGAACATTAAGACCTGGAAAATTCCAAAAATTTATAAGTGGCTCAGAAAACGAGAAAAAAGTAATCTGATGTTTTTACTCCTTCCTGACGCCGTCAGGTTGTAATCCTGACGCCGTCAGGTTATCGTGACAAAAACTGGTCTGCGATTTTCTGAAAAAAATTCTGGAAAATTTACATCTTTAGAATCTGGAAAAATTTCTGCAAAACATCCATTATGACTCGATATAATCATTTGACTCGAACAAACAAACATAAATATCTTTTAGTTAATTGTTATTCTCATGTTTACGTTTCTTTTGAAAACGTGTGTAATCCTCCCTACACTTATCCTTTATGTAAAATACCTTTATA